>WHYT01017789.1:699188-745990 GCA_009806455.1 Tetrax tetrax | reverse complement strand
AAAAAAAAAAAAAAAAAGAAAGAAAGAAAAAGGGGGGCCTGGGGGGGGAGCGATTTGGCGAGGGGAGGCTCCACGCAGACAGAGGGAAGTCCCGTGTCGACCCGGGGCGGGGAAGGGGAGAGGGGCACCAGCCCTCCCACAAGTTTCCTGGCGGGGGCGGCGGCGGAGCCCGGGGGCGCAGCCAAGGCAGACGGCGTTGCAGAGCCATTAAGGAGACGGGGTCAGCCCTGACCGCAGCGGGGGCCTCCAGCCCGGGGGCGCTCCCCGGGGCTGCGCAGACCCTGGCCGCACCGGACCCGGCCCGGTGGTGGGGCCGCCCTGAGGACCGGGGGGCGAAGCAGCCTTAGCGGCTCTCCCTCTCGGCCCCGCTTCTCCCCGCGGGTGGATGGTGTCACCTGGGCTTCTCCCCGCACGAACTTCGGCCCGAGCGGTGTGTGCTAACGAACTCGTCGCCGAAAGAGCGGTGCGGTGGGTAGGCGAGGAGAGCGGCTGTGTGAGGAGCCGTGATTTCCCACGGGCAGCGCACGGAGGCTCTAGCCTCAGGCAAGCATAGTGTGAAGCAGCAGGACTTTTCCACATTGGGGGAGAAGAGGAGAACGTTGGTATGGTGGTTTAGGGTTTTTTTAAATTATTATTTTTTTTCTGCTTCTTTTGTTGCCAGCACTAAAGATCCCCCGGTGCTGCGCAGCACAGGGCAGTTAGCCTGATGTGGGCACGCACAGACACAGACACGCTCCGTGGAGAGGGGATCTTATGTAACACACATTGCCAGATGTTTTCACGTTAACTGCATAAATAGGACCGTGAAATTAAAGCTTCCAGGTTACTGGACACAAATCCTGGCCTCACGTTCTTGTGTGCGTGTGAGCCTGGGTAAAACCGCTGCCTGAGAGGCAGCGACCCAGGGAGCAAAAGTTGGTGGAATTTCCAAGACTGCTCCCTTTCCCATCACTGGCAAAGCGCGTCCCTCGCCCCAGCAGAAGGGAGCAGAAGCGGTGAGGAGGCGGGTTGCCCTTCCCGGGGCCCGGGATGAAGCCACGCAGCCGGTTGGTGGCCGCCCACGCGTGGGTTCCGGCCCCACGGTGCGCCCGGTGCCTTCGGAACTGCCCCTCCTAGCACCACGCAAACCGGGTCGAGATTTGCAGGGCCCAGGGAGGAGCGGGAGTGGCCGAGCCCTCCTCACCTTCTGCCGCCTTCCTCCCCGCAGGTGCCATTTTCGAAGGCAATGCTGCCAAGGACGACGAGGTGTTCAAGCAGGCGGTGTCGGATCTGAACCTCAATGACGACATCCTCCAGAGCGAGAAAATCACTTACTCCATCAAACTCATAGAGGCCAACAACCCTTTCCATGCGGTACAGGAAGGTGAGCGCCCCCGGGGCGGCACCCATGGCGTGGGTGGGTTGGGCGCCGGGATGGGGGCTGCTAGCGGACCGCCCCCCCGGGCCCGGCCCATTGGCGGTGGAGGAGGTTTCAGCTCTCGGACCTGTCTCGGCGCTTGGCTGGAAACTTTTCTTCGGTCGGGGGTTGGCGCTGTCTTACAAGGAAAGGGCTGGGACGGCGCGGTGCGGCGGCGGTTGCGGGGCGCGGCCGTGCCCATCCCGGGGCTGGCAGCCGCTGGAGCGCCGGCAGGGCAGGGCAGGGGGGCTCCCGCATCTGTAAGCGCCGCTTCTTTCCGCCGCTGCGGAGGGGAGGCCAGCGGGGCAAGGGCAGATGAGGAGGGTCTCGCGCAGAGAGGAAGGGGGTTCGTGCGGCGCCGTGGGGCTGGGGAGTGGGTGAGGGACGCGGTGGGGCGCAGGCCGGCACCTCTCCCTCCCTACCCGCTCCCGAGGGGAAAGCGGAGCCGAGGCGGGCGGGGCTGGGAAGAGGGACCGGCAACCGAGTCGCCGGCTGAAATCCTTCCCAGAGTTTACAAGATCTGACAAATAGCTGCATAGGTAAATAATTTCCATTAGATTTTTGCAAAGAGAAACGTTTAAATTAATCAGCTTGCATTTACAAATAAGACTTTAAAAAGATATTATTTGTGATTTAATGAAGCCAAGGTTAATTATGGCCTAGGTTATTTCAGAAGCTATGTTTTTCAGTAGTAATTATTCTAGAAACGGAGAGCTATTTATATACCCAGACTAGAATATTTAAGAAAATGATTCATCACCAGCCTTACCCTTAGTTTTACAGAGCACAGAGTGAATCTTTCCCTGTATGAAAATTTGCATTAATCCATATGTATTTATGTCTGCGTTGTGTACATGCAAATGACGGCTAGAAAATTACACCAAATGTTAATTTTCATGAACTCTGAACAATTTATTCTGCTATATTTTCTCCTCGAAGTAGGTGCTAGTTACTATCATGGACATTCAGGAGAAACAGGAATCTATTCAAGGGCCTTTTCAAGGGCCTGGTTCCATTAACAATAGGATTCCTCCTGCTGCTCTGAAAGCTTAGCAAGGCAACATGAAAAAAATCTTTGTGAAAATGGGAAGAAGGGGACTCTAAAACAAAATTCCACCCACGTAGTCAAACATCAGAGGAAAATAAAAATCTCTAAATAATGGTGGGTTGATTTATTGGCAAAGATTAACTCTGAACAATTGGATCTTCTTACATTTGCAAAAGGAGAGTGTCCTATATCGGAGCTTATTCATATTCACGGAAGTGGTAGTAGTTGGCTGGCTGAACAATCGCTTTCCACAATGTCTCTTCTCAGAAGTAAAACTTTACGAAGCTATTCTGAATGCCCTGGGATCTGAGCTGACAGTCTTCGGGACAGAGACCCTGTGCTCAGTTTTATTGAAAGCAGAAAAGCATGACCAACTGGAGGATTTTTCTTGATCTAGTAGGATTTTTTTTTTTTAATTGTTTTATTTGCTAACCTTGACAATCAGTTTTGCATTTATGAAGACTACTAAGAAAATAAAATTTCACTGTTGGAAATCCATGCTGAAGCCACAGAAAAGATCCTGGTCAGGTTTTTAATCTTTTTGATAAAGAATCTTTGTGTTATCTGAGTGTATGTAAATAAAGATGTTTCTTCTATCCCTTCCAATGTGCTCTTTCAGGGCTTATATGTCCATTGCAGTTAGAATTGCTTTTTGATGAACTGGTCCTACACTGGAGAATTAAGGAAGTGGTTGATGAACGTTCACAATTCCAAAGAGAAATTGTTCTCTGTCACTACTTCATTAAGGCATATCAATGTGTCTTCTTTTGGGAGGACTACGAAATGATCCTATCTGCGAGTAAAACCTTGCCACAGTGGGAGAGCTAAGAGAAAGAGTATCAGACTTTCCTCAATTTCCTGGCTTGCTTTGTTGGTTCAGGTCAGATCTTTTTCGTTTAAGATTTAATTTCCTACTTTTGAAACCGTTATACAACACGCTGACAGAATGATCCACAGGATGTACAAGTTGCTGGGCTATTCTTACTGAGTGATGCCTCTCTACCCAGTGTTACTTGGTGTCATTCTGACTATTCACAATTTCATTGTAGCTCACTGTACGGATGTCCTGCTTGTTTTGGTAGAATATTGCGTATAGTAGTCAAAAATAACCTGGAGCAAATCTGCTGCCCTGACTGCTTGCAGAATCTTGCCGCTGCTACATAAAATGCCCTGACATCTACATTATTCTTCTGCAGCGTCTTTCTAAGCAGCACCATGGAAATCAATGTTGCAAGCATCAGTTTCATAGCGATGGAACTTTTTATAGTAAAAACCAATCTGGAATAAAAATACACCATTGTGCTACTACCACCAGAATAGTTCACACAGCCAAACCAATCACAAATATTGTTTTTATTTTAAGCATCTTTTGCACAGTCTTGTGAGATGACATTATGCATTATTCCTTAAGTCCTTTTTAAAGAATGTCGCAAGCAAGGATCTTCATTTCAATGATACTGTGCTGATAAAATTATGGAAAGTCATCCCTCCATGTAACAAGGTCTATCACAGTAACAAGACTTTAATTACTGATGGAGATTTTTTTTTTAACATGTCTATGACCTGGTATTTACTGTTCAGCTGGAGAAACTCTGTATGGGTAGGAAGCATGGAAGAACAGTAGTAGTAACTGAGTCGGGTTTTCTCAGTAGGAGCAGTGTCTCTGCAGAGCTAAAGGCCAAAGAGAACATATCTTGCCTTTCCTAATTAAAGTGGTTTTCAGTGCTGGAAGGTGATGAGAAATGTGGTAAGTTTTTGAAAAAAAAGCTTTAGGGACTTTGCTTTAGAGACAGAAGGGCACCGTTGTGATAATTTCTGGTGACTGAAATAGGTAAATAAAATTCATAGATCCTTTTTCTTCAGAGACTTGGTGGACAGTCATGTTAATGGTTGTGTGAAGTGTCTGAGAATAGTATAACAAAAAGCATACATTGTGTTCCATCTTTATGTTTCATTTTAATATACATTGCAGAAACAATATCCTGTTGTGCTGATAAGCAAAGAGATTGTTTTGGCCCCGTCATGCTCATATTCTATAAGAAAGTGTGGCAAGTGGGTGGCAGGAATTCCAGTGGCAAGGGATGTAACAGTAAAGAATTAACAGACCCTGGTGTATGCATAAAATAGGATTTTGTTGTCTGTTTGAGCTTGCGAGTAGTTGTTGTATTTTGCAGAATATTGCTTTTAGGTATATGGCAATTACTTGAGGGAAATATTGTTTTTTTCACTGTCTGTCATGGGAGAAAATATGCATGGGGAATCATTGTTCTTTTAATATGATTTTAAGGAAATGAGCTCAAATCACAAACATAATGTTAAATTATGTTTCTGTTTCAAAAAGAGCGATGTGCTCAGCTTCTGTTAGGTGATTGAGATGTGAGATAATAAATGCTTGTTTGTGTGTGGTGTGTATTTAAGCCTGTACTGTGGTAACCTTTTTGTGATTCAAGGATTCAAATAAGCTCAAAGGTATGAGAAACTTTAAAGCTTTCAGTTCAAATTGGGATTTTTGAGCCTGCCATTGGTGTTTAAAAGGGATTTTGTATGTAACGTATGGGTGGCAAACAAGTTTCCAGCTGGGCTTTGAAACGTGATGGCATGTTTAAACTGAAAACCAAACAAACCTGATGTATAAGTTTTTAAAATGTTGCTTTTGGAGGGGGAATAGTTAGGCTTAGGTCAAAATTGGGGCAGAGGAAAGCTAATACTTAACTTTTCTAGAGAAGGGATCCAAAGGAGGTAGTTACTCAGAAAGTGTGAAATTTTAAAATTCTTTTTCTCAGTGGATGATGTTTGCACATCTATGGAGCTTTCCTGGAGCTGAAACTTGCTGTTCTCTCTGCATAGCAATTTCAAATGAATTGTTTCTAATTTGAGCAGCCTTGTATGTGTGCTTGTTGATGTTAAAATGCTGTCAGCTCTGGAAACCAGAACAAATTTGGAAAATCAGAATGTGATTTGAGAGCAAGAATGATGCTCCATAAATGGGTTTATTGTCAGTCTTGTGTATGGTACTGTGGTTTCAGGGCAACTCAGAGTTGCTGATTTTTTCGATGTCTGTGTTGTATACTGCTGAGTGAATTTGGTGTCTTGTCACAGCCCATGGTACTCGGTAACAATACATACTTGGTGTAGTTCTTGAACTGTCTTGTCTCAGCACGTATATTTCAAGTTACTACTACAGTTACTTTCTAACAGTTTTGTTTGTTGAGAAGGCATAAGCTGATCAATGTGTAGATAACTAAGATGAAATATAGACCTGGAGAATGGAACTGAGCAGCTCCATTGTTACTCTGGCATTCATTTGCCTGGCCAAAATCCCAAACAGAGCTATACTTGTCATACGTGCATTGCGCAGTGCTAGGGAACTGTGGACGAGCAGAGTGGCTGCATGCTTGTGTGTGTGTGCTTGTGTCTCAGGACTCTTACACATAGCTTTTTTGGCAAACCTGGCACTCTCTTTCAAGATAGTGCAAGTGTCCCTGACTATAAACCCAGAGGTGGGCCAGAAGCTGCATCCTAGTTTTGGCGAAATACAGGCTTCAGGTAAAGGACTGTTTTCTCTGTTGGAAGAATTTAAACTTAGGTGGCTATTAAAGATAGAAGAGTAAGACCTAACAATAACCACGGAAAGAAAGCCCTGGGTCATGGTGATAACCCTTCCCTTGCCATTGGGTAAGTCCACATCCAGCACCCTATGAAGCTATGCCAAATACATGTTTGTGTAAATGTGAAGTAAGACAGTTTGTTTTGTTGAGCTACAGTTTCACATGTGCCAGAAGTGAAGGCCGTTGTTTTTAGAGTTAGGATATTTTAATACAGGAATGGAAGAGCAGAGAGAAAGGAAAGGGAAGCATAAGAAATGCAAACACAAAAATAGGATGAAAAATCATAAAATATGATATACACATATTATTTTTTTATTTGAAAAACAAAACTTTATTGATTTAACTGCAATGGATTGGGGAATTTAATGCCTGGCTAGAAATCACAGGCTGTACCTACAAAAAATAAAGAATTCTCATCTGCCGGAATTGCAAATAATTGGTTTATATAGATAAAGCCTCAATTAATTTTCCTCCAGTGGTTTCTCTTGAGACTTTCATTGTCCTGTAACTTTACCTCTATCTGCTCTTCTTCTGTTGCTTGCTTGAACACAGATTTCACACTGTTTTCATCAGGATACAGGGTCTTGTTTTGAAGTTTTTGACATGTGAACTCTGAGCTCTCCAGAAAAAACATACTGTTACGTACATTTTTTTTTTTCCTAGTTTTAATCTGAGCTTTCAACACTTTTTAAAAAAAACAACCAGAAAGAGTGCAGGTAGGGGTTCCTTCCCATGGTCAGAGAGGTCTTGCTGTGCAACTACATGTTTTTTCTTCAAGTCTGCTGCAGTAAAAAGCTGTTGCGCAGTGGGATGAATGCGCTTAACAGTTTTACCTCCTTGTGCCCTCTGAGACCAGACCAAGACTTGTCAAGGACCACCGCAGCGAAGACATCTGTGACACTGTCATCTCATTGTGCTTGTGTTTTTATGCTCTATAGTCGTGTAGCTCAGTGTATTATAAATCAGTGTTTCACAGAGCTAGAGGAAAACAACAAATTAAATTGTCCATCTCTTCCCATTCTTGTGGTTTTGTTATTCTCAAAGCAGGGACCTGCAGATGTCTTCAGCAGGAAGGAAAGGAGCCAATAGCCCAGGAAGGAGTCTGCTTGGTGCGGAGGGTGCAGGCAGGTTACAGGCTGTGGGCAAACAGCCAAATATGCGCTTGTTTTGATGCTTCATTCCACTTGCCATTTGTTATTTTGTAGCCACAGCTATTTGCTTTCTGGTCACTGCTTTAACTGTAGGTTCAATGTATTTTGTACTTTCAGGAGGCAGTCCCTCTGAAACACATCCCTGCCTATGGATTGGGGTTTTTTCCCAGGATGTACTGGGGTTTGTTCCACCCCAGCCATATTTGTTGCTTTTGCAGAGACTCCCATCGTTTTGGGCTGGAGCTGAGCTGCCCCGGGAGCAAGATCCAGAAAGTGCCATGCATGCTTTGCAGTTAAAAGGTTTTTAATTTTGTCTGAAAGAGGTTTTTTTTTTTGTTTTTTTTTTTTTTTTTTAAACCGCGCTCCATCTGCGTAACAGGTTAGGCTCATTTCTTCTCTCCTAATACACAGACTTGCTAATACCTTTATTTCTGTATTGGGTGTGGGCCACCCATCTATTTTAAGGGTCTCATATGCAAGAGAAGCAGCAGGTTGGGCCACAGTTCTTTCTCACTGATCCTGCTGCCGATCCTGCTCGTTTATCAAGGAGCTGCAGTTCAATTTCTTATTCTAGGGTTGTATTACAGAAAATATGCTACGTCATTAACTAGCATGCTAGAAATTATCCCAGAATATCAGAAAAAAGAAGGGTTCGTAAAAATGTTAGCTAATATGTTTCAGGATTAAAGATTTTCTTTCTGTTTCTCTTTTTATTTCTATTTGTTTGAATAAAATAATTTTCTGAGTGCTTGCTTTGTCTGTGGCAGCTTTTCTTAGTCAGTACTGTGGAGGAGGATCTGTGAATGTGAATTGAGTATACAAAACCACCTCAGCCTGATCTAGTTAAAATAATGGCTAAAGCAAATGATCCTAAATTGTGAAATACAATCTGTATGTGTGCACACAAATATATGCATACATGCATGCCTATATACCCAGTACAAATAATTTAATTGCTAGATTTAGTGCAATGTGTCCAGCAGGGAGTATGCCTCGAGCCTTCTCAGAGTCTTCCAGCTACAGATGATTAGAGGATTGACTATCTAAGTATTACATTCTAAATTACATCTTCATACTTGCAGAATGAGGTGAATTTAATATTTTGATGTGATTTTTCATGCTATGGCTGTGACATACAGTGGAAAGAGTTAAAACTACACATTCTTTGAACAGAAGGAATGTCGTCATGTTTATTAAAACTGTTCATGGCTTACTGTAGTTATTTACTGGTAGGAAAACAAAACAAAGCCTACTAACACAAGTACAGTTGTGTACGTCTGACCATAAGACTACAGCAAGCTAAAATTGTGACTGAAATAGTTACTTCGGATTTAACTTTTTGTCATTTCAGAGGAACGATAACCAAACTCTTATTAATTTTCTAAGTGAAGATTAAAAAGTTTTTCATACTTCTATTCATAATAAATTCACTCTGAGGGGAATTCGTGCTATGTCTTTGTCTCTCTCATCTCATGCTTACAGGCTTTTTTTCAATTTGCCCCTCAGAAAAGTTATTTAGAATGCATTGTTGGAATCATACTGCTGTCTGAGTCTTATATGAAATTAATTTTTTTTTTTTTTTAGCAGATGTCTCTGTTAATCTGAAAGCACCCTGCTAGAATGGGAATGGCCCACACAGCTATTGCTTTTTCTGGCAAGAGATTTCTCCAAAATTTATAGGTATTTGAGTTGATGATTTCAAAAAATGGCTTAAATGTTCAATTTTACATTTTGTCAGAGTTTTTTTATGTAACAGAACTGGCAGTGATTTTTCTTACATACAAAAATGCTGTATGGTTCTTTCCATTTGTAAACCTGTTGAAAGAGGCCTAGTTTCAGACCAAGGGATGAAACATTTTATGCACAGGGCACATAGAAGTTGTGCAGGCTACCTTATACAAAAATGTGTCAGCTCTGAATTTGGAATCTAGGTGCCATCCTGAGAATCCTTTCCTCTTCACTTAGGAAAAGGGGCAGCTAATGCTGATCCTTAGTGTAGCTCTTCAGTTATTAGGATACGTGTCCATGAGAAAATTGAAGTGAAGACTGTTAAATAGCGTGCAACATTTTGAGAACTTCATTTTTTATCGTATGTAGATCTGTAGTCATTTCAAAGGCAGATAATAATGATATGCTAATACGCCAAGATTTCTTTCATTTACATAACTTTAAGGCAATAAATATGTGAAATGAAAAATATGTTGAAAGGGTTCCTTTTATGTTTTCCCTAATAGCTTACATTTAATTATAATTTGGAGACCTGACTGCTGTGCTTGAAACTGCGTTCAGATTTGTGGGTTTGGAGTGCTTTTTGTAGCCTTGTCAAAGGAGGCTACCTATACTAGCCCTGCTTTTGCGAAGTTCCTTTCCTTTGACTCTGTTGTGGCATCTTGGTGCCTGTCCATTTTTTTCCTTTTGCTTATTATATTATATATTCAGATATGCAGTAAGAATTAATACTGGAAAGCACTAATGGCCAGTGCTTAAAGGTAAAAAGAACCAAGAAGCATTAATTTCAAGTGGTGTTTGGCTACATTAAAACACACAGCAGGGTTTCTACTGCTTGCCCTTACTGAGAACCATTCCCTTAGCAACCTTTCATAGAGGAAGTAAAAGGACAGTAAGAAAACAATTTTCCCCCCTATATTCAACAGAATAATATCTAAGAACTGATTTTCTTTCTTAAAAAATGCAAAAAGCTCAAACCAAAAATCTCCTAGTGAGACCGAGCTCTCATGATGTATCCTGTTTCTCAGTCCAGTCATTTAATCCTCTGCTTTTTAACTTACTTATCTGAGTCTTTGAGCTTCTAACTAGTAGCATTGCTTGATGGAATACTTTCAATATCCTCAAAGTCTCATTGGCAATCTGGTTTGTTCTTATTTAGAGAGTGAGTAAAAGGATTTTTCCATATAAGCGAATGTTTGTAAAGTTAATGAGAATTGCCTTTGTCAGTGGGTAAATGACTCTACTTTATACCATTACTTGGTATTTAGGAGATACCAATTATTTGCTGCTTGGTAATACTTTCAGTGGAAAAACTGTATAATGATCTAGAGCAGCATTTCCATAGCCCTTTGTTTTCTTAACCTCTCTACCCCTGGATAAAGATAAAACTTGGGATGGTGGAAGGAGGAGTTGGTGTATGGGAGACAGCTTTTTTTGCAAACCCAACCCTTGACTGAATTTTATATTTATTTTAAAAATACTTTAGAGCAAGCTCTGGTATAAATTGAGCATTGTCTTGTGTGAAATATTAGCTGCTTTTTTATCTAAAGGACCGATATTTTGTCCATTTTCTATCCTACTTGAGGTTATTTTTGGAAGGAGAACAATTATCTGAGATGCTTAGAGAAGAGGGAACTTAGAGTAATGTCTGCAAGGGTCAAAACATAGAGGGCTAGGATTTTGAAGTGTGCAAAAAATAAAAGGGAGCAACCCAATCATCATTATTTTAACATAAACTTTATTTTTCTTTTCTTTCAGCCTGCTTTTGACCTCACGTAATTCAGTTACTGTGGAAGTGTGTGTTTTTGATTTAGGTAGGACTTAGTGACCTAAGCAGAAACAGAAAAAGCTTCTCCTTCCTCTTGTCTGAGTGAAATGCAGTATGGGTCTGGATTTTTAAAGAGGCTGCAGAAGGGCAAAGGTACCATAGCGTTAACAAGTAATCAGTCTGCAACTAAGCAGCCCGTGGCAGGCATTTCCCTTCCTGAGAGAAGAAAAGGCATTTCCAAAGCGTACTTACAGGACAAGATGGGGAAAGATATGGTCTAGCAGAAGTTGAGGTTGACCGATCCTCTGCTTGTAGAAAGTCACTTGTCCAGAGCAGCTTGAAATGAGAGTGCCTGTATCTGTATTAAAGCGTTCCATAGTCCATAGGAAAAGTAATTTCACATTTCACCACTATCTAGCTTTTTTTTTTTTTTTTTTTTTAATATGAAAAAAAACCCCCAGCAAACTGTAAGGGAGCTGTGATGGACTGTGTGGTGACTTAGGGAACACTTGGGAGGAAGCTCTTGCAGCAAGGCTTCTAGACAAGCAGTATCCTCAGCCACGAGTGTGATATGTTGCAGTGCTTCAGCAGCCAGTGGGCTCTGGCTTTGCCTCTGGGTGGGTACCCGTGAAATCAGCTGCGCAGGGAAGCAGAAGTCCTGTTGTGAAGCGTGACTATAGCCAGCCTTTTTAAAGCAAGTGGCTGGAGTCATCTTTCCTCCCCTTCTCTGCCCATGGCAGTGGCACTGGTGTGGCAAGATTGGTTCACAAATGGATTTCTAAAGATTTAATGCCTTGTCATATATTGAGAGCAGTTTACATTTTTGTGACCATAGTGTGTTCTCTTTGCTTTTACATCAGTGCTTAAAAATAAAATATAATAATGTCAGCTAAATCTCAGAGTCGTCTGGGCAATGCAGTGACTAGTAATGCCTGATTCTTTCTGAATCAAATCTGCAGTCCTAGTTCTCAAAAGGCATTTTGCAGTCTTTGATTAGATTTGCAGTAACCTAATATTTATCTCAAGAAGGGCTTCCTTCTGTTATCCATTTGGTTTATTCTTAGTGTCTTGTTGCCAATTCAGAGATCATATAATTGTAGCTGGTATCTTTATGCCTGGGCCACCTCCTCACTTCCAGCCATGCCCTGTTTTGTATGGACAGGAGGTTCATCATCCTACTTCCTAGTGGGGTTTGTAAATGTAAACTATTTCTCAAAATTCTGGTATCTTTTTTACCTGCCTTCTCTTGTTTTAATAGCATGGTGCTCCCCCTATACTTCCCTCTTCCCTGCCCCTGCTCAATGCCATAGATTTTATGAACATGCTTTTTGTGATTTGCTGGATTATTCTATTTCCATTGCATTTTAATCATCATGATGACAACATCTGTTGGCAGTAGTACACAGATGCTTTTCAGAGCATATTCTAGGGTTTGTAAATGGTTACTATATCTACATGAGAAAACTAAGGTTTTGTCTTTTCCATTCACTTTAAAAGAAGTGGAACTGCATTATGGAAATGAAATGTGTGTCTCTGGGAGAGTTACTGCCTTTTAGTGACCATCAGGGGAAACCTTTAAGTTTCACGCAGCTTCCTTTCCGTTACCTGCTGCAGTGAGCCTGGGGTATTACAGAATCAAGTCTCTCATCCTGTTTTCACAGATATGATGGGTAATCTCACTCTTTTTTATTTTATTTTAGATTTTAACCTTTAAAGCTATGTATCTCTCACATCATAAGGAAATGGAGAACACACATCAACAAGAAGGCAGAGGTGCTCCTCGAGAGCATCACAGTGGCTCTAAAGAATGGCAGAATATCAGGGATATAAAAAAGAAATTGCAACAGTTGTCAGTTGTATTTGCTGTGGTGCATTTGGCAATGCTGTCAGTTAAGTGCATTCAGACTAAGATGTTAATTTGGTCCAAAAAAACTTCATAAAATGTCCATGAACGAGAAAGCAGATTATGTATTGCCATAACTGTAATGCCTTCTAATTCTATTTCTTGTGCTAATTTTCTTTAAAGAGACACGGTCCTTTAGGTGGCCTAATGTGCAGAAAAGCACCTGATGGGTATGCAAGAAATAAAGTTTATTGTTCAAAAATGGGAGTTCACATCCTTTACTCACCGTGGCAATGGGGATCTAAACTGGATTTTGGTAATCTTGCTAGTTGGTCTTTTATTGTTGCTGGCCTGTAGGGACATTATTTGTAAACTGAAGTCTTGTCTCTTGCTCTGGGACGTTATGAATGGTTGTGTTGAGTCAGTAGAAGTGATGCATCTCCTAAAGGAAGCTGTAAGAGGAAGGCTTGAAGCAGGATATGTCTGATGTTTTGGTTCTGAAAGTTATTTTCTCAGAAAAATAAATGAATAAGCTGTTACTCTTTTATGCTTGAAAAAAAGAGAAAATGCTCTTTAAAATATTTATGTACTTCTGGGCTTGCAGGGGAGAAAAATTTAGTCTGTAACTTGTGACAGACTTATAATGTATAAAGTTGGGTTTATTTAACTTTTTTTTTTTTTTCAGAAATAGCACCGCTAGTTGTCCACAGGTGTAGCTTACCTCTGTACAAACCTGTGCATGGAGTGTAAGTTAACTGTAAAATTTGTACACTGTAAAATGCATTGCATGAGACCAGAGAACTACTGTACAAGGCCCTACAGAAATACATGTATGTGCCATACACATGGCACTTTACCCAGTTAAATTCAAGATAAACTCAGTCACAAGATGATCAAGGCAGAAAAAGGCATAAGCCTGCATTGCTCAGTTCACTTCCTGGGACAATTTGGTGAACTAATATCTTTCTCTCTGAGGTTGAAGGAGAAGTTTCTTTGAATGTAGAACAGCATAGCAACAGCTGGAAAGGCTCTGTTGGCTCCAGTGCCCCTGGAAAGTGCCTTCAGGCAAAAGGAAGGCTTCTGTCTATTTGCTGTTTAAATCTGTTCTGGACTATTTTGTTGGTGAGTTGTATTAGACTTAGGAAATGAAAATAAATATATAAATTTAGAGAGTTCTGACTTTTAAAAATAAATTTCCATGTCTTCAAGGTTACTTTCAATGTATAACTTGCAAATAGCTTGTCAGATTATTAGATTAATGGAAAATAGTCATAGGTCCTAGGACCTTTTGAAAATATACTCTGAAGCTCTGAATTCTAAGTGGGATCTTCAAGATTTAGCGTGTTATTACAGTGTTAATAAATAGCTTGAGAATTGATAGAAAAGCTTATGATACACTTGATAAACTGCAAACCAGCTGAAGAAGCTGGTCTAAAGCTCAAATAAGCATGCATGAGGGAAAATGAAATAACTTCTGAAAAAAAGGTCTGTTTATATGTGAACTTTGCAACTCTCTTTCTTAAAATATTTCTGGTGTTGTTATATTGATTTTATTTTTTTTTTAAGTCAAATTATTTTAGCTTTTGCCTAGAAAGCTTTCTAACAGATATGACAAAATAATTATCTTCATGAAACCGTAGAGGGAGACTAATGCAAATGTATTTTGGTCTTGGTCTCATAAATCTAACTTTAAAAATGTCCTTTGAGTTTTTTAATGAGAGGTTGTTAGCATGAAGTGTGTCTATGTTCTTTCCAAACGATTACCAGTTACCTTTTTTTCCCAGGGTATCCATATTTGCAAATAATGGCTCATGTGGGAAAAGTGTGGCCATCAATGTAATAGAGTGTTCATAGTGCCTTAAAAAAGTGCGCCTGCAATGCATTCACCTGGAATAATATTGAGATTTAAGCTGAAGATAGGAAATACTTGCTGACAGGGCTGGCCTCAAGGCATTCTTTTTCCTTCCTAAATGCTGATAAAAATGCTTGAACTGTTCTAAGGTATATTGAAGGTTGTCTCAAGATAGGTATATTGGCTTAAAAAAGAGTTATTCTATTCTCCCCTCCCCATAATTATATTCTCTCTTTGATGAGATTTTACAAGAAACTTATTTTATCTCATTTTCTATAGAAAAATATTAATATAGGAAGTAAAGTTGTCAAGAGTGTTAGTTATCTTGATTCAGAGAAATGTTCATTGATTTTCTGAATGCTGGTCCTAGATTAAGTTTTAAATTGTGAAAGTTTGACTCTAACTCTGGTTGTTGGTCAATGAGAATTGCTAGCTGAAGAGAAATGGGACTCCCAATGCATTTTCCCATGTGCTTGCCAAGCTCTCCTCTGCATAGCAGGATAAGGAGAACAAAGCTTTATGTTTGTGACCTCCATAGGTGTCCCTGGGATTGGAGTTCCTCTCTGCTGTGCTCAAGTAGTGTTATCACATACTTCATACCTCAAAGTCACTCAAAGTACCAGATTGGTCAGAGGAAGTGATGGAGTGTATGGTATGTTAGGCTAGTACACCTATTGATTAATTGTTATTGCTAAACTGCATTTGCTTAAGCCACAAATGGTTTAAACTACATTTGGACTTGTGGAGGAATTTTCTGCCCGGTGAAATAAGTGGAGACTTATTTCATTTTTACTCTGTGTTGTGTGGGTTGTGATCCATTTCTTAGGATTGTCTGAACTGTTTGACATAACATGTTTCTTGATATTGTTCGGGCCAGCATGACGGCCTGAATTTCCTCTGCTCTTCTCTTGAGTTGTGTTGTAGATCTGGCCTTTGGCCTCTTACTGTAGACTTTGAGATGGCTGTAGGCCAGTTGTTTTCAAGTTTTTAATTTTCTGTACCTCTGGAAAAGTTTCTGAGTGGGATGGTAATTTAAATATACTGAGAACTGACTTGATTTTTTTTTTTTTTTTTTTTTTTTTTTAAATTGCCTAGATTGGTCTGTGAACCACAGGTTGAAACCAGTGGTATAAGATTTAGGAAATAATCCTTGGTGTTCGCAGAACTGATGTGTTCTTAACCTCTTGATTGTATTTTCCTGTGATTGCAGAGGATTGGAGTCAGTGACCCAAATTATCCTTCCAGCTTTGTCCCCCAGATGTGGAGCATAAGTATGCTCAGTCATTGATCTCGTGCTGTTTACTCTCCTAAAAATGGCCTTTTAAATCTTTATTTTAAGTACTGGAGGTTTGTCTTGGTATTAACCAACTATAAAGACTAGAAAAATTGTCAGACTTGAATGACAAGCCATCATCTAAGTGCTGACAAGCAGATGAACAACCCCCTTGAATTTGCTATTCTCAGTTGCTTTCTATAGGGAAATATAATGTGAAGTAGTAGAACCCTAGGTCTTTGGAGATGTAAGCCTCAGAGATAGAAAATGAACATGGGAATTTAGGATGTCTGACAACCATAAGCTCGCATATTGGTCTGTTTGCTGAGCATGACTGTGCCACTGTCATAATGCAGACCAGAAATCTTTAATAGCTGTAGTTCAGTGCTTGTAAACCAGTGAGTGATTATTTCATCTTCTGTTTGTACCATTCGTCAAAGCAGTCTGGCCTGACAAGGCCTGGAAGATTCTCAAGGGTTTTGCTGCTGTTAATGCAGTGCACTGCAATGGCACCTCTTGTACAACAATGTTGCTGAGTACTTCTAATATCGCAGTCTATATTGGCACTAACTCGCTGAATCAGAGGAGTTGCAAGTTCCTGCCCATCTGCCTTTTTTGAACCGATTGTAACAAATTCCTTGGAAGTTCTTTCTTCTGTATAGTGCATGTGAACTTTTGAAGTTGCTTATGCTTGTTGTCGTTAATAGCACACAGTAACTCTTTGATGATTTTGTAAAAACTCACGCCATTTACTTAAAAAATAGAAAGAATTATTTCTGTGTGATTTTGAGGAACTTACCTTTTTTCAGAAATATGAATAAGTGTCTCCAAGAAATCACTATATGTGCTAATTTTTTACTGTTCTAATTTATTAAATTAATTAAATGCTTCTGTATTGTTCTGTATGTTATCTGTATGTTCTGAATTGAACAGCCTTGTTCAATTCATAAAAGCTTAGTATGAGGACCACAACCTGCTTTCTTTCTGTTCATAGAGATCTGAAATGATAACCTCGTAACCATTGATAACTGTGTGAACTTTTTCCTGGCTTGATCCTCAAACACATTACAGCTTATGTTGTACACCACATGTAACCCCATGGCAACTCTTTGATTTTAAATAGTACAAATCACAGTTATTTTTTACAAGCAGGCTGTGTATGTGTGCATAGAGAAGCTTTCCAAGGCCCAATGTGTTTAGACCTGACCTATGACCAATTCAGTGTAAGTACAGTGAACATGAACCAGATCCAGTCCTGGGGATACCTGCAGGCAGAGGATACAAGGTTTATCTCCTGTACCCTGCCATGTGTAGTAGAGTTTGGCATACACATGAGAATCTACTTGGAATGCATTTCTTCTTTCCTTCCAAGTTAGCTTGGCTCTGCAGCCTCAGTGAGTAGGCATCTTATACAGCAAAGCAATTAAATTGGTATATTGCTTATGCTTATTGCAGTCACTTGAAATCTTTTGCAGCTATTTCTGAAATACAATACTTGATCCTTCCACAGGCAGATCCTGCACATGGGAGGAACTTCTCACATGCATGGGTTTAAAGCCAGGATGGCTCAAGGCACATGCAAATCAGGCACCTCTGGGGCAAGTGACTATAAGCATAGCATCACTTTTAGTTCTAGCGATGAATTTGGCTGCTCTGTGAGGCTTGTTGGCATTGCTGCTGCCCCATGGAGAGGGTTGGGATTTGGGAAAGGCAGAAGCACCACTTCTCATATTTTCCATTGTCTCCCAACTGACATCAGGAATAAGAGGATCTGCTCAACTGAGTGCACTGGTGGGACTTCACCTGTGGTTTGTCCTTTTATTTTTTTTGCTATGACAGAAGCAGCCTGGACTTAGCCAGAAACAACCTCTTATCCTTGTGGCATCACAATTCAGTTCTGCTTAAACTGCTGAGAATTATGTGAGCTGTCTCTGCTTAACAGTCCATATGATATATTGCCTGCTTTGCCTGTGTGGGATCTGAGTCTGTGTTTCGGAAGGGTACAGCCAATGGGAAAAAGATTTCAAAGATGGAGCTGCACCATGGACAAAATTGAAGGAACGCTTATTGTTCCTAAAGTTACACCCCTTTACCTCAGACATGGACAGTCATCTCAGAGGTGATGGCATGCTCAGCTGGCTAGAGAAAGACAACCAGAACTGGTGTCACTGGAGTGACTGCTTCCAGTTATGAGTCACAGCAGGCTTGACTAATCTGTATAGACTTGAAATGGTTAATTTCTAAGAGAAAGAACTGTAGTTGGATATATGATATTCAATATAGACACAAAAATAAAGACTATGCTGGAGGAAGTTATTTGTTGAAAATTATTCAGTCGTCTCTAGAAGAAGTAGGCAATAAATCTGCTTGACTGTCTTCATTAAACCCAAAAGCATCTGTTGCAACACTTGTTATGGTAACTGAAGTAGGTATTAAGTCTAACTGTAGATGTTATAGAAAGCATAGCCTGTTTTACCAGTGATTGGCAAATAATTCCTAGAAAGAGGCTTTAAAGGGTTTGATCTGTGGAGTTCAGAGTTCTCAAGGTCTTGATTTGGGTTTGAGAGTATCTAGCTCTTTAAAGGAGAATCTGCAGATTTACGATCAGTATCAGATGTTTTTCTAAGCTCAGAGCTGACTATTACACAGAAGTAAGCAAGAGCTAGCCAAGTATGGACGATGGGAGAACAAAAACAGAAAATTCCCTACAAGGGTCTTCCAGGCCCTGGTGCCAGTCATGCAAATGGAGCTTGGTATCCCTTCTTAGAAATATCCTTAAACTGTAACAACAGAAAGGATCTACTTACTCCAAAACACCACACTGCATTTACTTATTTACTGTAGCTTCAGAAAGTGAATCTGGGAACAGACATGGCAAGATCTATGGCAGAGCTGTAGCTGCTGTTACAGAATAGTATAAAACATACAGAAGATAAGAGTTCAGAGCCTGTAATTTTTGAACACACAAAAATGCCTACACATAGTACAGAATGGATTCTGCAGTGGATTAGAGGTCTATCATTAGTTTTTAAGCACTTTGAGCAGCAAATTATGAGAATGGTTTTTTGAAAAGGCATGTGAGCATCTTTGCTCCTTTATCATCCTTCTGAGAAAACGTAAAACAGAAAATGCAAATAAGATTAAACCCCTAACTGTTTTTTAAAAATTTGTTCCATAAGACTGGGAACAGCAGTTGTAAACATCCTTTAGTTCATCTTTGTTTTTTTGAAAGCTGAATAGAATGCAGTTTTTCTGTTACAGACTTCTTATTTTAAAAAATATTCCTGAATGTGTAAGTTTTGGTGACAGTGATGTTTTCTGTTACCTCTACTCACTGTCCCAAATAAAACCAAGGAAATCCTTGCTGTCAGTGCAGATTCTTCTTGTGGTAGGGAATATTTTTGGTCTGAAGACTAAGGAGATAATCAGGCTTGGGCAGTGGCAGTCCGCAGAGAGAACGACTGCTTTTTTTAACCTCCACAGTCCCATTGGTTTCATATCTTGAAAATGTTTTGGAGAAACCCGTAACTCAAGTAATCTACAGGGAACTGTTTATTTTTTTTTTTTTTAGTGTAACTGCATATCTGACAACAAAGCATCATTGTATTTTAGAAGACCTAAAAGCAAATGGAAAATACATGACGTTTAGGTAAAAGTTCTAGTGGGCTTTGTCTTCCCCATGGACAATGGTTGGTGGGTTCAGGGCTCGACGAGGCACAGTCGATTCTATCCCATTGTTGCAGAAATGCCTTACACCTGGATGGTGTCCTTGCTTCTGTGCAGTTGCTCCTCATGAGAAGGAGGCAGGAGAAGAGTGGTGCGGTAGGCTGTGCTGCCTGGGCAGCTGGTTTGGGGCTACTGAGGCTTACAGACAGGCAGACTTCAGTGGTCTCTGGTCTGACTTTATGGGCCAGTCACAAAAGGTACCTAACAAATTGTCCTTGGGACTTTTTTGTCTAGTGAGGGAGCAGGATAGTTTGGGGTGCTCATGACATTGTTTGATCTCTCTCACAAGAATTGTTACTGAAGTCTGTACATGGGCAAAATTTCATTTTAACTTCAGCAAGGGTGGTACAAACTGGGGCAAGGAAAGTGCTGAAGGCTGGAACCCAAACCAATCAATTGACCTGTATTTCTCCTGCCTCTGTGAAATTCATTTCTATGTTTGTGTGTGTGTGTGTATATATATATATATATATATATATTTATATGTGTGTGTATATATATATATATATATAAATTTGCTCACCATTAGGCAGACTATGTGCATATTAGGGAATGATTCCTTCTCTTTCTAGGAGCCTTTTTCATCATTCCCAGCTGCGGTAAGCAATACACAGAGAAAGATGTTATTTTGCTATGATAGAGTCACTGTTCTTAGCACTAGCTTTTATTTTCTATTGTCTATTATGAGATTTAAACCTGTTGTTTTCATGGAACTTTCTTTTTTTAAGTAAGAGTTTCCTAAAATATATGTCTTGTTTTATGCTAAAACTGTCCTTCATAGGAATTTCTTCATGAAAGCCTCGCAGCTAGGACAGGCGGATTGCAGCCCCTGCAGGGCATTGCACAGTAGTTTCTTGACCACTCTGGTATCTCCCCTACAGGCCCAGCCTCTGCCAGGCTGGTCTTGTGCTCCAGATGACCCAGCTGTCAACTCCTGATGCACAAGGTCCCCGCAGCTGACATATGACTTTGTGTTTGCATTTGCACTGGAACCGTTAAATCAGGTACTTAAATGACCATCTCGGTGTCTTTATTTCTCACAGAATATTGAACCTGCCATTTAATATCTCCTTTCGTAAGGAAGGAGTCTATACAAGCTTTAACACTACTTGAATCTCATTAAGAATTGCTGGGATGCCTAGCAATATAGTAAGAATACCTAGGGAAGTTGCTGTGTACCTGCACTGTGTGTTTGAACATGAGCCAGCAGCGTGCCCAGGTGTCCAAGAAGGCCAGTAGCATCCTGGCTTGCGTCAGGAACAGCGTGGCCAGCAGTAGTAGGGAAGTGATTGTACCCCTCTACTCGGCACTAGGGAGGCCGCACCTCAAATACTGTGTTCAGTTTTGTGCCCCTCAGTACAAGAAGGATGTTGAGTTCCTGGAGTGTGTCCAGGGAAGGGCAGCAAAATTGATGAGGGGTCTGGAGAACAAGTCTTAGGAGGAGTGGCTGAGAGAACTGGGATTGTTTAGTCTGGAGAAGAGGAGGCTGAGTGGAGACCTTATCGCTCTCTACAACTACCTGAAAGGAGGCTGTAGTGAGGTGAGTGTTGGTCTCTTCTCCCAGGTAACTAGTCATAGGATGAGAGGAAATGGCCTCGAGGTGCAACAAAGGAGGTTTAGATTGGATGTTGGGATAAATGTCTTTACTGAAAGAGTGATCGGGCACTGGAACAGGCTGCCCAGGGAAGTGGTGGAGTCTCCATCCCTGGAAGAGTTCAAAAAACACGTAGATGTGGCACTTTGGGACATGGTTTAGTAGGCATGGTGGTGTTGCATTGATGGTTGGACTTGATGATCTTAGAGGTCTTTTTCAACCATTATGATTCTGTGATTAGGGAGCACTTTCCTAAAGCATGGGAAACAGAGGCTGTCATTCTTAGCTCTAATGGGATGCTTCAGAGATGGAGCTGTTAACTGCTCTGGAGATGACACTGTGGATTTCCCTTTTGAAACAGTCTTGAGAAATAATGCTGCTTCACCCAGATCCCTGATGACGTGAAGGGCTTGGGAGTGTGTATCTCACTTACAGCCTCTCAAAGCCTTCTTAGCTAGGGGAAATCTTCCCAAGAGTTTCCAAAAAGACACTTGAAAAGAACAGGAGATCACTGCTTGCACTGGGCCATAAGATCTGATAAGAAGGAAAAGCTTTGCAGAGTGGAGGATTTATTTTTCTTCATATACCCACTAATAATTGAAATTGGTAAAAACCCCCAAACTATAGCCTGTTACACAGAAAAGGAGGAGGACTTGGGTTAGACAAAGTTTTTAGCTTGATATAAACCTTCTTTGTGTTTTGTATAATAGCTGTGTGTCACTGTGAAGGACTCTAAAAGGGCTTTTATCAAAAGGGATTTGGATGCATACTGAAAGGCAAGGTGCGATATTAGTACTGACTTGTTTCACATGTAGTCTTTGTCATTTTAGCAATGTCAAAGTTTCTTATAGCCTGGATGTTTCAAAGAGGCAGATAGGTACATGTAAATGCATTCATTGTTCAGGATGGTTGTAAGTTTCAGGCTTGTCAAGCACAGTTTAAAAATCTCAGTCTTTATTCAAAGGAAAAAAAAAAAAAAAGGCAGTCACTTTCCAGTGAATCTGTATTTTCTTAAACAGAATTTTTTTAGCTATTCCAGACCTTTTTACTGTCTATCACTGTATAGATACTGATATGGTTGCTCTGTAATAATATAATCTATCTGTGCTACCTACTTGTGAGGAGCATTGTGAGAATTAATTAACAAGTCCTGATAAGAATATTCAGCACGCTTTTAAGTATTTTATTCAGAGATATCTTGCCTTCACTACAAGAACTGGGAATGCTGTTCTTTTCTGCATTTGCGTTAGAATAAAAGGTCAGGAAACAGCATTGTGGCGTTTGACCTGAGGGATATGTTTCAGATGGTGGGGGTGAGGTGGCTGGCTGCACCACTTACGTGAGAGAGTCTCTGAAATTGCTATTTTGATTGCCTTTCGATGGGTTTGCACCAAAAGTTTTCTGAGTGTAGCTGTCCCTTCCCTACTGGTGTCAGACTTTGAATCTGAAAAAGAAGTTGATAGCATGTCTGGTGAGTCACCAAATTAAATGGAAAACTGGCAAGGTCCTGTGGAAGCTGCAACCACTTGGCTGCATAGTGGTACCTATTCTGAGAATGTTTACAACTTTGACATTTTTCTGCAAAGCAATCAGTAATACTTAGTCAGTTGATTAATCACAAAAAAATAGGGGAGTTCAGTGCATGAGGATCACTTTTACTTAAAATAACTATCCTTGGTCTTACAATTTTTTTTTCCCTGGCTTTTCCTCTGTTCCCTGTGATCAGCCACAACGTTTAGGTCTTTCTTCATTGGAAAACTTACTAAGTGCCAGACGACCCAGGCTCTTGCATGGAAGGAATTTATATGATATTGACAAAGGACTGTTATTTTGTAAATCTTGAGAGTGGCACTATCCTGTCATTTGATGAAAACTCCTTGGCCAAGTCCATCAAGCCTTTCAATTATTTTTGCAACCTTTTCCAGTCCCTCCTGTTGTCCCTTTGTTTTTACATTTGTCCTCAGAGAGCTGTGTCAAGGCATGATTTGGCCCTTGGTATCTGCCTGTAATTTTCTAAAGGAAAATAAATGAAGACTGCACCATTTCTTTTTAGCTTTTAGACTGATCTTCATTTGGTACCTATCTTTGATAGCTGCCAGAATGCATTTCCAGCTTCCTCAAAGGTTGAATTTATCTCCCTTCAGATCTCATTATGTTCTGCAACTTTACTGCCCTAGGACGTAAATATATATGTATGTTTATTCATTGTGTTATTGTTTTTTCCTTTACAAACATAATCTCTTCTATTTTCTCCCTTTTCTGAATGTGTGGGTAATAGTGGTTTTCCAGAACACTCGCTTCGTATTCTGTAAATCACTGCACCACAAATAAGTTCCCTTTTTGGGTATGTCAGTGTCTCTTTGGCCCCTCTTAGTCTTGTCCTCACACATTCCTGCATCCTTAAGTGCCTTCTTCAAACTCATCTATCTCCATTCCCACTACTACAGAATGTACTATTTTTTTTTCCTCATCCATCTCTTTCTTTTTCCTTGTCTGCCTTTACTTCTGGACCTCTCTTCTCTGCTTCTTCTACCAGTGCAGCCACAGTCATCAAATGTTTGTGATGCAGGGTATCTGTTACCTTAGTACTTTCAGAAAGCTTATGTGAAAAGCCTTTATGTGAAAAAGAAAAAGGAAGCAAAACCACACATTGCTTAGAGGTGAGAGAGGCTGAAGTGCAAGGGGTCCTTGCTCCAGAATAAAATCCTTGTGTTCCTCACTCAAGAGAAATATGAGGACTTCACCAGAGTGGAAGTGTTTTCCCCACACCTTTCTATTTCACACACATTGTCCCCAGACTGGATGTACATAAATGGGTCCATGCGACAGGTCAAAGCAGGAGCCGTTTAAAGTTCCTTGAACTGTCCAGGTCTCAAAAGCACCACGTGTGCACCTTTCCTACAGCAGTAATGCTTTCAAACTTTATATAGCCTGCAGTGCATTTTCTCCCTCTCTATCTAGACTGTATTTCCCATTTACAGTGGAAGAACTGATGCATCTCATCCTTTAAGATTTTTTTTTTTTTCCCCCCCCTCTGTGCATCAGCACAGCTGGAACTCTAAGGGATACACTTCAAATGAGCGCTGAATTCTTATATTGTTTGCAACAACAAACACTACAGTCACAAAAAGACTTCCATTATAGTCTCTAGCTTGGCTCTCACCTCTCACCAGTGCCTTGGATTCCCCTTTCATTTCTACTGTTCATCTTTAAACAGCATGTGTTATCTGCAGACACAATGGAGAGATGAGCTCTTCAGAAATGTGTGTAATAATAATCCATTCTGCATGCTTTTCAGAGTGAGGTGGTGAGTGCTTTGGAATCTGTCTTTCTGTAGGAACACAGTGGCATTGCAAATGAACTTTATTTTGGAGAAGTAAGGTAGGGCAGTGCCCTGTTTTCCAAAAGAGTAAGGGAAGTGCTTCATGTTAACCTGGCTTTATGGATTTTATGTGTAAACATGAAATGCTCAGTTATTCTCCTGAATCAAGGTGACTTGAATCTAGTGTGTTGAATCAGAAAGAACAAAGAGTGTTTGTTTTTATCTGGAGTGTATAGTGGTGACTATCAAACCAGCCCAGTGCTGTAGGTTCAAAATCTGTAAGTCTCCAGCTTGCTGGTGAACATGGCTCTTGAGCAGGATAGGGAGATATGGGATTTTGGTCTTCCTGAGATGAGTTCCCGTGTCTTAGCAAGTGTGGGGATTTAATGCACTGCAGAAAGTGCATTTTGGGCGCAATGATCAGTAAATGAAAGGAAACTTCTGTGTATGTTGGTAGAAGGAGAAGGAAAGCTTTAGTTTCACTTTGTCCATGCAGATTTTGTAAGTAGGATGAGTTTTCTTAGATGGGACACCAAAGTAGGCACAAATGCTGTCTTCTCAACTGGGTACTTGATCATTGATTGTTGATAAATTAACTATGAAATTTGGATGCTCAAAGTGGACTGTGGTTCAACCTACCTAACCCAAAGGCTTTGATTCTCTGTGTGAGACAAGTCTCCAGCTTTATGTATTCCAGTGGCTTCAAGACAGCTAATTTGTTAGTCTTTGTTAGTAAAAATGTATGTTTAAATGAATTGTGCATCTGCAGATTAATGTTCTCAGTTTGGCTGAGGCTCTGGAGTCAGTTTGCTGCTATTAAATGAGGGTTGTTTGCAAGATCTGTAAAGTAACAAGTCCAGACCCATGCAGTCATTGTCATGTAGCTACATTATGATATGTGAAACTTATACTGCGGTTTCCAGTTTTCTAAAGATTTGTGTTGTTTCTGCAGAGAACAACATATATTTAGTAGATAGAAAAGAAATTAGAGTCATTATAAGAGACTTTGTCACTCCCTCCTCTGGTTTGATTCTCCCTAGTTTTCTGTCTGAGGGGAAAAAAGTGTCTCACATTACTGTTACTGTAAAATAATTCCTGCTGTTAAACTCTGTAAGTTTGCTGTGACACAGCATGTACCAGGAGGATTATGATCTATATTGTACTCCCCCTGAGCATGCTGCTTTGTGTCTTCCTTGTTTATTTCTGTTTTTTTTTTTTAAATGTCTTCTGTTTCTAGTTTTTCTTTCTAGCAAAAATAATTTATTCTTATGCTTTTTGATGAAGGCAGAGGTAGGATGGACATAATGAAAGTTGATTTTCAAATACTTCTGATACGCAGTCATCTCTTTTTCACAATTTAACTGAAATTTAAGATTTCTGAAAAATATTTCAAAAAATCTTCAGGGCACTCTTAGTAAGAAGGATAATCAAATAGGTGTCTTCTTTAATGCATGCCATTCTATTGAGTACTTTCTTTGGGTTTCCATCAGAGGTTCAAGATTTGGGACTGTGAGACAAAATAGTGACAGCTTCTTACATCGTGGCATTTGGAAATATGCTCCTTAAATGACTGTATATTCACTGGATTTTTTGTAAGTTATACAGAAAATCCAAAGTGCTGAACTTGCCTCTCCAATTTAATTATTTTCCATTGTTATGATTAGAAATATGGTAATGCATAAGAATTCTACGTAATGTGAGAGTACATGGCTATTGAAAAACTGTTTTTACTATTCATGCGAACTTTTCATTAGATCCCGGTAGATTCTGTACTTGCCAAAACCTGGAGTTTTGGGGGATGGAAGGAGAAAATAGACAAATTTTGTGTGAAATGCAAGCAATTTTTATCATAAAGAAATAAAATTTAAAAGATATTGCAACTTTTTTTTTTTTAGTGTCTTCACATAAAATATTTTGACTTTTTACTTTTGGAAATGATGTAGCTCAGGGATGAACCCTAACACTTGTTTATGGAAAGCCACGATTGGGAAGTTTCTAGACCTTTTGGCAACTTTCTTGTCTCTCCAGATAATACCAACCAATCTATCCTGATTTTTGGCTATAAAGATTCCCTAAAATAAAAGGGAATATTATTGAAAGGATAAAAATGACAAATATGCGTTGCATTAAACATCAGGTCTTTTAAGGAAAAAAAAAAATCTGCTTCAAAGCAGCATTGCTTTTTTCCCAGTATTTCGGTTCTCTAGCAGATTTTCTTGTGTGTGTGTTAAATCTCACTCCAGCTATAAAAAAAAGCTGTAACTGGTAAATAATCATGAGTAAATGAAATATCTCTGCATATTTCTGTACATGCAGACAACTTGGCATTCTAATATTCCCTTCAGGGAGGGAACACGTTGTGAGAAACCAAGTCTGCAAATTATCTGCAGTAAAAATGCATTATTTCTGGCAAAGCTACAAATGGGGTGCCTGTGTTGAGGCATGCCCGCAGTGTCATTAACCATGTTCCTTAATAACTATTAATTAGTTTCACTGGAGCTCTGGTAGTCCAGATTAATTGCAGTGGGAGGGCCAAGGGGAATTAAACCACTGTTTGAGCGATGTTAGCTTCCTTGGATCTTTTTACCTGTCATGACTGAACTAACACCTATTAACAGTATTTAAAACTATGATTACGAAGGAAGAGGAGCACTCTTGACCTCCTTTGCATGCCAGTATGCAGCTTCCAGGACTGCACGCAGATAGTGAGCAGGAAGCATTATGGGATTTTCCTTCATCCAAGTATTTTTTCATCGAGTACCCTTTGTTGCACACTTTGTGAACAAAATGAGGACAGAAAAGCAATGTGGTATTGGCCAATTCCCTGATGAACACAAACCAGGAATTGCAACAGGACAAGTCATAAGACTCTCTTCCTTTGCTCTTTGAACAAGTTTATCTTCCCATGAATCATAAGAGAGCTCCCATTATACATCAATCTGCTCAAGGACAGCTGATTTGGTAGAGAATTGAATCTTCTTTATCAGTTTTAAGAACTAGAAACCTGTGATTTTTTAAATAGTTGTTCAATAACTATATCACAGGATCAGTTTTGTTGGCCCAACTCAAAGTAGTACACCAGATGGATTAGCCATAATTACTGTTTATATGTAGCTTTGGTTGGGAAATCTCAGTATTTTCTCAAATTTATCTATTTCCAGTTATTACCAAGCAGTCCCTCCATACAGGAATTAGCTATATTAAAAGTTAAGCTATATTTTAAAGTTGTTGCTGAACAGCAGTTGTTTTTCTCTCATTTCAGACTTTTTTTTTTTTAATCCATTTCTGAATGGTTATTTCTGGTGTCTTTGTTCTCCAAATTCCTTTAAGTGCTATTAAGACTAGTACAGAAGGCTTACCTGTTGTTGTGCAGTCGCTGATGTCTCCGATATAAATTGTGTGAGTATATCGCAGCATCTCAGCAGAAAACAAAGACTTCCCTGTGACTCCTTACTTGTCTACTGTATTTTCCAAATACATTTTTCAGTTTTATATTGTAGTTGAACTTTGAATAAAATACAGTTTAGGCTCTATTACTTCCACTCCCTGTGAACCCCTCTCATCCTTTCTCCAAACAAACATTTCCATGACTGTTGACTCTTCATCAAACACTCCGTTGTTGATACACCAATGTGTTTTAAATGGGTATTTATGAATTACTGATTGTTTTCTTAATTCTAGTTTTTTTTTTTTCTGATATAGTAGCATTAATTTGTCATGAATACAACAGTCATAGCTTGTTTCTCGAGAAAAGCAACTTCATTTATTTATTTTGCAAAGTTAAAGTGCTTGTGCTATTTTTAATTCTAGCTTCCACATCACCATCAATGTATTGGAAATGCATTGTAAAGTTTGATGGTTTGTGTTGCTTACAGATTTTTGGTGGTTTTTCTAATTAATTTTAATTTGGAAGGGATAGAACAGAACTAGTTGATATGGTCGTCTTGTAGTTTATACAGTCGTACTGGAACTGAGTTACAAATATTAGTCTAAAACTGTCAGGTGTGTTGGGTTAATTAAAGAAGTTAACATTTAATCTTAGACTACTGCAGATAAGAAGGAAGCACTGTCTCGTTCAGGTGGCTTTCTAATTAGGAAGGAGGCTGGTTGGACTGTGAGCGAATTGCAGGCTTCCAGCCGTAATAAAGCACTCCAAAGCTTTTAACCCAGTGATTTCTAATCTAGGTTTTTATACCACTTGGAATCCATATGCTTGAAGAATTTTTGAACTGTTATTAAGGAGACTAAATAAATGAAACTTGGAGCAATCCAGGGGGAATAGGAACTCGAGAATTACTACAGTCTGTTTTTAAGGCATTTGCTCGTTACCTTTAGAAATTCTTGCTGTTTTCTGTGGTGTTTTGTTCTCTGCAGATTTTGTGTATTGACTGATCTTTTCAGAGGCAACCTGCTGGGAAGTGGAAAACTGCCAGTTTTTGTAATGTATTGGCTGAGATCTTTAGAGGTGGTTTAGAGTGGAAGTGGAGGAGGGAAGGGCATGTGGTGTGTGTTAATAAAATCAACTGCACTTATGTTCCTTTAGAATATGTCCTCCCTACTGAGCAAAATTTAAAAGATACCAGCTGGTATGTTACTTCATAAAGGCAATGGGCATATTCATTATGTCTTGGGATACTGGTACTACTGATACTTGAAGTAAATGTGAAGCCTTCTATATAAGTAGCTAGAAAATTATCAACTGTGGTTGTCACTAGAAAGTTGACTGTCCTCAGCAGCAGCACGGTAGTATTTGTAATGTTTCTGTATTTAATTTGAAAGATGCTGAAGTTGTTTTCTATTGTCTGCAAATGGATAAAAATAAATATGACAATAGTTATGTCTTCATGTGGTGTTTCTTCTAGTTATGTTTAAAAATAGTGCATCTTTTGTTCTAATGTAAAGCACTGATAATACCTAATTTTCCTGGTCATGATATAAGCCAGGTATACTGTATTCTTATAAATTGGATAAAAAAATTATTCTTTCAAATGGATTACCTCTGTGAGCAAGAGAGCTCGCTTTGTACTGTGAGAATTAGGTCGCAACCTTCATTTGTATGTGACTTGCTCTTTCTAGCTTTTATTTAATGATAGACTGATGAAATTTCAGCCCAATGCACAACACAACTGAGTGCTGATATTTTGGTTTTATTATAATAATTTTGGTCCTGCTCTTTCTCACTTTGAATTTTTATTTATTTTTCCCTAGCATCTGAAAGAGCGGTGTGGTCATTGTTTTAATAGTGATCTATCCATGTAACAAGTGCCGGTTTGGTCCACTATTGCACTTTGATTTTGTAAGCCAATAAGGAGTGAAAGGTCTTTGTTGGGACTGCACCTGATCTGTCTGTCTGTGTGAATGTGAAGCTAACTTAAAATTGATCTTATTTCTGAATAGTTGCTCTTTGTGATTTAATAAATCAGAAAACAGTCACTTGGTGAAGAAGATATAAATGTATCTGTTTTTGTATTCATGTTGTCTAATACTTATGTGAAGTTAAATAAATAAAAAAGAAAAACTCAGGCCTCCATTTCCCATTATTTACAAGGAAGAGATGTCACAGTATCTTAATAGCAGATTGTCGCTACATGTAAAATTCAGAACCGTTCTACTATACCTTTAGCTCAGATAGGGTAAGACCAATTTTGTTCTCATTAGATTTGTAATCCCAGAATTACTTTCAGCATAGATTGCTTAATGGAATGAAATTATGTCTACATTAGATAATATAGCAAATTTTTATAAAATTGAAGATGTGGATATGACCAAAAGTGAATATACATCACCCAGAGCCTTTTAAATTATCAATTAACTCTTGACTTCAGTAATATAAAATGAATATTAAAATGTAGTTTAGTTATTAATCCTTGAGCTTTTCTCTGTTCTTATACAAGTGTTTTTAGTAAACTTGCAATCCTAATTCTTTGTACAAAACCATCGTACATCTGTTGCTCAGAGTAGGCAGGATACTGAAATTTTGAATAGGTAACTTCTTCAGCCTTATGATAGATGTTAACATGTTTTTAGTTGTAAGATGTGGGTATTGCATGGTGTTAACATTTACCATCTTATTTTATGAGATACTTATTATGATACTGCAATTTCTTTAAATACTGATAGACACGTGGAAGCTGAAGAGGAGGAAGCCAGGCTTGGATGTGTGACCAGCAACAAGGATGTTTTAGAGGACAGTTTTTTTGCATGCAGATTTGTGGTTCTGAGGTTGTGTCTGTGCCACTATGTTTTACTGCTGTAGGTCAGCATTAAAAAGGAGAAAGAGGCAAAGGTGAAAATTCTCTTCTGCTGTGGAAATGTAATTGTGTGGTGGCCTTTGTGGTTCTGTGTGTTATTCTGTGCAACTATTATGAAGGGGGATACATGATATTATGCTAATGTGGAAGAGACCTAGTTTTTGCTCCAATGGCACATAATGTATCTAGGATGTCATTTAATCCCAACTGTTCTCAGTCTGTAATTTTGTTGTAGCCATGATTGGTGGAGAAAAAGCTACTTGGCATAGGGTGGTCTTACTGGGCAGCAAAAATATATGAACTATTGAAAGAACAGCTTGCAGGTGTATTGCTGTAAGAAAACAGAATTGCTTCATGGCAGAAAGAAAGCAGAAATAATGTATGTCTGTTTGGGTTATGCTTCAGTGTGGTGCATGAAACTGTATTACTTTGTCGCTTGGAGGATGAGTCTCAGTGAGAGAACAGATGAAATTCAATGTGTGCTGGCTTTTAATCAAATTTTAAAATGCGATAGAAAGTTGTAATTTTAACATTTTATTATATTTAATGTTGAAGGAAAACTTAGCCTTTGTAGTCTCACTAGTTCACTGATATATGCTTTGTAGCTGACATTAACTTAACCAATAAAGTCTGCAGAGGTTGGAGTGAACATTTAAGCCATGTGTAACCTAACGCTTAAAAAATGCTTAAAATTTATGTTGAAGTTATGTCGTGGTTTTTTTTTTGGTTTTTTTTTTCCTGATTGACTTGACATAGATATTCTAGGAAGTGAGGTCTTTATCTGATCTAGGATATTACTGGTAGATGCAATATGGATTAGGTAATGAGATTAACAAATAACTTGATGTTTACTATTAGGTTTAGTGTTGCATGTATGTTATAAGACTACTGAAACAATACTGTTAAGTTTAGTGGTGGTGCAGTCTTTGTGTGAAATATTTGACATCTTCTTTGAATTATTTTCATTGGTGAAAAGCCTGTGTCACAACTGAAGGGTGCAGCCAGATAAGGAGTGAGAGAGAGAGTTGTTGGCACTTGTACAGGTCTGTGGTTTTACTCTTTTTAGACTTATCATAGGCCAAATTGTGTTGTCTGGTACTATTTAGATATGTCCATATCACTTTTCAGCATGCAATATCTGGAGCATGCTTAACTTTTGTTCTTTTATACTCTTCACAGGAGTAAGCCTGCTGGAAGATCTCATACGAGTGTAATGTAAGCCTTTATGACTGTAGCTCTACTGTGATTACCTTTACAAAGAAGGAGTTACAAGCCTCTAAGTTCTGCTGAATTCCCTTGTTAAGAGCCCCCATATAGTACCAAGCTTATTATACCTGAGGGAAAACTAATAGGAATGATATTGTAGTATGCCATTAACAGGAGGGTGACAGTTTTACTTGCACTATTGGTTTCAGGTTAAAATCCTGGAGCACAAAATATTTCATGTGCATTTGACTATAATTAACCCCTTATGTCTTTCCCCTGTGGTTATGTCATTTAACAAAGCTTTGTTTGCAGCGGCTCAGTAACACAGCACGTGCTCCTAGGCAGATAAAGACCACTTCAGGGGTTCCCTTCTGGTAGAGGCCAGTTATAGCATAGGGCAACTTGCAGGATTAATGAGTTGCTCTCTGAGTTTCTCACTGGTGTTGCAAATTTTAAACAGTAAGATAGGAGGAATTCTGTATTCCCAGAGTCTGTTACTACCTTCTGCTTTGGATTATGTTTTTATGTAAATGCTTATTGCTGATCGCTTTGTTTTTTCAGCATAACATGGGCACATATAGGACATTAAATGCTGTTTTTCAGGAGAAAAGAAAACGCTGGTGAAGTTGTATGAAATGGAACATTAGTTGTGTTGTAGTTGTCATAGAGTTTGTGCACTGTTTGTATCTTATATTCACAGCACTTAGCTGTAGCATCAAACTGTGTCCTGTATTGGTCTAACCTTGAGAAGGAGAGTATGTCCCTTTGCCCTTCCATCAACTTGAGTGCTTCCCTTCTCGCCTCATGCTGGTGATGAGCTGCAGAAAGGGAACCCTCGACCTCCACTGTGATACCAGTGCTTAGAAGAGGCAGGTGGCTGGATTCTTTGCTGAGTTTGCAAAGGGCTGGTTTTTTTGGACGTAGTGAAATAAAGATCCTGGCTGGACCTAACATGTCATTCCCTTGTTACTATTAGCCAGGAGAGTTTGAAATCTAGAATAGTAACTATTTTTACCAGATTTATGGCAAAGGGAGAATAGAGCTTCGTGACTCAGCACCTTGCAGATGATGTTGTTGCAAGTGAAATTGCTTGAATAATCTTTTAACTGCAGATCAATTGCTTAGCTCAAATGATGACTGCTTGCGTGGTGACTGTTGAACTAGTAACAAAAGTGGTGTAAGTCCAAGTGCATTGTAAAATATACTAGATACTTTGTAAGTCAAAGTCAGTCAGTGTTAAGAAAGCTAAGCTTATTGAACTGGAAGAGGGGAACAAAGAAAAGTAATGAAACTGGATCAATAAGAAAAAAAAGTTTTACTGTTCTTTCCAACTTGCTTCATAGAAGCATAAAATGCATGATCATATTAACATGTGCAGTGGTAAAATACTTCCCTGAATGCTCCATTTGCATGTTTTTCTTGCATGTTGTGTACCATCCTGTATATTAGATATGTAGGTAAATTTCTTTCCCCTAGGATTTGCATTTGCTATAAATTTGTACACCCATATTTGCTGAATTTGATCTGTAGTAGACATTGATTAATGGAACAGTAGACTGCAATAGCAACACAAAAATCACAATGGTGTTTTGAGAAGTTTATTTCTAGATTGTTTTCCAGTGTTGGAAACTTGCACAAGTCACATGCTTTTGAACAGGAAAGTCAAAATATTACTGCATGGCTGGATTAAATAATGAAAGAACAGAACATAGAACATTATTTCTGTTTAAGATTAAAAAAAATAAATTAATGAACTGTAACCACTGTGAAAACTGTTGCATCTCCATGTGTTTTTTTCATGTCGATTTTAATATTAGTTTGCAGAGAACGCTGCTTCATTTTGAAATTAAGGGAAATGACCGAAATAAACAAATACTCACAAATTGGAGGTATCACCAAGGGAGCTGGTAAAGTATAGCTGCACACTGGAACCATATTTGCTTATAAGATGTTCAGATTCTCCTGGTCTGCAGGGTCTAGACAAAATCTAAAACTATTTTGTGACTAGTCTGTCTAGACCAAATGAGATACTAACCTTCCCTTCTGCAGCAGCAGTAGTATGATAAATATGCATGGGATATTCCAGGACTTGTAATCTTTTTTCAGTCTAAATGTTTAAATCCTATGTGGGGAATGGTGTACTTTATTTAAAGGGCAATTACTACAGCCTCTACCATCTCTTTTAGTCAAAATTAATAATTGATTCCTTTTCTCCTGGTGTGAACCTAGCTATTCAGAATGATATTTTCTGAATTTTCATAATACAAATTCTGAATTGCTTCATTGCTGAGCTTAAAAGATGGTAACTGTACCTCAGCTGCCTAAAAGAGGTCATTGAGTCTTGGATCACAAATTTCCTTTCATCTTTTTCTTGCTCATTTTACAAAACCATATCCTGCCCAGCAGAGTACTAAATAAGACAGCTGCAGCAGGCATCCTTGCCACAATGAGAGACATGATCATGTTTCAGAATTCAGAGTTTTGGACATCTCCAACCTGAAGGGTGATTACGTCTCATAAGCACTGAAGACTTGTAAACACTGTGTACCAATGACTTATTCAGGCCTTGCATGTGAAAAGCCTAGTCTCTTCTTGCTTATGCAGTATTTATCCATGAGAAGAGATTTGCCTCTTATAAAAAAAAAAAAAAAGCTGATGCTGTATGACCTCTGAATTGAAATGAACATTTAAAAGTGTGTAAAAAAATCAGGGCAAAACAAAGAGATGTTCTTTTTGTATACTGTGAATTGCTGCGTGGCTGGTGATGTTGCAAGGAGTTAGTGATGTGAGATGGGAGTTGTTTTGCTGGTGATAAGTTCTTGTGCATTGCATAACTGTATTTTTATTACATTTGTGCTCCTATTTAATTGTAAGTAATATGACGGTTACATTTATTGTGTTATATGAAGAAAATTATAGAATGCTCTTAAAATAATTTTAAAATATAGTAAATATTAACATTAGAATTAATACCTTGCAAGTTTGTACTGAAAGAGTGGTGATGCTATGATTCTCTCTTTTTGGGTGGTCCTTTTGAATACAGAGGTGCAGAGGAGTTTGTAACAGAACCAGATTTCTGTGAAGTTCAGATGAACATTTCTGCACAGTTTCAATGTCACATGCTTTTTTCTTCTCCAATATTTAATACAATATTTGCATTTAGGTTTTTTTTGTTTAGTTTTAATAAAGGAAGCTATAGCTTATGTATAATTGAATAAACAGACTTTCCTATTTTGCAGCCACTTCCATTTGTGTACTTTCCTAATTGTCCAGCAGACTGTTCTAATATACTGTCTGTATTTTTTTCTAAAGAGCAGCAGTTCTTATTTTTCTTTTTGTAATTCTACTTCTACTGCTAGTATTACTGTCTGTAAAACTTGACTATAAGCACCTGTAACCACCTGCCATGAAACAGAAGAAATCTGTTTCAGTTTCGGAAAATCAAATTTGGCTCATAAAGTGTTCATGTGAGTCACAAGCCTAGGGATGTTTCTCATGCTCTCTGGAGTTCTCAGAGGGAAGTGAGAAATGTTTCTACTGCTGCCACATACCTATCCTACAGTCTCTGTCTCTGCTTCTATTCCCACAGTGGGAGCAATGTTTCAGGTGAAGCCTTGGCTAACGAAACCTGTCTCAGGAGGTGGGTGTTCCCTTTCAAGTGACTTTCTCTTTTTCTTTTGATTGTTTTCTGAAAAGTTGTAGGAGATGAGTTCTCCTTCAGAAAGGTCCACAATGTGTATTGCCACATCAGTAAAAAGCCACAAATTCTACTACATAGTCAAAACTACTGCCTTTGGTTAAGTGTCTTGAACAATTTGAAGAAAACAAGCATTTCTTGCAAAGTAAAGGATACGTATCTTATCAGGTGATTTTTTCCTAAAGTTAGCTGAAAATCTAAAATGCGAGCTGCTGGCTGCAGTCTGTTGAAGCAGCAGGTTAGGAAGGTTCTTAACGCTGTTCATTTGCAAACTTAGGTGGCAATGCTTTCATTAAGACTTGCAAGATTACAATAGGAAAATCTTTCTGTTCCTCATAAATGAAAAAAGAATAGAACAGTATTTTGCAAGATAAAATCTACAACAAAATTTGATCAGATGATGAAAGCATTAAACTGAACAATTAGTTTGGTCACCATCCAAGAAATGCACTATGTTGGAAGAATCCAAGTGGTGTGGGATGTTCATGAAACATGTAAAATGTTTCTTGTACTCTTCTGGTTAACAAGTGTGACGTGCAGTATGTTCTAGTTGCTCAGGATTACACTGTTTGTGTTTCTCTTTCTTGTTTTATTACTATCAGATGTCAAACCTCTAAATTAATTGGTGCATCTAGTGATAATAAAACATGAAAATGTCAGTTTTTGTGGTTTTTTACATGTGTGTGCATCATATTGGCTTTGATTGCGGTAAAACTCCAAGATAGACAACTATTGCCTGTTCATTTGTGAATTGGATGCCTTATGCAATGTAACAGTTCTGGAAATAAGCATTGCATATGTGCAAAATGTTTATTTTTTTCTGATAAGATATTTACTGTGAAAGTTTAAAACATTCCTTTCCCTTTTTTTTTTTTTTTTTTTTTTTTTTTTTTTTTTTTTTGGAGGGGGGAATAATCTGAAAATAAGTTATTGCAGAACTTATTTTAACTGTTACAGGTACTGAATCATTATTAGCTGCATTTAAGTGACTGACAGAGTTCTAATTTCTGCTAAGCTTCTAATAGTTTTTCAACAGGACTGTCCATTTTCTTCTGAACAGAGGGGGATCTGGATTACAGAAGCATTATCAAACACGGTTATAAAAAGGCAGAAAGGTTACCTGTGACAATATTAGGTGCTGTAATGAAAAGCAGACAGTATTTTACTGGCGTTTGATTGTTCAGTTACAATAATAGCTTTCATGTCTGTTGCAGTAGAGTGCCAAGTCTGGTAGAAGATACACGTTGCAAGTGTTTTTTTGATAGATTAAATCAACTCTCAGAATCCATACACTGTAAGCCTGGATTCCGTTAAATGAAATGTTTGGTTTATTCAAGACTAACCACCTTCTTTATGCTCTGGAGAGTCTGAAAACAAGAAAAAAAATTTGATAGGATTTCTGATGTTCACTGACATAGGGGTGGAGGGATCCCTCTAAATGAACTCATAGTTCTTTGGAACAGCATGTTTTTAATGATCACAGCTATGTAAGATGAAGCCTGCAAAAGTTTGGCTTAATGTAATAAAAAGGTGTCAAGCTACTTAGCTGGAGCTAAGAGAATGAAATTCATTAAAGGCAGTGAAATCAGGTCTCCAGTGTGTACAAGCATCCCACTGATCAATATAACATGTTAGAAAGTACCAAGGAGGATCTGTTCAGAATGCGAATGGTGTGCAGCTCACTAGAAACAACAGCTGCCGGCTGGGGAGCTGGGTCAGGCTTCCTTGTGTGCCCAGTGCATCTCCTGGCCACACAGCCAAGGGGCCGAGCCTTTTTTAATTGCTACTAAACTGTGTGGAGGGAACAGCACAATGGTGGTGATAAGAAGTGGATTGCTAGTCCTGAGTTCATGTTTGCAGTAAGGTCCATTTCCAAGTGGGAAAATGACTTTGTCTAAATGAGACTTGGTGAATTTTGTCTGTCCGGTGTTGGTTGGGTGTAAGGTGCAGCTGCCTTGAGTGGTCAGCTGTTGGTGTCAGCCTGAGGAACCAAGGCTTGTACCAGGTCTTCTACAGTTTTACATTTAATTTATAAAAGCTTTCAGGAATAATTTACTAAAAAGACTTTCTTGACTGATTATTCTAAGATTATCTGAAGCCTGATAATTTGTGCTAGGGAGGTATGTGTGACAGTTGAATGCAGCTGGAGATTTTCTGCTGTTTCATACAGTGCAGTAGAATCTGATTATTAAACTGATTATGCAAAAGGCTGCTAATACTGAGCAGCTCCTTGCACTGACAATTGGGAAAGCAATACCCCAGTTTCTGAAGTGAATCAGAACCCTTGAAAGGGACATGGAGTAAACTAAGGGAATGATCTTGTAGGAAGTTCTTGCCTGAAAAAGATCTGTCATAGCCATGAGCCTTGCACCAAGCCTGTCAGCCATATTGCAAAAGTCTAAATTTAAGAAAACAATGTTAATAGTGAAAGTTAGAGACAACAAGAGTTATATAGTTTTTTATTGCCTATGTAGCGAACAGGCTTAGTTGTTTGTTATTTTTGCCCAAGGTAAGTGGGAGGGGAAACAAGGGTTTTTTTTATCTGGGCTGATGACTGCTCTGGTTCTTAAAGAGCCTGAAGTTCCCATTGCAGCATGCCAGTTCAATTGTTCTGAACAAATATGAATTAAAGAATGATAATCACTGTACTTTCATTGTTCTTGTAGCTAGAGATGAGTACAATAGTCTCTCTTACTTTTAGACTAGAATAGTCTCTCTTACTTTTAGATCATTCAACTGTACAGAATGGTCCTTGTTTTAAATTGCTCAAGTTCAGAGACTCTTCAGAAGTGTGTAGGTACTTGCTCTCTAAATATTTCAACATTTCCCATTTTATACTTACATGTGAAGTAATTTTTAAAGAACTTGCCAGTGTCTTTCAGGGTGCAATAAGAAAAAATAATGGTGAAGAATTACTAGAAGTATTATTTAAATGCAGCTCTGGGAGGCAGAAACTTGTGACATTTAATCCTGGTACTAAAACTAATCCTTCTGTGGCATTTACTTCTCCTAGGATTCTCCTAATCTTATTACTACAAAATTATTTTTATTACTAACTGTCAGGCACCTATCTTCAGCCTTTAGCAGTTAATCCTCATGCCTCATTGAACCCATTGTATGGACGAAGATGCTGCTTTTCTGCATTCTGTCATGAACACGCTGTGATTGTTATGGCTCGGATTCAAGAAAAACCCTGAAGTCTTCAATCCGTTGTGTTTATGACTTGAGCTATACACATGCACACATTAACTTTAACTGGATGCATGTGTTTTGTCCTGGGTAAGACTTATTTGGGAGGAGATTAGAAGGGGCTAAATACCACTTACTTGAAGTTTAGTGACAATCAAATGCTTGTTCTAATATGTCCTCATAGTAACCAACAAAGGGTTATCGCAAATTTATTCTTTTAAAATTATTTGTGAGGTGAAATGACCAATTGGTTCAAGAGACTGGTTGCCTTTATCAGGCTGTTTCTTAGGAATGGACTGTTGAGATAAATGCTGTTAATTAAATACAAATCATTATCTCGATTGTACAGAAACAGCCTTGCTACTGGTCCCTCTCCTAATCTCGTTATAACAGTCCCCTGATAGGTATCATTAGGTTGTCTTGTTAGCTGATACAGAGTCTATTTCGCAGCAGAACAGACAGAAATATTAATCTTAGTGGTAATGGGTGTCAACTACTAAAGGGTTTTTTCCTCTTACTTTATTCACTTTTGTTTACTCTCATAATCTAGATCCTTTTGTTCTGTTGTGCAAAACAATAGACATGCGAAACTAGTAGTTTATTTACTTTGGATAGTTTTTATTTAATCTATCATGGTTTATTTAATTTAATTACTTTTAAATCATTAACTTAAACTGAACAACGTGAGTGGGGAGAGAAAAGCCCTGAGTGTCTTGTACAGCATGAGTGGGACATGCCATAAGCTAGTTCCTGATTTGCCATACTAAAGGAACTTCTTCGGACATAGAGCTCTAATCAAGAAAACCCTTTATTTTGTCAGGAGAATTTATGGAAATGTTGTCACCTATAATGGCACGTGGGATTTTATCAATTTCTTTCTCTATGACTTTCTCAGAAAGTCAACCTCAGACCTGACTCTCCATTACTTGAGAGATCAAGAAGACAAAGGCCTCTTGAAAAAAATGACTCCTTGTAAGAATGAACATTTGTATGAAGTAATTTCAGTATTTGGAGTTGAGTACTAATTGAGTTCACTGGATGGCCTGTGCAGAGCTCTCTTCTCTCTGGTACTATCTACTTTTCCTTCTTCCAATTTATCCCTTTGCCTTTCAAGCCTTAACTTGGTTAAGAATTCTGAGAAGTGAGAGACTGGGGATTTTCCTCTTCCTTCTCAGAAATCTTTTGATGAAGTGAATGTATCTTGAGAAGCAGACATCAAGGTAAATCGATCTTCTCTGTAAAAGACAGATACCGATGTGGAGTGCAGCATCAGATGCACAACTCATCTGTCCTGGCTTCCAAATCTCCTCCTTTTTCAAATGTAATTTTATTCTCCTGTCTTTTATGCTCTGTATTATGCATATGACAAATCCCCAGCTAGAACTGGCTCTCTGAGGAGGAATATAGGTAGAAATAACAATGGCACTCCTTAGGCAACACTGCACATTCACATTTATTATTCATTCTTGTATGGACGTAGTTATTCCATTTGGAGCTGCTGCTCTAAGCTTTCTACTGCAGCATTTGTAAATACATCCATGATACTGGCTCGCTGTTCAAGAGGGAAGAATGAGAGTATCCTTGGAGAACAGTATTGGGAGTCTTTGCCAAGTAGCTGTATCTTTTAAGGAGCAAAGGATGATTGCTTGGCAGATGAAAAGTGGGTGGGCTGATTCAAGAGTGGGTGCTGGCATGAAAGAAGAAATAAAACTGAGAATAAGTACAGGAAACAAGTATGCAGGTAGGAGGGCCAAGGGAACTGTTTACTCAGCAACCTAATAGACTTTGACTCCAGTGTAACAGAATTGCAATGATTTTGGCGATTTTGACTTAACTGGTCCACAGCCACAAGTTTACTGCCCAAGCCTTTTTAAAATTCATAAAGTGTATGGGTTTGATGAAATTTGTGGCCTGTTAAATGCTGTATCTGGCTACAGTGAAGCAAATTGTGGCTTTTAGCATGAATTATCATGATTGGTTTAATTTGAATTAAGAGTGTTCATAAATTTTTTTTTTTTAGTATGACCAAGTGGTCAACTATTCTTATTTCTGTAAATCTGAGTTCAGACCAGGCCTAAATATCAGCTGGCTACTAAAATATGTGGTTAGGTTTTGATCTTTTAACACTTTTGTTTTGTTTCTGGATAGAACTGCCAAACACATTAACTCTTTTTACGATATCTGGTTTTCAGAGACCCAAATCCAGCAATATATTGTACAAAAGAGCAGCTGAGGAAATGAGCTTGAGCAATACTCCTTTTTGTGTGTAGTGCAAGAAGAGCAAAAGTCATAACTGATTTTTTTTTTTTTTTTTTTTTTTTTTTTTTTTTCTCTTCATATAGCATTTTGCTTTCTCATATTCAGAGACTAAATTTTAGGATTTTTCCCTGGCCAATAGTTATGCAATGTTTTGTCTAAGCATTTCACTTATGATGTACAATTAGGTTAAACCAGAGAATTAAAAAGCTGCAAACTGTGTGAGGAGTACAGAAATAGATACAGATTAAAGGAGATCTTTTGTATCTTAAAATCTTCTATATTTTAAGGAGAAGTAGGGCTTTAGCAATAATAAATATTTAATCAACAAACCCAAACTTCTCTTTAAAACCAGAAATTACTGCCTTCATTACCCGATTGGAAGAAAGCTGTAATCAAAGCCACAGACAGCAATTTTAGAAGTTGATTTTACTGTTGCAAACGTATCATTAATTTTATAATTGGGAACCCACTAAATGATGAAACATTTTCCAGTCCTGCTACAGACGGGATAGCATCTAGATACACAGATATGTAGCAGCTGTGAGCCTTTAAACAGATGTTTGAATAGACGACTTTTCTTTCCTGGCACTATGTGATTTTCATCTCAAGAAGGTGAAGGACAGAACTCAGTGACCCACTGAGTTACTTTGTGCTGAAGGCTGCATGTCTAGCTGAAATGAACATCTCATAGTGAATTCATAGACTCTCAGGCATCGTGTGAGGTATGGAAGCACTTGTGTAGCGGCAGAGGCCTTTAGGAGAGGGCCACCATGCAAAACTTCTCACCTGTCTGTCTGTGGAGAGTCTAGAATATGTGCTGCTTCTCGTAAAGCTGCAGGACTTCAAATAATCTTAGTAAGGATACTCTGGAAATCCTGATTAGTAGTCCATGAAGAGGAATGAGGTAGCCTTTTCCAGTTCATCTTGGGCACTCTCTGAATGAGGCTCCTTTAATTATTCTGGTGCCTCATACTTATATTGTTCTAATCGATTTACACTTGTTATGAGTGACAGAGAGACAGGCCTTTTTATAATAGAAAATATTCAGAGCAGACTTTCCTGAGGTCTTGAGAATAAAGTGCAGTAGGCGAGAGATGGGAAAATCCTGACTCCTGGCACATCAGGGTGAAAACCCTAAAAGATTCTGATTGTCCTGTGTTGGTAGCTAATCCTTTCAGAAAGCAATGACAGTTGCTTGCAGTCTTCTAAAGGAAGCTGATCTGGCCCAATTCCACCTTCGAACAACTCCTCTTCTGTTGCTTCCTGAGAGCCTCTTTTGCCTCATCAGTGCAAGGTCAATGTTTGACCTTGCAGTGAGTTATCTTGTGACAGATAATTCTGTTCACAGTGCATTCTTTCCGCAGCACAGCCTTGTCAATAGCCTCCTCTGAAAAAATGCTTCCCAGGATTCATTTTGCAATCACCACCCTGTTCATAAATGGGCTTTTTCAGGCAGATGATGGCTGAGCTGAATTCTACCACAGTCAAGCCACATCGCTTGTAACATGAAAGGGACTTTCCTCGATAGGCTGGGTTTCTGGACTTGTTTATTAAAACACAAGAGTTAAATGCTGTATGCCACTTCCCCTTGCAGTTTCTTTATACTCTTACCCTCTCCTCCATTTCAGTCATCCACAGTGGCAGACTCCTTTACGTAACTGCCAGCAGCACACACTTTTCAACTGTACAAACGAAATGAAACCACTGAGCGTAGCTGAACCAGAGGCATGATTAAATGTATTATAAACTACCGAGAAAAAGAGGAACATGCCATGAAGGCATCATCGATCACAATATATGTGGGGGGAAGGAATCTGTCAACTTATTCTATGCTAATGCTGTGATAAATTGGTACTTAGTTACACATGTGTATGTGTATAGCTGTTTAGTCTCAATTTCTTTGTAAATAGATGGGAGAACAGCTAAATGCCTGTGAAGACCTCTCAAGCTATTGCTCTGAAGTTAGCAAATTCTTGGCTCAAGTAGCTTTCTTGCAAATGAAGCCTGAAAGCTGTTTATATTTGACTGAAATACCATAATAGAGAACAAGTGAATGACACATTTAATTACATCTGTGGAATTAAATAAAACACACTGCTAGAACATATGCATAAGGGTTGCAGCAAGGAGTTTTATCTTCTGAGAAATTAATTGGTTTGTTTATTATTCATAAACTAAAATCATACAAAATTGTATTTGATATATCTGGCTTTTTGTCTTTAACATATATTCATTTTCTCTGAAACAAGATTTGTTGAAAGAGCTTTTGTCTGTTGATGTTTTCAGGAGATACTTTCTGAGCAACCCTTAGATATTTGATAGTGGTTCTTAGTTTTCCACTTAAATTTTCGTTTAAAAAAAGAAAAAGAATAATATATTTTAATATAATCTGTGTATGTGTATGCTATTTAGCAAAAAGTTATTTCATAAAGTGGGGCAAAATATTCATGCAAGAAAGAGAAAAAGCGATCATGGTTTGCTGTAGCTGGGATGTAATCTAATTGAGGGGTGCACAGAATAAGTGAGGACCTGCCACTGAGTGCGTGTGTGCACAGTAAAAATGTCTGGTTTGGAGTATCCCTGTACTTGTCTGTTGTATGCACAGGTTCTGGGATCGGTTTCCTCACCTCCGTCTCAGAACACTGGGCTGGAGTATGATAGGAAAGCCAAAGTAGCAAGACAGCAATTTACTATTCATGTTGATTTGCCTGTGCAGTGACCCATGCAGCACCCTTGAGCTTAAGGAGTCAGAGCAGTTGGATCTGGCCAGGTTCTCTCAGAAGCAAGTGGCTGAGGAGTAGAAGATGACATCCCTCATCTAGGGGATATTTCGGACTTCTTCTTGCGAGCTGTTAGTTTCTGTACACCATGTGGCCACACACTGTTTCCCAGAACTGAGCGTCTTACAGTTTCACTGCAGATGACTTCAGTTCAGTCATCCAGGTGTTAGGCAACAGTCTAAAGCTGCCTTGTTTATGTTCAGTGATGAGTATGTGGGTTCTGGGCTATACTGTTCGTATATGCTACAGTAAGTAAAACATTAGTGAAGTTCAAGTCAGGAAAGAGCTAAAGGTAATTCTGTGAAAAAAGCAGGCAGAAAGGCAAACATCACTGCTTCTCTGAATAGTGGGAAGGGAAGAAGGAAATTCCCTTTGGAAGAAGAGAAAAAAGGATGAGGTTGCACCCAGATGTATTTGTTTTCAAAACTAGCTGCATGAAGAGCTCGGACTGTGGCTGAGAGCCACTGAGAAGCAACCAGACCTGAAAAGAACTCTGAGATGTAGCGGAGGAGAGGAAAAGTCTTTAAGGCAGTTGTAAGGCACTGTCATTCTCGCTGAATGCTGGGCTCCCCAGGATGATGTAGTGTGGACCTGCTGCTTCCCTATCACAGCAGGAGTGGGAACTGTGGTCTTGGAAAGTCACAAGCAAGGATCAGTGTTGACTGCAGGAATACAAATAATGTTTTCTGTTCTTTTAGTTCCAAAGCTGCATATCTGAGGAAGGAGGAAGCAGAGGAGGAAAATACCAAGGTGAATTTCTTTCTCCTGTCTTCTTTTCTTCCCCTCTCTTCCTCTAATCTACTGTACCCTAGCAGCCAGACTGCAGGTAAAACAAGCAGCGTCACAGCTCCAGAGGGAGCAGTGAGATAGGGCCATTTAAATACCAGGGGTGTGTTCTGGTTCGTCATGCTTAGTTAGGTGGTAGAAACAGTATCAGTAGGTAAGCTGTTGATGACTTTATGTTAGGCACCACTGCCAATGGTTGAATTTATCCATATTGCCTGTTTTAGGACAATGTGTCTCAGCCATAGTCTACAAGTGGAACAGCACAGAAATATTTTTGAAGCTGTGTTAGCAGTTCCATTCTGAACTCCCAGATAAAGTTAATAAAGCTCATTCTTTTATACTTCTCATTATTAAAGCTGAATTTGCCATACAGTATTTTAAAATTTATGACAAAACAAGACTTTCCTGTAAGTGCTTAACATGATGAAGTTTTTTTCAGATGGCTACAAAAAATATTCAACGTGGTGCTGATGCTATCTAGGAGAAAATCTAAAGTACGTTGAAGTCGATGATGGAGTTTTCAATACCCTTACTGACTACTAGAACACTGACAGATGTATTTTCTTTGGCTTATTTTCAGGAATAGTTAATTAATATCATTCATGCAATTTGATGTTGGCTGTATTGCCTTTGAATGAAATCTGATCTGAAATTTGACAGGAGTGAAATATTGTGAATTAGTTAAATAAAGACCAGGAACGAATAAAAATGGAATATCCAGTACACAGCTCATGTGATTGATCGAAAGGCAATTACAGAATCTATGGGCAGACATGAAATTGAAAATGCAAGTTGAAATAGGAGGAATGGACAGAAAATCAGTGAGACCAGATGAAATTTTTTTTCATCTCTGTGAATTTAAATTAGATATGAGTGCCTTTGGAATTAAGTCTTATGATTTCTCCACCACTTGCACAAAAATGGACAATTTAAATGTTAGGCCTAGAGCAAGGGAATGTTTTCTTCATGCCGATCTGCCATACGACCACAGTTACCTGTTCCATTTTTAATGACAATTTTCTGCAAATAGGGTGGCTTATTCCCTTTGCATATTTTGTCAAAGAATAATTATTTCTGTGCAAGCAAACTATGGAACATCTAAATTTCTTTAAGGAAAAGTTACTAAGTACATATGATCCATTTTAAAAAATCAATTTTCTTTCATTCTGGGTTTTTTTGTACTCTAGACAATTGCTTTTTATGTCATGATGGCTTGGGGTGACTTAAGGCTAACAAATCTTTCAAAATGACAGGGTGCACTTGGTGCTCTGAGGACATAAAATTGTTTCTGTCTGTCAGGGTCTTTAGAGAATTATATATATGTTGGAAGTTGTGTCAGAATTTATCTCGATCAAAACTAATATTAAAATCACTGTCAGTTTCCAGGCACCTCTACTATATCGGAGAGTGTTGCAATTGGTTAAGGTAGTCATGTTTACTGATGTCAACTTGTGATGGATTGTGCGAGTAAACTGAGGAAGAAAAATATTTAATATCTATTGTACCAGACATCCACATTTCAGTGAACTATGAAAAAGTACCTATGGGTGAAGTGTGTTATCTCTTAAAGTGTTGCTAGTCACAGCACTGTATATGAAATATAAATGTTCTTTTTGCACTAAAATATTTGCAGTGAATTTCCCGGGAGGAAAAATAAGTGTATAGCCATAAACCAGAAAATAGTTTTCTTGTTTGATAGATGTATCAAGTTCTATCTGGTAATGAAGACAAGACTGGATGTGAATAGCAAACTTCCCTGGTCCACACACATTCCAGCATAAACTTGATGTAGCCGCAGTTGTCAGAAAAGTCACCTCATGTGTCACTTCGTTTAACCTATGTGGAACAAGTCCCCCTGAATTCAGTTCCAGTACTGACTTGTGCACTGCTTGAGGGTAAGAATCAAAGAAGGTAGGGAAAAACAGGTGCTTGAAGGAAGTTTAAAAGAGGCAGAATGAAAATCAGAGGTGTGTTTAATTGGTTGCAAGAGATCACTTCAGGCTAGAAAATGAAAACATGGAAGCTACTTCTCAGCTTGTTAAAGAGAACGAGGAGTTTCACTTTCCAGTGTGTATGAAAAAGCAGTTTCAACATGAGAATCTCATACACCTACACCAATACAACTCTGATAGCTCATGCATCAGTTTGATTATCAGTGTAATATATGGATTTACATTTATTTCTTTATGCAATTCTTTCTTATGTCAACTTTCTTATGTCATCTGTTACATGGCACCAAGGAAGAAGCTTATTTATATTATCATATATAGTATATTGTTTTGGAGAGCTCCCTTTTTTTTTTTTTTTTTTTTTTATATTTTAATG
>WHYT01017789.1:667383-698328 GCA_009806455.1 Tetrax tetrax | reverse complement strand
GCTTTCTGTACTGAGGTTAAGTGCTTGTGTAAGTGAGGGACATGAATTCAAGTACTGCGTGAGCTGGTTTTGCACTTTTTCCCAGCACATACCCAGCGGTCCATTTCTAGGCTTTTTAGGTGCAGAAGCTGCGCCTTTGTTCAAAAGGAAACAGAAGAGGGTTTATTCCCTCCTACTTTTGGAAAAATATCTGCTTCCTCTTTCTTTCTCTCTTTTTCTTCTTATTGGAAAAATGAATAAGAGTCTCAGAAAAGCTCTCCAGAAATGGGGAGATCCAAACTTAAGTTCAAGAGAGCTGTGTTTAGACATTTGTAATCCTACGTTGTTTCCTGCAACGACCTTGTGCTCATGAGTTTTCTTCAGTTTCAAGATACAGTTTCTTAATGTTTCTAAGCTCTTTCTAGCTTCTGTGTTTGAAATATGAGTTTATAACTTTACAAGTAGTACCAGCTGGCAGAGGTGAGAGCGTTGAAGGGGCAGGGCTCCTTATGCCCGGGTTGCTCCATTTCCTCTGCAATATTGTACTGGAGTTTTGAGTTGGCTGTCCTTAAGTTGTCTTTGATGTTTTAACATTTCTACTATAAAAGCTATCATAATCCAATTTGTATAATGAGTTAATTGGTAATTGCTATCAATTGTTAGCAAAAAATAAGCCTGATAATTACCCTGTACTAAGAGCTCTCTGCAAAGAGCAGAATTTCCATTCTTGTTTGATTCCATCATTCACTTGTTCATGTTGGAAAGCACAACCCTCTCTTTCATGGGAGAAGTCTCTCTTTTTGATGGGAAGGTATGTCAACATGATCTGTCATGAAGAGAGACCAGTTCTGGGAGAGTATGTGTCCTTAGAGAGAGTGCTGTGGTTATGCTGTTTTATATATGTAAGTTCTCAACTGTTGAGTTATATATTGCCTTGAATTAGTGTGAAGTTGATCTGGTTTTAGAACAGGTCAGGAAGAAAAGTAAATGGGCACAGAAATATATTGTCAGTGAACTCGGCAGTCTTAACTGGTAAACAATAGAGCTGTAACTATTTTATTTTGATAATATTCACTAACAGAGTAATTATCATTTTAATTGATATATATGAACAGGTGCTTACACTAAAAGCAGTTTCAAACTGGGATGCGTTATGCTTGAAAAGTAGCCTAGGTGATTGTTCTCATTAGCCAAACAGATGGCTGAAAGTTTGCTTGCCATTTTATGGAGAGAATTACAATCTGACAATATTTTACATAATGTGAAGTATTTATAAATCAATAAAAGATGAATTTTATACTCAGTATTAGTGTAGAGTAAACGCAACTCGCATGCTGGGGAATGGCATCTCCATGATAAATATCAAGCTACTGTTCTAATTAACTCTTTTGGAGGGTTTACATTCTAGTGCAATGAGGCTAGAGTATTGATACACCGAGGTGTATGTGGAAGCACACCTTATTTTAAATGATGGATTTTAGATGCCTACTGTCCAGAGAAGGGCACTATCTGTTTCATTCCCATCTATTGCCTGGTTTTTAAAACTTTAGGGTTTCTTAGGAGGAGCCTTGCTATGCATCTCTGAATGTTAACTGGGCATACTCTAAATGTTGGCTTGTATATCTTAGCCTTGTTGAAAGTGAGGTTGTGTGGGGATTCCAAAATTTTTAATCTAAATTTACTTTTAGATTTGAGAATCCTGTTTCATTGTTCTCTGTATAGTGTAGGATATTTCTTTGTAATCTGTGGAACAGCTGTGATGGATATTAGGAAGAAATTTTTTACACTAAGGGTTGTAGAACACTGGAACAGGTTGCCCAGAGAGGTGATGGATGCCCCATCCCTGGAAACATTCAAGGACAGGCTGGATGAGGCTCTGAGCAACCTGATCTGGCTGGAGATCTCCCTGCTCTTTGCAGGGGGGTTGGACTAGATGGCCTTTGAAAGATCCTTTCCAACCCTAACTATTCTATGATTCTATTATTCTATATATTGTGCTCCCTTGGCTCGATAGCAATGTGGTTTTGATAGTGTTCAGTCCAGTACTATGTCAGATCATTCCAGAAATTCCTTTCAATTTATTACTGTACTTGGCTCTGCAAAAATGTCCAATTTTGAAAGCTTATATTTTATGTCAAAATGAGTGTTTTTGTGGGCCTTTTTCTCAAAAAAAAAATTGAGAGAGAAGATATATTTTGTAAACAAGGCAGTTACTTCTAATTTTGGAGTGACAGAACAGAAATGTTTGCGTTGTCTTCCCATATTCCCATGAGTTGCATAGGCACTAAGCTAATAAGTGTTCTTTGGTGTACATCTCTTCTCATCTTCATTCTGGATCCAAAAGCCCTTTTCCAGTGAGACTCACTGGACCTTGTAAAGTCTCCTGAGAAGTCTGACTTCCAACCAAAACCAATCAACACCTAAAAAAATAAATCCCAGAAATCTGCATCAGAGACTTCTTACAGAGGCTGCTTGGGAGTTGGTTTTTGGTTTTTGTTTTTTGTTTTTTTACAGTTACAAGGTATTTTAGGTACAGCTGGTTTGTTGGTGGCCACGCACCTGTTAAGTCTTTTAGATATCAACTTCTGCTCTGAAATTCTGCACCAGAATGAATCTTCTTTACTTGGCACTGTAATACTTTCCAGAATGTTGACTGCAATATCTGAAAGAGAAACAAATGATCAGCTTGAGGGATCAGCAATAGCTCTTCACAGACTTAAAAGTTCTTGATGATTACATTGCTTTAATATAATGTTCCTGTTACTAAATCTAGTCAGGGAGGTCCCTGCTTCTTGCAGGGGGGTTGGACTAGATGACCTTTGAAGGTCCCTTCCAACTCTAACCATTCTATGATTCTATAAATGTCAAAGAAAAAGGAATTATTGTATTGTAGCATAAATAGAAAACTTAGAAAAAATTCGTATTATACAAAATATTCTAAAGTGCGGGTAACTTTTTTTTTTTTTTTACATTCAAATGCCATAAAAGCTCACATAATTCATTTCCAATTATAGCCTCAAACCTGGAAACAGATTTGGGGGAGGTAGAAGGGCTTTTGCTTAGCACTGGCACTGAAACAAAGCTGTAGCTACCTGACCTTTTTACCTCATGCTTCTTTTCATGCCTCCATAGCCACATAATGAGCCTTTTTATTTTAGACTTTATTTTAGCCTTGGGATCCAGACAACCCTGCAGCCACACAAACGGTTATGCTGACATAAAGGCTTAGAGTGTCGTGGAGTAGGTAGAACTTTTGGGACTGGAGGAAAGCAGGGCTTGTCTTGGTAACAGCAATAGATTTTGCTGCCTTAAAATATTCAAACTCCTGCCATGCATGGAGTCCTTTCAGTACCAGGCTTGATACTGTCCCAGCTGGGAAGCCCCTCTCTCCAACACACGCTACCCGATCAGAGGAACGGCAGCATGCTGTCCCTGTTGTACCAAGTGCTACTCTGTTAAATAAGCAGCTGTGAATGTCAGATGGCATTGAGTTGAATAAAAATGATTTTTAGCACTTCCTTGTTTTCCCTCCTGTATGGGGCAATGTCCCAAGCCTACAGCTTCCAATGATTATCCATAGCTGAGCCTGTACAGTCTGTATTTTGGCTAAGCATTTGAAGCTAAGATGCAGAATCTTTCACTCCAGACAGACTGTAATGCAGAATGCATCTAAAATAAGTTATCCCCTCCTTGTTCCTGTGGGGCCAAGTGATAAGGCATTTCATGCTAACCACTGAAGACATTTTTGGTGCTGAACAGCATTCCTCTTCATTTGTTACTGCCAGGGGCTTCAGAACAGTAAATAACATCAACAGATTTTCTAACGTTTTAGCCATATTGTTCTGCAATCCGAAGACAAGGCAAAAGACAAAGCTAAAAAAGAGTTGTTTCAGTCAAAATATGATGAACAGCACAGTTTTCTGAAACTCTGTTACAAATCATTCTGTCAACAAACTGAAATCACTTGGCCTTCCAAAGAGGTGGTCACCATGGTAACAAAATATATGAGATACTTCATTTTCCCCAAACCTTTATTCATGTCATAAATGGAGTAGGAGCCCATCCTTCTTTTACCGAGAGATCAGGAGAAATATTTTCATCGGTGCTTGTTCTCTGCTGAAAGATCCTCACAAACCTGCACATTACTGGGAAATATTTGCTAGGGCAGGTGTTCCTGTAGCCCGTCTGTATGTGCTGAGACTCACTTGAGTACGAGCTGAGACCCAACTCAGTAAAGCATAGAAATTGGCCATAATGGCTGATGAATTGCCAGGGGAGGTGAGACGAGGAGGCAGGGAGAAGGGAATGTTTGCTACTGCTTGTATATGAGTGCTGGAAGATAAAAGCAAACTTTCTCCAAAGCTAGTTATCTTTATTTCCCATGGTGAATTTATCATATTTCAAGGGCCCAGAGCTCATAAACACACACCTGGCTCTTGAGCTTCAATTTGCGTATTGAAGCCTCTTGTTGTGAGGCTGCTGTACTGGAATAGGCAAAGGTGTTTTACTATTATTGTAGATGCAGTCAGTTCTTGCTTAAATTAATTTTATAAGCATCTCCATGTATTTTTTCTGCAGCTCTGGTATACCATCTGGAGCAGTCTTGTTTCCCTTCTTTTACCTTTTACCAGTTCCACGTTGAATAGTAATCCTTCACTTTGTGGTTCAATTATCCCGGGGAATGTAAGGAACCAGAATGAGTCAGTTCAAACTGAAAATGGATCTTGAGCAAAGTTCCACATGCAAGACCATGAAAAAGAAGAGGTATGAGTACTGAATTTACTTGAAATACTTCAGCTGAGTCTTCACTGGAATAGGGCACAAAGCCAGAGTAAAAATTGATGAAAAATTAAGTTTCCTCCTTTTTTTTTCTTTCCATTTCTCCCTCATTTTTCTTTGCTATAACTGCTTTAAAGAGAGGCTTATTTTCTCAGAGCTGTTCTTTGCTCGGCCCTAAGAAAAAGCTGGAAATAGTCCCTGATGTACTTAGTTTATCAGGCTATATGTATGTATTTTTGGGAACTATTGTAATGCCAGAATAGTTTCATTAAGTGAGATTTTCTAAAAACATCCAAACTGTTGACATTCCCTCTGACTTCAGCTTTCACTAGCTGTTTCCTTTAAGGAGAAAGTCTATTGTTCAGGCTCAGAAATTTGTATAAACATCTATTTTAGTTCCCAAATGCAGAGATGTTTTCGAAAGGCAGCAATGTTTCAAAGTTTGTTTTGGAGGTTTTTTTTTTTTCTAAATCCATCCTGTGTACAATATTTTGACTGAAACCTGTAGAGTTACTTAAAAAATAAACATGAGGTCCTCTTCTAGAATGTAATCTTCATTATTGATTCTGTCTTTATTTTTCATAATAAGATGTAATGGGATTTTCTTTTTTTTCTGCTCTTTTTATTCTTTTTTTACGTGATTCTATGATGAAACATTGATCTTGAGGTTTCTTGTTTGCAGTCCTTAATTATAACTTAGATTTTAACTTGAGAGTATGCTATTTCAGGTTAAAAAAGAAAATAAGGATATAGGTACATAATCACCTGTAAATTGGCTTCTGTTTTAAGAACAGAAACTAAATGCTAACTAGGATAAATTTTCACCAATTCGAAGGAAAATGTTGGCATTATGAACATGATCATTTAAAACCGAAGTTCAGATAATTCTATTCCGCTATTGAGCTGAACAACAAAACTGAATAGTTCTGAACATACTAGGAGGGAAGTTGTCCAGCTCTCTTCTATCATTCCTTTTCTTTGTCCTCCCTGGTGATAGATTGCTACTACCACTTTACTTCTTACAGAAATATTGTAAGATTTAGGAAAGCTGCTCATTTGGGATGCTTTCAACTATATGCCTGATTCCTGTAGTCTGTTTTACGTGATCAACAAGTAGACGTGGATGACAATATTAAAAATTATGAGAGAGACTAATTGTGTGGCCATATAAGTCAGAATGAGAACAGCTTTCATATCCTTAGTCTTGTTGTTCATTGGCTTTTGGTTTTGGTGGTTCGTTTTTTTTTTCTTTTTTTTTTTTTTTTTTTTTTTTTTTTTTTGAAAGATGAAAAGTCTGTGGGTCTTTAAATAAATCAGGATACACTTGAACGACAGCCATTCTAAATTCTGCCTTGTATAATGTGGATAGTACAGGCTTGAATAAAAATTGCTCCCATTTCCCCGGTGAGCAGAGCCCTGTGTATATTCTGGCTATGAGCATATCACAAATTATTCTATGGGAAAAAATAAACCTTTTCCTCAAGCCCGTATTGGATTTTTAACATGCATCTGCTGCTTTACCAACAGCCTCCCACATGCTGCCGCAAAATCACAACTTGCACATTTTGGTCTTGCAAATGTTTCCTATAGGCCTTGACTTCTACCTCAGAGTCCTCAAGGATGATTATAAAACGTTTGCATAATTAATTTTTTATGGGATACAGCTTTGTTTATTTAAATTATACTGAATGTAAAAATATCCAGGTGTCTTAAACTCCTACCAATGGTAACAATGGAGATTTCACAAGTAGTATGGGCTGAATCCTCCAGAAAAGACTGTCACTTGCAGGAGTACAGTGAACAGCCCCTGCTGCTACTGAAACTAGTTGGATGAAGACTGGGCATCTGACCACCTCTGGTTCCTGAGAGCTGGAGAGTGTTTGGCATCTCTTGTAGACATAGGCAGAAAAAAATCCTTCATCTCACCTTGCAAAAGTTCAGTCATTAAATCAAATGGTATTTTCACAGATAGCTAAGCCCTCATAAAATGTGAGTGGCTAAGCTTTTAAAAACCAGTTCTTTCAATTTTTAAGACCTTTAGGTTAGGAATAGAATAGAGCCATAGATTTAGGAATTGATAGATACCCCAAATTTTAAACAAGAAACACTTGAAAATTTACACACACACCCCTCCCCCCTTTTCTTGTCTAATTAAGTGCTGAGTTCTGCACCTCACCCTGTCATTATAACTGGCAATGTCAGCAGTGAAAAAAGAAAAAAAAAGTTTACATTTTCCAGTCATTGCCAAATAGACATTAAAGAGCAACCTCACATTTCTTTTGCAAGCTTATGATTGCAGTGGTCAAGTACCAAGTGGTGCAATGCAGAGCCAGCACCTTCCACTGACTTCTGGACCAGATTCTCATGTCTAAGCCTGACCTAACAATGTAGTGTCTCCTAATATCTTCTAATTTTGTGGGAGTATTTCCAATTTACCTCAGAAGTATTCTTGCCAATTATAGGGGCAGTAGCTTTAAGCTGTCAGTGTCTTTTGTGTGAAGCCAGACAACTACATTGACTTCCACAGTTATCCAAAACTTAACTGATTGTAGCAAAGAGACGAGTGGCTGTACAATCCGCAGTGCAGCAAAAGAGGTGAAAGTAGAATGGCTAAAGGAGAAATGGGTTGGTTCTTCGGCTATCAGTGATGAATAAGTCCAGGGACTTTTACTGCCTGGTTAATGAAAATGCTTCCATTTGGGGAAGGAAAGGGATTTATATTCTAAATGCTGTTAATCTAAGGGCTGATAAATTCTCCGATCGGGTCCTATTCTTGCCTGGTCCTATTCCTGCAAGCATATTAAAAAGTAAAATAAAATTGTATGCTAACTAACATGAAATTTCAAAGAGGGATAGGAAGAGATTTTTTTGTTTATAGGTTTCTTTTTTTTTTTGTTGAGTTTATTACCTCATGGACCTGTTCAAATTTTTTTTTTTCTTTTATTTTTTTTTCTTGGTTGTTTTCCTGTAAATTTTAATTTATAGTGTTGTATTTACATAATAAACTTAATTACAACTAATTATATGCATCTCCCCACTGAAACTTGTAATTACAGAATTATGATGTATAATGACATCTATGTTAAATTTGGTGGAGGAAAATATAAAGGAAGACCATAGCAAATTCATCTTAAAAATGAAATGATATTTAAATACACACACCTCCCTTTCCTCAAAATAATTTAATTTAACTAGTTGAATCTTTACTACATGGACAACTTCTTATTTCAGTAGTAATCACTTTTTTTCTTTTTTTTTTTTCTCCCCTGGGAAAATTTTGGTTTTTTTTTTTTTTTTTTTTTTTTTTTTTTTTTTTTTTTTTTTTTTGTATTCTGAAATAGTGCTGTCATGATTATTTTCATATGAGTACTTGTTTATATGAAATAATATTTATAGTGGAATTGCTGTTTTAGTTTATTAAGATCCCAACTACTTGCTTTCTTCCATGTGTAATTTTGGTTAAAAGTAGACTGCAGAATTCTTTGTGGAAACCATACAATGAAATTTAAATGTGTTTATAAAAGAATAGGAAACTATTTTTCCTGCTTTTTTATTGCTAGTAGGTGTTAATGTATATGACTGTGATACATAGTACAGCCTATCTATATGTGCACAACACAAAGTAGTATTGCAGAACTTTAAACTTTCTGTGGTGCAACTGTTATCTGTATGTCACAGTTCCCCCTCCTCCTCCTTTACATGATAAGTATGAATTAATGCTTTTACTCAAGCTAGGAAAAGACTAAATCAAATGTCATTTCAGACTATAATGTCTGGTCAGGTACAATATATTTTGAACCATGTAATTCCTGAAGGTTAGAAATAGTTGATGGAAACCTTAATTTCCATCAAGAAAAAATTTAATACCTGTAAAATTACTGGTGAAATAGGCTGGTTAGGTCTATGGGTGTGAAAGAACGACACATGATATCAAGCATTTGATTGAGGAGATTTCAATTTAATATACCTTTTGGGGAGGCGAGGGGAGGAAATACTTAATGCATGATTATCTGTCTAGGGGAAGTACTTCAGTTTATAATAACATCATTAGGAAATTTTTTTCTTTTTAAACACAGGTTCATGTAGGCACTGGGCAAGAGTGGTGTGGGATCTTTGTTGACTAGCTTAGGGAAAGATCTTTACACAAAGATCAAAGGAGAACATGAGCAAAATACCAGCAACCTGGACAAGTGTATAAAGATTAAAAGCTATAATCCCACAGTGCAAGGAAAAAAGCTTTTCATTTTGATAATTTACAACAGATGATGAAATCAGGAATCTGGTGAGATGGTTTTTAATGAATGATTTTATAATGGCACAGAACACAAGATTTGGCAGACTGTGAAGTTTAAATAAAGAGGTGGGTAAAAAATTGGTGGATTTCATCAAATTGTTTAACTGATAAGTATTTTTTTATTGATGTGTTCTTGATAGAGACAGTGTGAAAATGGAAATTATTCTAACAGCCTTCAATCTGATCTGGAAAATCCAAGACTGAGGAAGTCAAGCTGGGTGAGAACCGCTAGAGGGAGAGAGAAAAAAAAAAGGTTTTAAGAAGGCAGACAAATAAAACTTTAAGATCTCCTGGCGGACAGTCTAAGAAAAACAGAACGTAAGGCGGCCTGCTTTCAAATAGATGACAGTAATGGCATAATTGAAAATTATCCATGTGCAGAGAAAGATTTTTAAAGACTAACTTAACTTGACTAACTCGTGAACTTCTCACTGGCTTTATGTAGAAAAGAAAATTAGTTTACTAAGAAAGCTATAACAGAGTAACACTGATTTATAGAGAGATACTTAGAAAACCAAGGCTCAAAATTAGATGCATTTAGCAAGAAACATTAAGGATGACCAGAAATACTTCCATAATTTCTTTAGCAGCAAAAGATAAAACTTCAGTCTGCTTTACTAACAGAAGGGGGATTTCTCAGGAGATGATGTTAAGAAGGCCAGTATTCTTAATGTCTGTTGAAACAGATTAAATACAAACAAGAGCATAACAAAATTAATGCTAACAATAAAAATAAGAGATATCTCCAGGTTTGCAAAGACCTTTGCATTTAGCACTTGGATAGTTAAAACGTTTTCACATCAGTCCAATAGGACTTCAAGATATTATGTTTAAAACCTTCTTGAATGAGCCACAGAACTAGCAGTAGCTTTCCTTTGGGAGCTTGTGGAGGGTGGCTAAAGTTGAAAGAAGACACAGGTTTGCCCATCTTTAAAGGAGGTCAAGGAAGAGAAGGAGAAAAGCATTATTAATTTGGGCAGTTCCTACTGTGATGGTTTAGCCCGAATCACCACACAGTTTCTCGCTCACCCTCCCCCTCCCAGGCGGGATGGGGGAGAGAATTGGGAAGGAAGGAGAACTCGTGGGTTGAGATGAAGACAATTTACTAAAATAACGAAGGAAAACTACAATAATAACAGAATATAAAGATATTAAAATATACAAGGTAAACAATGTATGTTTTCTCACCACCCGATGTCCCAATGACCGATACAGCCCGTCCCGAGCAGCGATCACGGAAACAAAATCAAGCAGGCAGCAAAGGAGCAAGAGGGAGCCAGCAAGGTAGAGAGAACGATGCCCCCTCTGGCCAACCCCCACTTATATACGGAGCGTGGTGTTTATGGAACACTCTCTTCGGACAGTTTGGGTCAATTATTCTGTCTGTCTTTCTCCCAGCTTCCTGCATCTGCAAATTAGCAAGACTTGGAAAGCAGGACGGTGTCCTTGGTCTCATTCACAACAACTCATATCATCAGGGTGTTTATCAACATTCTTCACACACGAAATCCAAAACACACCAGCTACTGAGAGGAAAAAATTAACTCCATCCCTGCCAAAACCAGGACACCTACATACATTTCTGAAACATACGAGGTATTTGTAAACACCTATGTTTTGAGGAGAAGATAAGTAGCAGCCATGCAGGTCAAATAAGTCTCATTTTCTTCTATGTGCGGAAGATAAGGTATTGTATGCAGGGGAGAAGGAGTGGGTGCTCTCTATCTTGGATGTATTACTTTTCCCACCATCTTACACGCCCCATTCACTTTAAGCTAGAGAAATGGGCTTGGTAGAGCTCCTAAGGCATGACTGCAAAGACTATAAAATTAAAAGGAAGAATTAATAAATACTGTGTGTGCATATTGGTTAATTTGTCATACTTTAACACCTGTATTTTTCCTGAAGGATGAAACAAACAGAAATATGTTTGTATACATTTCTGATAACATTGCTTGCTATTTCCTCTCCCTCTTCTTTAACCCTTGTGATTGTAGAATTTGAGTAGAACATCCCTGGAGTCATGAGGTTACACTGCGCCCTGGGCATACTCCTCTGATTTGAGGTTGCTGTTCTAAGTGCTGGAATGAGTAAAAGAGTGGTGTTCCAAAGAAAATTTGTGCAAGGCATGCCCAAACAGAACTACAATAATGTGTGGATATTTGTGAAATGCAAGCTTCATTGGTGACTTCAGGGTTTACTTTTTGCATCCTAGATTTTTGACTTGTCAAATTTATAGTCACTTGCACTATAGTCGTGGGAAGTTACCATTTCTATGTTACAGTTAATTCATATATTTATTCTATATTCTAACAGAACTCGGATACGTTCTTTTATGTTGAGAAGAATTGTGGTTGGATTGGTTAATTGGATACATGATGTTTCTCCTGTAAATGCTTTTGAACAAGCTTTCTGCTAAAGTCAGTGATAGAAACCAACTCGTTTTTGGAAATGATTTTTTAAAATGAATTATTTGATTTTTTTTTTTATACAAGTGCATCATAAAAAGGTGTCAGTACTAACCCATTGTATGAAATAAAGACAACTGTTTTGAAAGAACAATTTAAAATATTTGTTGGCAAATTTATAAACTTAATCTTGCTAAACTTTAGAAATAAACAGACTTAGTCCAAATCAGAACGAAAAGAAAAAATTACCTTTGCACAATGAAAGGGTACCTCTCCAGTAGAGTGCTTTTATTAAGTGTTAGTGTGTACATACATTAGATGTATACATACATATGACTTTCATCTTCCAATACTTACTTGATTTTTTATGATTAGCTTTTTTTTTTGAGACTGTGTTACACTTGCATAGCTCTCACTAGCTTAATCTTTGTGTCATGTGTTAAGAGTACAAAAAAATGTTTTCAACACTTCACAGGAAGTCTTTTGTTTTTCGAAAGCTGCTATACTCTTCTTTGCATTTTGCTGTTTCTCCTCCTCCTCCATCACTTTGTCAGGAATCTTGTTTAGCAGCTCTTGCCTGGTTTCTAATTGTGGCTTGCTAAAGCAAACACATAACCTTGCATTTCTTTCCTCTGTGGTTTCATATCTTACTGGGAATCATGCACCATTGATTACCGTACCCATCCATCAAAAAATATGCAATTTGCCATCACTCTTCAGTTGCACTTGATCCTTTCTTTTCTGTCAAGAATTCTGTCTTTATCTTTTGATCTGTTGGTTGAAATAGTTGACAGCAACCAAAGAAGAAACAAATCTGTTTACAAAGAGGTCCCAGAAAGCCTTTTGTTCTGTTTATGCCATTGTGTTTCCCATATAACATAGGACCAGGGTACAAATTTGTCAAAATTAGCCTTGAGAAATGTCTTACCTTCAGCTCAGTAAGAGAGGTAATAAGTATTAACCTATGTATCTGTGGCTTTTTGGTGTTTGTGTTTTTGTTTGTTTGGTTGGTTGGTTAGTTTTTTGAATACTTTAACACAGAATCCTTAAAATAGAGGTTAGTTTTCTTCTAACAATCAGAAGAAATTATTGATTTGACAGATTCGAGAGGACCTCTGACTCTGAAGTAAAAGGTCACTGTTTTACTTTAAGAAGTTACCAAGAGTAATGCAGCAAGAAACAGAGGTCTCAAAATGGGACTTGCAAAATCTGATGACAAATGAGAACATGATAGGGTAAAATACATGTGACTGATTGATTTATAATGTTTTTGATTTCTTTCTGCTCTCCACTTTCCATGGAAATACAGAGACATGATCTTGAAGCACTTGACAATTACTTTTCTGTGAAATGAATGCAAAGCTACGTTATGCCTATGCTTCACATGTGGATGAGAAAGGACACTAGTGAATTTTTTATTGTCGAAGTGGATATGACAACTGTAATGGATAGCAAAGTTTTGCTGAGTGATAATATAGGCTAGAGAAGCTGTGACACCCTACAGATACTCTATATGCAATGCTGTTTTAAAAAAAATAAAACAAAACTTAGCAATGAACTCCATCAAATTCTCTGTTAACCCTAGTATCTCTACTTCAGCAGTCTGGGAGATTCAGAGAAAAAAAAGCTTGTAAGGGAGAGAAATATCCTTTTATCTTTCTATTTAGTTCTATTCTGATCGTGTTATAAACTTAGGTCATAGTCAGACTTGTGTTGCATAGAAAATACTAGGTGATGTGAGCATGAATGTTTTTGACAGGATACTTAACCTGTGAGGCCATGGAGAGATCCACGGAGCCTGTGCCTCTCCTTTCTTTTTCCTCAGAATTTTCATAATTGCTCAGGGAAGGCAGAAGACTTGTTCAAAAAACCTCTTCTCTGCTCCATTTCCTAGGGTCTCACGGTGCCTTGTCATGTGAAACATCATGTGTGTTTTGTGGCTGAAATACAGTTGTCTTGCCTTTTTAGACCAAAGAGGCAATTTTGTCACAAGGTAGGCAAATTTACTGTCACATGCTGAGCACTAGGTAAAGACGGCTGGGATGCCCAGACGATCCTCTGAGATTGAAGATATGGTATGGGGAAGACATTCCTATATAAAATATGATTTTAGACTCGATTATGCTTCAGTCCAGCTGAGGTTACTAATGGCTAATCCATCCTCTAGAAGCTTCTGCCACCTGATGCTGCATTTCAGGCCATGCAAGCTCAGATCACAGATCCTTTTTGGGAAAATGAGGAAACAACTGTACAGAATAAAACCTGCTGTCTTTTTTGTATTTTTTTTTTTTAATGGTAGTTTCTGTAATCTTCAGCAGGCAGAGCTAAAATACTGTCAGATTTATGGTTCGGTGATATTTGTTTAGGTGGTTGTACCAGATTATTTTTTTTAAACTTTTAAATTACATTGTTGCATCCTAATTTTTGCATAGGACTCACATTCCCTTCTGTGCACAGCAGGATGTGTAAAAGTTTGGTTGACAACAGCAATTGAACTTAGTTACTTCAATTTTAAGAAACAGAAAAATAAAATACAAGTATTTTAAACATTACATTAACTGCTAGTCCAAGTTAACTTTTTAATAACGACAATACATGCAGTACAGTTAGACACCACTAAATTAAGCTGCATAAGTGCATAGAACTGGGTATTTAATTTGAATTTAATAGTATAGTAATCGCTTGCAAAATAAATCAGTTAGGAACATGTATATTGTAGATAGATATTAACCATTGCATAAGAAGTAAATGTCTTGTAACTGTTTAATGTGTTTAATATTTATATATCATTAACATACCATGATTAACATACTATTAAATCCTAAATGATAACAAATTGAATTAGTTAAGCCACGCTCCCTTTCTTTCCCCTCATTACTGCAGCCCTTACAGTGTGTAACTGGCCAGCATTCATTATTTATACAATAAATGTTGCTGCCTTTTTTCATACAGTATCGCTGTGCTGTTTCCACCCATGTGGCCTTGTTCTTCACTCCACGTGCATGCTTAGGCTGCAAAAAGTGGTTTTGCAAATGCCTGTTAAGTGTTGTGTGAATGTGCAAACTCTTACCTGCTGACTGATTACTAAATGTATGCATTGCACCTTTACAGTTTTACATTGGACTTTCCAGTAAATTGGAGTTACTGACTTTGCAGGCTGGAGCAGGATTGCTAATTGGGATATATCCCCTTAGAAAGTGAGTCCTTGATAGTACAGTAGGGAATAAAAAGGAGAAAGAAAGGTGGAGATTAACCAGTAAGGCTGTATTTGTTAGATCAATGGGATCTCAGAGTCTTTTTCCTCTGCGAGAGGTAAGAGCCTGCTGTCAGAAGCTAACTGGCTTTATCTTATTTTGGTAAAAGTTAGCAGAACCTGTCCCTGCTGCCTCAGGAGCTCAGCAGAGGCTGGGAGCTCAGAGTGTCTTTCTCAGCCAGCTCGGCCAGGCTGAGGCACAGCTGTGCGAGTGCTGTGCGACCCTGCGTAAGTCACAGGTAGAGCAGGAGATGTGCCAGCCACGTCTTCTCTGACACCTCCAGGTCAGCATGGGGCCGCTGCTCCATTGCACTTCTTGCTTGTGCTTCCCACTAGTGCCCTGGAAGTGGCGGTGGCAGATGAGTGGGGCGGCAGTGACGCCAGTCGCCGTGGCCCTGAGGAGCAGGCCATATGCTCTGCTGGTGAGCCACGGTCCCGGCTGCCCGCAGGGTATTGCGTGACTTACGGGGCTGTGAAAGTGGCTGCCTTAGATTGTTCTGACATATGTGAAAATACAGACCATCAGATAGCGTGGCGAGAGCCTTCCCCTGCGCTGTGTGGCCGCTTTGCTCTGGAGACAGTGACTTATTTGTAGTTAGAGCCCAGGTTTGAAAAAGATCTCATTATGAGGATGGGCAGGCAGCGATGACTGATGCCTGAAGAAATTGCACGCTCCCAATGGCAATCTGGGAGCTGAGCGGAATTGTAGAGATGGAGCCTTTAGTTACTGTAAAGAAGGAAACTGGAGAGTGAGGAGAAAGTTAGGGAGAGCTTCCTCCCAGGCAGAGTAGGAGTTGTGGCTACTTGTTCCTGGGTTCGTGTGGCTGTGTCCCAGGGATGGATGTGTGATGGGGCATTGTAAATTGCCCCACCTGGGACTCTGCTGAGGACCTGTGTTGCAATCTGTGATATATATGAAGGGCATGCAGTCTTGTCCCTTCTATTATTGCCACCCTTGCTGAGTTTTGATGTTTGGTTTGCTTTCCTGTTCTCTGTTGTCCCTGAAACACTAATAGATAATTTTGTTTCTCTAACTACTGTCAGCAATGGGAGATCTACAATTTTATTTCCTCTCTGCCTTTCATTGTGTCATCATCTAGCTACAAGAAATCCTTATCCTTTATTTCTCTTTGAAAAATTGCATAGTATACATAATTAACTTTTCTGTATTAGGGATAACCAGCCAATAAAATGGGCTAGTGATAATGTTCTACGGTAGTCATATTACTGTTAGAAGTGTAGTTGAGTTCAGAATTACATTTGTAACTTTGGATTATCACATTTGTCGTATCTTCAAAGAGGCTACTTACCGGTTCTTGTGTTATAGTAACACAAATATTAATTGATGTGCTTCATATTAGTGCTGAAGAGAAGAAAGTTCTTTCCATTCTTCTGTCAAGGCAAGATAGTTTCTGGCCTGCTGTCTTGTCAAATTACCTTAGTTTTTGCCGTGTACAGGAACATTTATTTATACTATTTTATGGGGCACTCAAAAGCGGTTATTCTAGGGGGGCAGGAAAAGTAATTCTCATTGTTAATACTGTAGTGTAAGAGATACAACAAGCATTTAACTTCCCATTATCCATTTGGCAGGTAATTTTTTTTTTTTTTTTTGCTGAGTTAAGCTGGTGTCTCTAACCTGTTTTGTCTAATTGAAGAAATGGTGATATTGTACTAACTCATATTTTAAAACTGATATAACAAGGCATTACTCTTTAGGGTGAAAGTTGAACTTTGAGCTACGGCTAAAGGAAAATCCAGTGCCTAATTTTTTAGTTTAATTTTACCAACAACAAAGTTTTTATTTTCTTTTAAAACAGGGAGCTCTGACATGAAAAATAAACTACGCAAACAGGCTTTTATTGACTCAGCATAGGGTTGGCTTTGCTCTTGTCTCTTTGGTTTCTGAAATTGTTGGCCGTCAGTTTGTCTTATCCTGGAACATTTGCTGGATTTATAGGAGTGAATGTTTTCATTGTCTCTTAGAATCAGAAACTTGTATGTGCTGGGCTATTACTGCCAAGAGAACTAATGTGGGCAAGATGTGGAACTTACTTTTCATTTCTTTAGAGAGAAAGATAGAGCTTCAGCATGTTTTATAGTATATTGCAGGTTTTGTAGTGAAACAATAACTGATAAAGAACTGCAACCAGAAATGGCATGCAGCATAATGAATAAAGTTGACTCAAATCTGACTTACCTTCTTGCCAGAATCTTAGGTCATTCCTTTTAGCAGATAGGTGGGAACAATATTTACAAAGGCAGAGGAATGACATCTGTTTTATAGATGCTGGAATAAATATGCCACAGAGGATTAAGATAGTCTTTGCCCAAGGTCGTGAAATAATTTAGTCAAACAAGTTGTGAGTAAATACGATATCTACTACTCATATGTTGAAATGTGACAAACCATTCCCTACTTTTTTACATTCATTATTATTAGGCCTTTCTCTTGTCACTTTAAATCCTTTCTCTATCCTTATTCTTTTTTCCCTTTAGGCTGTTTCTCTTATGACAGTTTTATGTCCCCTTTTTTCCAGATATGTTTGTTACTGTCATGTCTGAACATCAAATATACGGATAAATACAGTTTGTCTAGAAAAACACAAAGAGAAAAAAAAACAGTTCCCATCTTTGGGAAATTCTAGGAATTTAATAAAGTTAATTAAGATTAATTTTGAAAATTAAATATTAATATTTTTTAAAAAAACAAAAACATACTCTTAAGAATTCGTTGCTGTCACTAAAAAAAAATGTATAATAAACTGTAACTAAAAATATTAAAATTAACCTTCCCATTTAGATATTAGAAATTAATTCTCTCATAAAACCTTCAGATTTTAACGGTTCAACAATCTCAGATTAAAAAAACGCTGGAGAATTTGCAGTAGGTAAACTATCATTCTCCTTGCTTCCTCCATGAGACTGTGCTGTCATGCTAATTTGTAGCAATAGTGTCAAAGCATGGTGGAAAGAACCCCATCCTTCAGGAGGTTAAAGGTGGTTGAACCCTTGATGTATAACCAGTAGTAACAGGTTTCTGTAAAGTGGACTACTGTTCCTGCTATATCTCTATCCTTTTTTTTTCATCTTTCACTTTCTTAAATAAATTATGATCTTTGATAGTCTGGGAGAAATGAATTTCTCTTGTTTTGTCCTCTCTTATAAAGTGTTTTGTTGTATCAATTTCTCCTTCGTTATGCTGTCTGCACCGACAATCCTATTTTTGCTTTGTGACTTGTCTCTACCTGCATTTTGTTGTTGTTGACTGAGTATTTTTGGGGAAATCTGTTCAAGTCTTCATATTGCTCCTCCTACTGGGATAGTTTTCTGGGATGAGATCTCTGTTTGCATATGACATAAAATTTTTGCTCAGAGGCATCTTTTGATGGCATGGCCATGCAGAGGACTATGTTGAATTTTATGCTTCACAAAAGTTATATGTTGTTTTATTTTCAAGTTAGATTTGCGATGCAGAAAATTAAAATCTTTGTTAATACGCTCTCTGATGTGTCTTTGTGGTTTTGGCTTTTTTTAATTCAGAAGTTTGGTAAGCAGCTGTGTTCTTTTTCTGTAATGAAATTTTAAAGATTTATTTTTTCTAACTTTCATACTGATTTTGTGCCATTTTATCCACGTGAAAAAAATCTTTCAGACTTCTCAATTTTTATTTATTTCATTATTAATCTACAAATGAAAGTAAAATTTAAGAGCTTATTTCTCTGAGGAATGACCTCGAAATTTAAGTTCACGTATTTTCATTTAAAACCTCAGACAAATAGAGTTTTCAATTTGTACTGCACACCTGTACTGCATTTTGTCCTGCATGTCTCAACATCTTCCAAATGAGACGATCATTTTCACACCTTGAGCACTGAGAAGGTTTACTAGGTTTGTACTTTTGTTTGTTTTTATCTTGTTTGTACTTTCAGAGGCAGTTGCTCTTAGGAAAGTATGCCAGTTGGGCCAGTGTCTTCGCTTTCTGTATGTTTTTCTGTAATTCCTTCTGCAGTAGTTAATTCCAAATCAATGTAACAAAGTGCTCTAGAGGAACCCACTAAGACTCTTCAAGGGCAAGCACTCAGGGATGAGCTGCAGAGGATGTGTCGTATGTTCCTAAAGAGGTCAAAGCACTGCTGGTACACTGAGGAGCGCTCTGCTTGTCAGTGCTTTCCTTTGGAGATTTACAAGCTGCAAATAAATTAATAGGAAGGAGTGGATGTTGCTGAAAGGTAGTGATTAGTAGTTGGTCCCTTAAGAAATTGCAACATGATGGTTCTAGGAGTCTAATTTCCCCCTTTGTGCACACACAAAACTCGCGCTTCCATTAATGAGAATTACATGCAAGTGTCAAGGGAAGAAGAAACCCTGACTGTAAACAGTTGGAATGAGCTGCCTTAATTCTGTGCAGGAGTGGAGACGGTAAGACTAACTCTCTGCTTTACTGGAGATAATTTTACTAAACTAAAAATCACTGTTGGCAATACATAAGTCAATTTTATAGCAAAATGTTACAAGCTGTTATACAAGTTTAGGCCTCTCCTTGCCATCAAATTCCTAGCCAAATGTAAAGGAACAAACTGTCTCCTGGATCTTGGAAAAAGGAGGGTACTTTTTTCCAAAGCATTCGCCTTTGTATCACCTCAGGGCAGTGATGGCATATTGCAGTAATTACCTCCTATCTCATCTTGTGTAGGCAGTAAAGCTGTGTGCCATCTCTATGCTGAAGTGCCAACACACTCATCAGATCTGTTGCCTCATTACAACAGCTGTGTGACAGTGAGAAAATCATATAGTTTGTGCTGTAAACCCATGTAATCGAAGGAGGAGTTGGGAGGTTTGACACAAACCCAAGTATTTCAAGGCTTTTCCAGCAAAATGCCTTACATTCTTTACACACTGTAGGGAGACTTCTAGGGATCTTATAGTGACAAAACACCTGTGAGCTTGTAAGTGAAAATGGGGATTTAGCAAGACCAGTAAGGTGGTAGGGTTGTTCAATGTACTGATTTCTTGTGACACTGCATGGCTTCTCACAGCTTGATAACTACAAAGGAGTAAGAGGAGTCTGCCTTTTGGCAAAGGACACCTCTCTTTTGTGGTTTGTTTGTTTGTTTTTTTTTTTTTTTTTGAAAGTAGATGGGGAGGCGACATGCAAGGGAGCAAAAAATATTTTGGTGCATTTGCTGATAGATCCGAAAGATTAGCAACCTAATGACATTGTTGATCTCTTAGTTGCATCTTCTGTGGGTACCAGCAGTGTGTGGGAGGTGAGCTTTTAGCAACAGAAACCAGCAGAAGTGCCTGTTTGCTGCTTTATTGATTAGAAGGAAAGTTCAATAGTACTGCTGCGTTACTGCTATGTAAGTTACATTCTGGTGTGCTGCTTTTGGTGAAGTCAAGGAATATTTATGCTCTGAAAAGTAATTTAATATTTATAAGAGTTGCAGATTGGGTGACAGTATACTTCACGGTACCCTTTTGGTCTGTTTTCAGAAAGGATTACTCCTTCCGTCTTTCGTTAAGTTTCCCTGTAGTTCTGTTTGTCTAGAAGCTCTCAAAAACATAAGTGTGTTTGGGACCCAAAACATCAGAAGTTGTAGTAGAATCTTGAATAAATGTATCTACAACTACTAATTTGAGAGGTGTTTGTATCGAAGCCAAAAAATTTCTTCCTTTTGTTCCCTTCTGCACTTGAAACCTTGCTTGGCAGTAATTGTCTCCAAAGAGAAAAGCCATCTTTTTCTATAAAATACCTGAAAAGCTAAAAATACCAAGGATAATGCACCTCTTTTCCCTTTCTCAGCTGCTTGCCTTTGGCTTAAATTACATGGATTAGTTTAGCACTGTACTTAAAGTTGTATTTCCAGAGAATAAGGGAGTCCTGTAAACAAAATGATTGTGAAATGCACTCCTTCTGGTTTTCTCTCTCCTGCCATGTTGAGTAGCCTTAAGCTTTGAACTGTGGCTGTGGAAAAATATTGTAACAAAGACGTTTTGCCCTGTAATATGCTGCCTAGCTCTGCAGTTAACATGAAAGCTCTCCGCGGCATGACATGAAATTTTTTGTGTTGACTGATTACTTTTTGATGTATTGTGCATTTATGTAACTTAGTAATGATCTGGGGATAGTAGCTGTGAAAACTGACAGGACTTCTACCCTGTGGTTTACTCACAAGGGATGAGTTACTAGAAGTTGGTTTTGGTATAATTCTGTTGTATGGTATCTGCCACAACTGCAGAATCACTACGTTCTTCAAAAAATGAGTTTAGTTTTCAGTGAAGCAAAAAACACTATCTTAAATAGTAACAATTATTTAGAAAAAAAAATCAGTTTAAATATTTGGACAAAAAGAAGAGAAAGAGAACTGCATCTTTTTCAAGACCAGCGCTTTATAAAGAAAATGTTTGCTTTTTGTAGTGTCTTAATGAAGACTGAATAAGTGTTGGTAGGTGAATTAACATTTCTTGGAAGCGTTTATGTAATAAACTCATAAATATATTTTTTAATGATTTTTTTTTTCCTATTTTTTTTGAGAGGAAGCCATTCATTGTACGGATGGGAAAATAATATTGCAATGTCTTACATATCTACACAAGTCACCTAGAACCTGATCTTGTGGCAAGAATTCCATGCCATTCATTCCCTGTCCCAGCATGGTTCCCCAGGCCACGCTGTCAGAAAACTGCCTGGCAAACTACATAAAATAGTGGTTGCTGGAATGAATCCCATTGGGTGTGCTACAGGGCTCAAGGGCCCGGAGGTTCTATTTTATTCTTGTCCTGAAGAAATCAAAACCTTATTCATTGGAATGAAAGAAAAATGACTTAATGTTCTGTGTGCATAAGACTGAAGTTACATAATCTAAAACAGTTCGGAGATAAAATTTTAAGACAAGAACACAGTCAATACTCTTCATGTTCATCCTTTGTTGATTTATTGATATTCTTGGTAGCTTTCTTAGAAGTCAGTTCTGGAGGGTTTAAGGCTTTTAAATTGTTCAGAGGATTAATGCAATGCTCTTAATGTCTGAACTAAACACAGTCCAGTTTAAGCCATTAATTTGCACAGAAAAATAAAGTCCTTCTCCTTCCAATCAAATCACACTAAGCTGAATTTCCAGTTGTCTTTCTTAGCAAAGGATTTTATTGCCTACCCTGTTCACAGAGAGTAGAATCTCTATTACACTGTGATCTTCACTGTCTTACATTTCAAAGCTTACACACTATAAGAAGTATCAACCAGTGCAATGACACTTATTCACATGAGGGAACAGTGTTTGACATTTTCAGAGAAGAAAATCTTGCCAAAGACCTTTCTCATGTTGGGAGAAAACTGAGCTTTTTAAAAATACGTTTTAACGATACTGTACAAGAATCAAAGCACCTTTTTCCTGTATGAAAGGTATTTAAAGTGCAAATCAGGATTAAATGTGCTCAGTTTTGTAGTTCAAATATGCTATCTTTACGATGTCCTTCTAAAAGAAACTATCTCAATTTCTTCAGTATGTGCTTGGTCAAATCTATATCTGAAATATCTACTGAAAATACATAGGAGCTATTCAATTAAGGCACAAATCCTGTCTCTTGTACAGACCTTGTTCGTCCAAGAGGTGCTAATGCCAGTAGGCCTGGCAGGAGGGTGACTGAAACTGGAAGATTCCTGCCTTGCTTTGGGCTGTAAAATGTCATTATGACTCTTCCCTCAATTACAAACTTGGGATTCACAGCTTAAATGTCTGCAACAGCACCAATGCTTGTCCTTCTAATCAAGGAAGAGCTATCTGATGAAGTCACTAACCCCAAACTATTCCCCGACAGATAGCTTAGTCCAAATTCTATTGGCATTTTCTACTACCACAGTGCTTACCAACCTCGGAACCACTTTGTTTCTTCTCAGTGATCCTTAGACTCCCTTAGCACAGCGATTTTTGCAAGTTTCTCCTTTCCGTTGCTATTCAAGTTGAGAATTATTTGTATCTGATTCTGATTTTCTCTGATTTGTTGATTGTTCTCTTTTCCTAGCTGTCATATTTTGCACTTATGTAATGTCTCTCTGGTCTTTAAAAAATATTTTCCTGCCTTCTTCACTCTTGTTTATTGCACATTCCCTTTTACCAATGAATGTCCTTAACCTTTCTTTCATCCAGTCTTGTATCAGATGTTAAGTAACAAGATCTAAAACAAATTATTTTGTTTTGACATGTTTCTCTCCTTACAACTACCTAACTTTTTAACATATTTAAAAATGTTTTTCATCAATGTTTTTCATGGATTTTGAACACAATTAAGAAAAGTTTCCCTCTCTAACAAGTTATTTATCCAAATAAGTAACTATGCTCAGAGTCAAAATGCTTCCTGAACAAGATCTTTTAATAGAAAGCAAAACTCTAGGAAATAATATACCAAGTTATTGCTGTCAAATTATACAGAAGTTTGGCGTTTTTTAAATCTCAAAATATATCCAGTATTGCATGATACTGTCTTTGTGACCACTTGCTACTCATCAATCTCAGTTTCATTATACTCTCAGCTGAAACTTTTTATTAGTACTTTTTCTGTTATTTTAATTACAGTTACAATATAGATTAACTTTATTTCATATTCTGAACATTTACTCAATGTTTTTTTTTTTTCCGTTTTCTATTTGTATACTATTTTTTTATTACTTAGAATAATAGCAGAAGTCACAAAGTCATGAAATTTGTTTTCTACGTTCTATAGAACCCTAGGATGTATCTCCATTCAATTTATAAACACTAATATTTTCCAAGAACTTCTTATCAGCTCTTCATCAATGACTATTTCTAAACTGTTGTCATACAGCTAAATTGCCATTTTTTTTTTTTGTTTCTATCAGGTAATGGAAAGGTATGAAGTTGTATGTGTAGTTATTTACTATGAAATTTCACACAATTTAGTACGATTAAGCTCTGATGAACTTAAGGAAAGAAAAATGAGTTTGCTGAATATTTGATTAAGTCACTTCAGAGCTGGTAATTACTATAATTCAATATTAATAGTAAGAGAAAATAGTATCTATGAAACTTTTGCTTTCCCACTTCCTTTCATTTTAGATTTACATGTAACACCCAATCATCTTTATTTGTTTTTCCTTCCAGCAGTGACTTTGCGCTGTTGAAATAAGGAGGAATGTCATCTGTGAAAAGAGGCAGGAATTTAATGGGCCCGCCTGCTAATAACTTCATGTTTTGGTACAGCTTGTTTCAGTCTAGTTTTCATGTTCCTGCCGGGGCATGGTGTCCAAAGCCACCTCCTTTAATTTGGTAGTTTTTTCAATGTTGTCCAGGAGGCTATGAGGTTGGGTTGTGAATTTTGTATTGAGTGAGGCATTCTGCTCTTAATCTCAGATGGGGTAACAAAAAGGGTTGATTTGGTTAAGTACTCCTAATGGAGTTTCTCTTCAAGAGGTTTCAATTTTTCATTACCTGCATTCTCATAGCAAACAATAAGAACTTATTAAAGTGTATAAAAAATGATCAAATAATCTGGAATGACTTAAGAAAGTTTGGGAGGAAGGAAAAAAAAGCATTGTGAAAAAGTTTGCTGTGTATGGTCTGCAAGCTTGTTTCGTATTAGTATTTGAAAATCCAAATGCCATTGAAGACAGAATTGAGCGAAGTGAAATTCGAAATAAAAAAAACCTGAAAAACACATGAGTTTTGCATGGTGGAATAAGCTTCCAGTGGTGGTAACAGCCTCATTGCTTCTGTTGTTTTAAAACTGGAGAGGACACAAGTGTGAAGTTTGTTGCAGGAACTGGCTTACATTGGCTTTACGATACATTGCCCACTCTGAAACATGCTTTCAGCCTGCTGCAATTTTTAATGTGGTTTTGTATAAGGATGTGACTCACTGAAGATGATAAGTGCTTAACAAATCTAATCTAATAAATATGTCTGTGGTGGCTGGTAGTCAGACTTGATGCTTTAAAATTCTGTCATGTCAGACAGAGGGCAGAGCACTGATGAAAATTTTGGTGCTCAAATAAGTGATGTGTACTTTCTAAAAACTGACCTCTTCTGAATTACTTACTAACTGAGTGTCTGCTTACTTTTGGAATATCTTGACTATGTAACAAATAAAAATCTCCATTCCTGAGCTCTGGAGAATGTGGGGTTGTATTTTCGCCCACGCTTCTCATGGGTTATTCAAGGTTTTGAAGGAGAGTGCATCAGTTCTTACTGATCAAAAGGTTCTTCTGTGAAAACAAAGCAGAAGTTACCTTTATATGAGGAATAAGTGAAAGCTCAAAACTCATCTCTTGATACACTTAAACATATACTGCCTTATCACAAATATTTTCCTTTACTGCTGAATTTTTTGATAACATTAAGGCAACTCTTGTCTGATGTTACCTGGAGTCCTTAGATTTCCTTTACTGTTTTGAGACTGGCTTAGGCCTCCCTCTGTATGTAAACGCTATTTAAGTTCTCAAGTTGTTATTGATTTCTTCTGGTTAATGGACTAATGCCAGGTGTCTATATTGATTATTTAAACATGTTAGCAATCTGCAGTATTATTGACCATTCAGGAGTATTTGGTTATTTTTAGGACCTTGGGCTCATGCTGGAGTAGTTCCATTCCCTCTTCTTTATCAAGGAAGAATTCTTGAGTATGGTATTCGGCAGATTTTTTATGCACAGGGAGCTTTTTGGTCCTGAGCAGGCATATGCCATCACCCTTCTTGCTCAGATCCATTTGTATTTGAGATCACTAGGGGTAACCATGGAATATTTTGGAGTGCATTGCCACAGGGAAGCAGATTGTATGCTCCTTGAAAGAGACTGTCATCCAGTGTGTACTACAACTTTTACCTAATCATCTGGAGTTTTACAGTGAGGATATAAATGTAATTGGTTCTTTGTATTTCAAGAACTTTTCAAAGTTTAAACTGTTTTCTGTAGTGATGGTTCTAAGGCAGTCGACTGTCAGGCTGAGAGAGTTGGGGCTGTTCAGCCTGGAGAAGAGGAGGCTCCGGGGAGACCTGATAGCGGTCTTCCAGTACCTCAAGGGGGCCTACAGGAAAGATGGGGAGAGGCTGTTCAGTAGGGCCTGTTGTGATAGGACAAGGGGTAATGGGTTTAAATTAGAAGGAGGGAGGTTTAGATTAGATATTAGAAAAAATTTTTTCACAATGAGAGTTGTAGAGCACTGGAACAGGTTGCCCAGAGAGGTGGTGGATGCCCCATCCCTGGAAACGTTCAAGGCCAGGCTGGATGAGGCTCTGAGCAACCTGATCTGGTCAGGGATGTCCCTGCTTCTTGCAGAGGGGTTGGACTGGATGACCTTTGAAGGTCCCTTCCAACTCTAGCCATTCTATGATTCTATGATTCTATAATATGTATTTTATGTAAAAATTTGTTCAGAAGTCAGCTGCATAACTAGGTTTTGAAAGTGAGACATTTCATGATAAAAACATTATCTCTAAACATTGTGTTGCTGACTTCAGTATTTGAAAGCAAAGGTCTGTCTCCCAAGAGCTATGCTTTGTTGATGGTCATCCTTAACCAGTTCGTGGAATGCTATATTTTCCTCTATGTCAGGAATTCAGTACTACAGGAAAGTAATTGAATTGTTTTAAAAGAAGTAATGTCAAAATGTCCAAATTCCCCATAGTTCAAATTGGGCCACTCGAGCCATTGGTGATGACAGTTACTGAAAGAGAGAACACACACATAGTATTTTTTTTTTTTTTTTGTGGTGTTGGGGCTATAAATGCTTCTGTGATTTCTGAAAAGCTCCAGGGATGTGGTTAGATTTCTCCTCTGATGTACTTCTTATAACACACCTTCACAACGATGCATCCCTAAAGATAAGGTTATGACCCTTTAACCATTGGGTTGTCTGATAACTGCTTGCTGCTCTTCAAAAATTCATCAGTGAATTTGTTGCTTAGGTATCAGCAACACTGGCTAGAGTCCCTTGCTGTATGGGCAAGTTTCAGATGACATTCTGTGCAAGCTTCCTCTCAAAATTTTACTCATATGTCTCAAGCTTTCCTGCAATGCTGGCAGCTGTTCTGCATGACACCAAGTCTTCAGCAGAAACTGTGAATTGTGTCACATCAGGAGCTGGTATTGTGAAATGCTGTCCCTTCATTCAGTCATTTCGGAGTGTGGATTTGTTCCCCAGGGAGTGAAAAGTCTTCAGTATCTCACTGCACCAGCTGAGACACTAAATATGGCCATGTAGCTGTACAGGGAAACTCTACTGTTCTGTGTTAGAAGAGACATGTAATTTATTGAAAGCTTCACCTCTGGCTAGTCTACCGTTCTTTCTGTTGGAGCATTCAAAACAAATTAGAAATAACTTCAAAAGGGTAATGAGTTGCTTTAATTCAATAGCTTCAACTGCCAGAAAACTACAACAGTGTTCTAGTTCTTTGCATAGGCAGGGAACTTACGTTGTCAGTCATGAGCTTGTGTCTAATGGCAAGCTCTGTGAGCATTTATAGAAAGAATTCATAGGCATATCATGCCTTGCACAACTCATTTTAATTATCTTGTTTTAAAAAAATAGTTTAGCTTGCAATAAATGCCATGCTATGTGTGAATACTAATGTTTTATAATTTAGTCCTTAAAATGTAGTACAGAATACAGATAAGACACAATAGACCGATGCCTTGAGAAGCCCAATTCCTGTTCTAAAATAACTTAATCTTCTTTTCTGTTCTCCCCTTCTCCTTGTCCCCGTCTTCTGCCTCAGAAAACAAACATAAGAAACCACTACCTTCATTTGAAGAGGAGATTCCTTTGAAAGTCTAAGGGAGATACCAGTCCATGTTGTTATTACATTTTTGTTGTATTTTGAATAATACCAATGTGCTGTTGCTAAAAGCCACGTAACCAGTATGCGGATATGCTGTTAGCAAGCAATCAGCTCTATAGAGCTGACCAGATTCTCTGGTGTGTTTGCTTTATTGAAGAGGTCTTTCATTACACAGTGCATTTTTATTTTATTTATTTAAAAGAAATCCTAACCGCTAATTATTGTAAGCCATTTAATATATAACGTGTGTTTAACACAGACTGTGACTTTCCCCTTGCTTTTGTGAGCTCTGTGCTAATGCAATGCTATTTCTGACTCTGGTTGACATGCAGTTCTATAAATAGAGATAATTTGTTTTGCCTATTGAGACGCTAAGTTGTCTGAGCTAGGACTGTCTCCTACTATAAACAGTACTTAAAATGAGGTGACTGTAACCTCAGCTAGTGTTTCTGGGTACTGTTGCATACTAATGCGTGTAATATACATCAACTGCCAAAAATTAAGGATTTTCTTTAAGGTCCCTTGCTGCCTGGTTTTCTCTCCTCTGTCTTTGCATATTCCCAGGCAGTTTGTAATTTCATCTCCTTTCTTCGCATGTTTTGAAAGTTCAGACCTAATATATTCAGTAGTAAAAGGCCCAAGGCACTGCTGTTGCATAGGCAATCAAATATTCATGCTCTTTTCAAATATTTATTCAAGTACTCTTAATAAATTAGCAGACAGGAATGTGACCTTTTCCTCCCTGTGAGTGAGGGCAGCTATCTGACATAGCAATATCTATAATAAATAGGTCTTAACGGTGTAATCACATGGATCTAATACTTAGTTGCCTGTTATGAATTTATTTCTCAGTGGTCATTCTAGTAGAGGGCTCCCAGATTTTCAAATAAGACTTCCATACATCAGGGTTTCTCTTACGTGGGAGGGTTTTGATCATTTGAGTTTTAGGTGAGCTTCTAACTTTTTGACAATACACTGCAAGTTTTAAAATGCAGGAATTACATTTTTATATTTCCATGTGTGTTTTCTTCTTGAATCTTGTCAAAAGATATTTCTTCCTGTTTAAATCTATACTGTTAAAGTGCTATTGTTGCATACTTGATTTGTGAAGGAGAGATTGATTTGGTAACTTAGGATTGCTTGTAGGATTGTAAGAGAAAATCCAGCAACTCATGGACATATGCAGCTGTGTAGTAAAGTTTATATATGTAATATTTATCCTGGCTCACAAAGCAACAGGAGAATTTTCAAATCTGTAAAGTAAGTATTGCCAGCTGGAGCTATTTAGGTGAGTACAGGCCTCAAGGACTTAAGTTGGAGGTTCATTCAGGAGGGAACAGCAGGATGCTGGGGTTTAAATTTATCATGGTCAGAGATATTTAGTAAACCTATACTTTGTGTTGAATATAAAGCACAACAATCTTAGTTCTGGTTCTCCATGGAATATTTGCATGTTATAGTTCAAATACAACTTGCAAACAGATTATTCCAAAAGCAATTGAACTTGATGGAAACACACAATTTCAAACTGTTTTGCTAAAGAACTTCAGTAAATTAAAAATATCTATGAGCAAAATAATAATAAGCAGGTTAGTGTTAATGGAAAAATGCTAACACCCGCCTACTCCTCTCAGAAAAATCCCATTGAGTCTTCCTAGTTACTCAAAGAGTTCATTACATAAGCAATTTCTAGTACTTGTAAGTTTGATGAAATGTGGCTGTCGAAATTAACTCAATTCTTGGATTCAGATTGTTCTTAAGCTTATTATGCCTAGTTGTTTCTTGTGGGAATTTGAAATTTGATTGTGGGAATTTGAATTTGATTCTCCTAGGAGCTGTGGCTGCACACATGAATGTCTTCCCAAGGATACAGTATAACCTTCAGGACCTTCATTTGTTTTCAAATTATTATTTTTTATTTCGACAAGGGCTTCAGTTTAATGGAGCCTTACTGGATATTCTGGAAATTACAGAAATAAGCAAGAATGGAGCATGTATTTTGTGATCTTTCAGGGCTTTTTCTAAACCTAGTAAGTTTAACCATAAATCATAATTTTTCTAACAATGTATTCATTATGTAGATGCTGATTCTAAAAAAAGCTATATTCATCCAAAAAGTTAGAATATTTGGAGTTTTGTGAGTTGCTGGAAGACCAAAATTAGAGCTTAAGTTCTGTTCTCTCTTCCTTTTTCATCTCCATTTCTCTGCAAAACCGAAATAGTGGCATAGAAAGGGCAGGAAATGGGGTATACAAGCAATGTTTCCTTCCTTTTCCCCCTTCCCTATTGATTTTATCAGATGTTAAGTTTTTGGAGTATGCTTTTTGATTTGCAGAGATGGTTTAGACGTAGCAGCACCCTGGACTGCCAAGTGAGACAGATGAGCATTCTTCCACTGAAAGTTTCGGTGGCATTGCTATTTTCTTGTAAAAGATTCTGGTTCAGTTAAATTAGCTTTTTCTTAGCAAAAAGTTTTGGTTTTGGTCAGTTCCCTCTCCTCATCTCTTCATTTGCCTGGTTTGTTTTCTGAGCACCAGTGTATTAGGCAAGTGTGTTTTCAAAGCAGCTTTTCACAATTGACTTACGCTTCCATTTTTCGTTTGAATACTCCTTAGTATGGCTGAAACTTCAGGCTTATGTCAAGGCTTGTTCAGAAGCACAGCAGTGTTGGTGAACAAACCTTGGGGCAACCCTGCCAAATATGATTTGCATTGCTGCAGTCTCTGTATGTTTACAAAGTATTCTTGTTTTGACAGTGTCTTAGAGGATATGTTTTTGTTGTAAGGATTATTTCCAGGTAGTCCAAATTTACCTCTCAATGGTCATATGTCTGCCCTCCAGATTAACTTTTTGTTGACAACTACATTTTCCTGTGTGTACCTTCAGGTAAAGGATAAATGTCTGTGGGATGGAAGTGTAGTCTAACTTGTCAAAGGAACTATTTATAGAGCAATATGCAACTCAGAGCAAGGTATCAAAATATTTTTAAAAATTATTTGTGTTATATTCAGGACTTTAAATCTATCAGATGTATCTGACAAAGAATTTACCTTTTGAATGTTGAGAGTATATTCACGATGCTTGAACATAAAAATATCTGGATATCATTTTTTTCAGGTATCCTTGAAAAGAGTTTAGTGTAGCTTGATAGGAAAATATTCTTGGGCATGTGGGGTTTTTACTTGTTTGTTTGGTTTTGGTTTTTAAACAGTATTTTATTGTTTCATAACAATAGTATGCCTTTTTTCCCCTTCCCTGAAGTGTGTCATTGGTGTCTTATAAAATGAAGCATTGTATACACACTAGAAAAATGCAAATTTATGCAGAGTCACACTGCTTTCAAAATCAAAACTAACAATAGCTTTTCCTGAGTAGGAGAATTCTCCATTCCTTCAGGATTGCTCAGGGGTTCTGTTTTCCCATAGTCATGGCAAAAAAA
>WHYT01017789.1:646985-667356 GCA_009806455.1 Tetrax tetrax | reverse complement strand
TGTAGCTTGATAGGAAAATATTCTTGGGCATGTGGGGTTTTTACTTGTTTGTTTGGTTTTGGTTTTTAAACAGTATTTTATTGTTTCATAACAATAGTATGCCTTTTTTCCCCTTCCCTGAAGTGTGTCATTGGTGTCTTATAAAATGAAGCATTGTATACACACTAGAAAAATGCAAATTTATGCAGAGTCACACTGCTTTCAAAATCAAAACTAACAATAGCTTTTCCTGAGTAGGAGAATTCTCCATTCCTTCAGGATTGCTCAGGGGTTCTGTTTTCCCATAGTCATGGCAAAAAAAATAAGACTTGCTAGCTAAATGGTGAAATCTTACCAACAAACAAATTCTTTACATAGCAATGAAGATCTCTTTCTGTGTGTCAGCTACCAGCAGTTTCATGGGTCCTTACTCTTAATCTGTCTATCACTCTATCTTGTGAACATTGCTTTTTTTTTCTTAAAAAAAAAAAAAGACATATGTTGCATCTTCAATAAAAGAAGGACTTTAATGTGGTTTGGTGTATATTTTTTTCTTCCAATTGGAACAGGCATCTGCTCTGTGTATATGTTGCTGTCCTGGAAGAGAGGGGAGCTTTTCGTACAGCTCTGGTGGCAGCACTGCTGTTCTGCTTGGAGTTGAACACCAGTCTCTTCCCTGGAGGCAAAGTGACCAGCAGTGCACCTCCAGAAAGTCCTACTTTCAGACAGAGCGAGCCTGCTCTCTGAACACAGCAGTGGATCTGTTGTCATTTTACATACTTTCATACCTAAAGTAGTAGCTGACCTACTTTTTCACTTTGATTTAAATCTATTCCTTTCCCCAACAACTCGTTTTCTTTTAGCAGTAGTTACTATAAGTTCATCTGGCAAATCACTGCACATGTAATCCCAACTCTTTCTCTTTCTTTGGATTGCATTTTTGTTGTACTGAATCTGATAATTTGCACTCAAATCTAAGCTTTATTTTCAGATATTATATTTTTTACTTTCCTTGCTCCTGTAGAATTTTTGACAGGGGAAAAAAGAAAAAGAAATTAACTAAAATTAGTAGAATGTATCAGAAAATGTTGAAGCTTTTAGAAAGAGTAAATATAATTGAAGTTTATGGTGCTGATATCTTGTGCGTGTCCTCTAAAATGACATCCTTGTTTTTCTATAGAATATGCTTAGATTATGAAATAAGTTGAGTGAAAATGTAAGGTTCTGCAGGAAAATCCATGTTCCACTTTGAAGGTGATTGTCCAAACCTTTATTCCTTTTTCAATTATTTTTTTGAGACAAGCCCACCCCTGGGCATACTCAGTCTCAGCGATGAGATACAAAGCTGGGAAATGGAAGATTCAGATCAAAAGGTGGATCTGGTTTGTGTGTGTGTGTGTGTGTGTGTGTATGTGTCCTGAGAGGATGGAGGAGGATGTTGAGCTTCCTATGACCCAGTAAAGTGCCATAATCATTAATAGGTTTTGGAGAAAAGGCATCTGTTTCTAGATGTCTCATAAACTGTCTGAAGCACCAAAATATTTTTCAAGCCAAAGGCATTGGATGAGTTTCTCAATTTCACCTTTTTCCCCCCCAAAAAAAGTTATTCTAAAAAATAGCTCTTCCAGCCTCCTAAATTTAATGCGTGCCTTTCACAGACATCTACATATATACATACACAGAATTATGTAGTTTCAGAAAACAAATATATTTTGGTGAACAGTTTATAGCCACTAAATTGCAAACCAGTTATTTCCTAGTATTTCTGGTTTTGAATAGGGAAGGCTTTGTCATTGTTATACTTCTTACTAAATTTTATGAGTCACAGTCTCTCTTTGTATATTTACTTGATTCTATTTGTGCCTGAGGATTTTACATTTAAACTTGAGTTTTATGCTAATAAATAAAATTTTGTGATTATCCTGGTTTTGGCTGGGATGAAGCTAATTTTCTTCTCAGAGGCTGATGTATTTTGAATTTAGTATGGGATTTGGTATGTGAAGAAGTTGATAATACACTGGTGTTATGAGTTGTTGCTAAGAGATCAAGGACTTTTTCCAGCTTCCCAGGTTCTTCTAATCTGCAGTTGCAAGAAGCTGGCAGGAGTATGGCCAGTTCAGCTGACCCAAACTGGTCAAAGTAGTGTTCTGTACCATAGTCGTTGTACTTAGTATGTAAGTGGGGGCTGACTGGTGGGCAGCTCTCTCTGGAAATTACTGTTCCAAGATTGCTGCTTGGAATCATTCCGAGATCACTTTCGGTTTCACTCTGATCTTTGCTCAATATGGGCTCTATCAGTTGTCAGGTTGTTGAGCGGTGAGAAATTGTGCATCGTTCATTTTGTATATTCTATTATGATTATATCTTCCTTTGTTGTCTTAGTAAACTGTCTTTGTCTCAAGTCATGAGTTTTCCTTTCTTTCCCGTTCTCTCCCCCATCTCACCTGGGAGGGGGAGAGTGAGTGAGTGGCTGTGTGGTTCTTAGTTACTGACTGGAATTAAACCACAACACCTATATCTTTTAACAGACAATAATGAAAATAATTCAGTATCTTGTCACCACTGAGGAATTTCATTGTCATTTGATTATCCTTAATGATAATCTATTTAAAAAACATTAATATTCATTATAGTAGTGGCAGAAGCTTTGCTACACTCAGTCCATGCTTATTTATTGTTGAAAAACAGATTGGATGATGATGATGATGATGATGATAAGAAAAGAAATGGATACAAGATTGACAAATTAGCCTGAGCTTCTGCTTTTTATTATCCTGAAATAAGGAAAACTTTGATGAAAAGAACCTTTTTAGTGATATTTTCTTAACCTTTAGCGTGTTCAGAGATCCCCCTCTTTAACCCTGCATGCATATCACCTTTTTGAAGTTGAAATTAAAACCGAGTCTTTGTTTTTTTTTTTTTTTCAGTAGGATCTAGTAGCCTTAAGATCGTGGCTAGTGATGCTGGAAGTGAAAAACTGCATTTCAGTAAATGTGCTAATAATAGATTTTGCTTATGGCCTGTCATAACTACTGACTAATGGATCTGTGGGCAGGATGAGTGCACTCGACTCTAGTAATTCAATAAAGCAAGTACCTTTCTGGATAGTGGGACAAATTGATGCTTGGAATTACTCCATACACTTAAATGCACTTACAGCTGAGCTGAATTTGCCCCCTAAGGTCCTATTTGGAGAACAGTATTCATCATTTGTTCAGTTGTGATCACAAAGTACGGAGGCATCTTATTTTTATTATTTTATTTAAAGATGCAGAGAAGTTCATAGCACCAAGTAATCCAAGCTCTGCAGATCCTACAGCGGGAACTAGATATGGGAAAGAAGGGAATATCTACCTTCTGCAGATGCAAACTTGCAGTGCACAAAATTTATGGTAGAGATGAGAGTTACTTTACTAGCTCTTTCTTGAACTTGGCCATTCCTTCTGAGCTTTGGGAATAAATGTTTTCATTATTGAAAATGAAGGCACAGGCTTCCCAAAGGCTTTATTAGGAATGACTTGGGACTAGGAATGGAAAATTTTAGATGATTTCCTGTAAGAGTAGTGTACTTCTCAGCTACTCAGTATACTTATCATAGGTTTGTAACCCCATCTGCTACATTATATGAGTAATGAGTATTACTAGAAAATACAAATCGTTACAGAATTGAAACTGGAAGTGCATAGGAATGTGGGCCAGGTTAGCTTTGTCCATGACATGGAGCTTGGGATTTGGATTGAATGAATCCTTCTGTTTCACTGCTATTTACAAGACTGCATTTAACAATTGTAGAGTCATAGAATAGTTTGGGTTGGAAGGGCTACCAGCACACATTCCGAGCTCATGTCTAGCTTTTCATCCACCAGTATCCCCCCAATACCTTTGTCTTCTGTACTTCAGCGATGACGAAGAGATATTACAGACCTCTCTCTCCAGTGAGATTTGCTATGAGGAGAGATAAAGGAGGTTTTAAAAAAAACTTACAGAACCTTTGGCATGCTTGAGTGTGTAGTAAGTTGGGAGAATTTTAAAAGGAATAGCATCAAATGTTAAACATTCATACACTTTTTATAGAGAAACGTTTATTACATTTTGCATTAGGTGCTTTTTTCTTTTCAGGTGTGTCAGTTGCCATACTAGTAGGGTATTCCATCTACAGTGTATTTACATTTTCTAAAGGCATTCCCATTCTTGGTTTCTTGCAAATATTTTCCTGTTTTGATGGTAGTGGGAGGAAGTAAAGAACCTCTAGTCCTGTGGTGAAGTGAATTTAAAGATTTAAATAGCAGATTCAAATCAGAAATGAGACACTTCAAGTGACATTTCAGCAATAATTACTTTCTGCAGGAAGATACATTTGTGTTTGTGTAGGCATGTATATGCACACATTTATATCTCATTTATATTAGGAAGCATAAAAAAATGCATCAGCTATTAAAAGCTGACTTTGGCTTGTATGTTCAGAAATTTCAGTGTGCTCCATATTGTCATGTTAGCCTAGCCCATGCTATCTCTGCATATCGTTACCTGATCACTGGCTGAGAGCTTTTCTTCATCCTCTGGCATTTGGAATCCTTTTTGGGAATCTTTTTGCCAAAGTAGGCAGTCATGATAATAACTTTATGGAGACCATAAAGCTCATTAGAAATAGGTCATTAAGCATGTATTAAGATAACATGCCTAATGCTTTTGCCTAATACAAGGTAGGTTCTAATCAGCTGTTAGGAAGTAAACGAGTTCATTTTCCCATCTCAGTCTGCCAATTTGTCTGTTCTTCTAGTGGACAGTTGTGCTTATTTTATCTAGCAAGATTTAATTTTTAATTACTTTTGTTTTGTCAGGTGGTGAAGTAGAATGGCATCTTGTCTTCTCTCCGTGACACTAGCACTTTGCCAATAATTTTAAATGAATTTAGAGAACTTTCTTCAGTCTAGAAAAGAGGCAGCTGCAGCAGAATATCACAGAATTCTATAAAACCTTTACTGACATGGAAGATGGATCAACTGCTCACTGTTCCTTCTAATGCAAACACTAGGGTTCACCAGGTGAAAGTAGGAGGTAGCAAGTTTGAAACACATGAAAGCAGGTGGCTGTTCTTGCTACAGATTGTTGTGAAAGTAAAATTTTAAATCAATACAAAAGAGGCTAGAAAAGTTAATAAGAAAGAGAAATACACTGAGAGTAATTAAGTACATAGAAACTGTATCCAGGTCCCTAGTCTGAAAACTGTTGGCTTCCTGAGCCATGAGTATTAGTTTGAAGTAAGGAACAATTTTACGCTGTTCTGTCTCTCTCCTAAAGGAATCTTTGCATAGCCCCTGGTGTGGAGAATGTGGAGGTAGTTGACAGGGTAAGAGAAAGGGTAGCAGGAAATGTATCATTTCTACCTGGAAGAATGATCAGCTTGTTCATGGTCAACCTGGTGATGAAAAGAAAAGATTTATTGAGCATATGATTTGGAAAATATTTATAAACTTCAGCCAGTCAAGATTTTAAAATATTTCAGACATAATAGTGAAGTTAAAAGAAAAAAATAAAAATGACTGTTTTCTATAACCTGTAATCTCTTTTTCTGTTCTGTAGGGTTTTTTTGGGCATGACATAGTCATATTTTCATTCATTCCTTTTTCAGGAAAAATACAAGATACAAAGCACACTTTTGCCAATCAGTGATCAGCTTTGCTGACTATAACTTCTATATCTGCTTCTGTAGGAAAAAGCAATGGTAGATTGAATTAGCTGAAAAATGCCACAAACTAATGGTGTTCTAAACTGTTCAAGCCAAAGTATTTCCAAACTGGAAGAGGGTTTTGGTTTAGTGTACTGGTGAGATGGTAAACATCTGAGTGTTTCAGAAGAGAGCTTTAGAATAGATTGAGTGTTGAAATATGAATTAGGATGTGTATTTGGCTGATGCTTTCAATAGTTGAAATACGTAACAATACTCTGGAAAAGTGTAGTAGATAACATGGTTCTGTCTATTTTTGGTTTATATCTTGGTTTTATGTATTGTTTCAACATGAAGGAAAGCATGAATACAGACAGATAATTTGCACTCTATGTTTTTTTCAATCCCAGTAAACAGAGCTGAGATTCCACTTGGAAGCCTCTCTGAATGATGTCCTGACAGAACCTGCCACACATACAGCTGCTTCTGCTTATGTTGTTGGCTAATTTTCAGAAATGTGTTATCCCATTCACATTTTTTTTTTAATTTGTCCTTCTCTTGGTAACTTAAGGAATCTTAAGAGACATATGGCGGTCTTTTCCATGCTCAAGAAAATGCAGAAGGACTCTACTGCAAGAAATTAAGTTGCTGGTGCAGAAAGTAATTGAACACCACCAGGTGCTGCACAGAGCCTGAAGTAGTACAAAGCAAACATGCCCTGAATAGGACCCTGCCAAAGTACGTGTCTGCTGTAAGCTTGTGAAAGAATTCAAATACCAGAGGGAAGAAAGCTTTGAAGAGTAGCTGTTTATCACACATGCTTCTCCTTGCTCCTATTTAGAGATGCTTGCAGCTACTTTCTGTTCAAGCCATACAAGATGCATAAAGAGAAGCAGATTGCTTACAGGCTGGTAGCATAATGCTTTTTTTTAGCACAGAGAGCACTATATTAGCTCCCTTTTGATGCTGTGCATGTCAGTACCTTGCCCGGCTAATAGTGCCAACACATTTTCCCCGGAAATCTTTAAACAATACGAAAAAGCACTTTGGGAAAGCTTGTAAAACTCAGTCAATTTGTCACAATGTTTTATGGTTTTATCACCTTAGTCAGTGGAGACCGAGTGCCGCATATCAAAACAAAAAGTAACAAGCTGGAACCATCGCTGCTTTTACATGTTCTAAATTGTCTCTGACATGCAAACACCATGTTAAAGGGCTGCCTAAAATTGATCGTAGTAGTACATTCATCGAAGACTACATGGCAGATAGACCACCTGGACAGCAAAGTACATGTCTGGAGGTGATTGCTCCTATTTTCCCTTGTTTTTAATAGCAAAGATTATTATTGCTTAGGTGAGTCTCTCTAACTTCTCTTAAAGGTAAGCAAAACAATCAGGTGAAACAAAATCTACAATGGATTCCTTTAAATGCATACACAGACAAATAAGGTTAGAGAATGTAGCACTGAGCAAATTATTTGTGATAACTCTCAGACATGAAATATATAACTGAAAATTTTCTACAATTGGTATGTTTTGTTCTAATGCTAACTATTTAGAAGACAGGCTCCTGTAGCTAAGAAGGATCTGGAATATGACATTGTTAATTATATGGGCTCCTAGGATTTTTAAAAATATGAGTGTGGTGTACATGTATTTATATGAAAGTAGTATTACTTTGATGGCCTAACATAAAGTTTCAGATGTGAACCAAGTGCTATAGTAATTCTCGTCTAGAAGAAACAATAGTGAGGGGATGCTGGCTGGCTGGTGTTCTCCTATTCTGAATCCACATTTTCAAGGAGTATCTTGTCTTATCTGAGTCTCAAATGGGCTGGCCCTCCACATGCTCCAGAGACCCATAAGACCCTTGTGGGAAGTGGCTCTTTATGAAATTCCAGGAGATAACAAGGAAGATGTTATTTTGTGACTTGATTTGGATGAAACAGCAAGTTGAAGCAATGCCCAAGGGAAAGCCTGAGTGTATAGCAGATTCAAAATTCAGTATCTTATTTTTGAAACCATCAAAAGTCTCTTAGCCTTTGTCTTAGCTGTTCATAAAACAGCCCAAACAACTTTTCCTTTGTTTTTCCCCAATAATACTAATTTTAAAGTAATGTATCACATCAGATGGTCACAGTATGTTGTACTCAAGTTCTACTACTGTTGTGGAGAAGCTAGTCTCCTACAGTTATCTTCCTGTACTCTGACGTCCTCCTGCTCTTCTTGTCCCAGAGCTGTTTTCATTTCTTTCTTTCTTTGTTTTTGTACAGACAACTGTTCCAAGTTATACTGCAAAAGAGAAATGTGCAGGCCTTCCTTGACCTTGACACGGTGACATGTCGGTCTTGGTGTTCAGGCAGTGCTTGGGCAGCACTTGCTCTGCAACTGGTTTTCCATTTGCTGGTACAGCATTTGGTCCTCTCCCCTGTCTGCTCTTTAGTAAGAAAGCAACACCTCTATATTTTTGCCATTCTGTCACCCTTTGCAGTTTCACTCAGAAGCTGAAATTCTGTTCCAAGGCATGAGATGTCTGCATATACAATAGAACAGTGTGTACAGGGGTTCATGGCCATGGAGCTGTCTGTTCCCCAGTTGGCTGCCCTATGGGGCATGCCACATAAGCTGCATGAAACATGGTTGTCAGTCAGTAATTGATTTACTGATTACTGGTTTTACAAATGACAATACATTTGCTTTTGTTGGTTTTGTTACAGTTTTGTTAATAAATTTAGCTAGAAGTCAAAGTGGCATTCAGCGCACAAAGGAGAAATCTTGAGGGTGGAGAAGGATGGGATGAAGCAACTACAGAAATTTAAAATGTTCTGCAAAGATGGCAGGTCTGCTTCACTTCAGATGCTGCTTGTACTTTATTCTGAATCTGTTGTTTGTTTAGTGGTTGTCATGGAGAGAAGAAGATGCAGTGGACTAATAATGTTTATCAGGGTTTAATTTTTTTTTCCATCTGATTATTGATGGCCTTTACAACATAAAAATTAACAGCTCTAAAAAGATAAAATTGATAGGCACTGTCAGTATAATGGTATTTTTATTGGAAGCTTGATGTGGAATAAGTACAACTTAAAATGAATCTGGAATTGGAGATGAGCGTGTCAGTGGGAGAAAAAAAATTGTAACTGAATGTGATTTACTAAGTAAAATATTTGTTTGCGTTATATTCCACATGCAGAATAAAATTGTAAGGATACCAAATCTAAGCACTTGCAACATTTCAGCATACTTAGAGTATAATGATTACTGTAGTTATTTAGCATAATGACTAAAATAGTTGCACAAAGTACTTTATTTATAGCAACATTTGTAATTAGGTACTTGAACATTTATTTCAGACAAGAATGTCCTGTAGATCTAACCCATCTGAAATGAGTTCTCCAATTAGTGAATTTACACATCATGTTCGTTTCTATGAAAAGTAAAAAGATATTTCTTTTTCTTGGAATTTTTGCTACTCTTATTTTTGTTTTTAAGGAAACAGTATAAAAATAACTCTCCTTTGCCTTACTTGATTTTTAAAGTCAGTGATTGTGTACTCAGTGAGCAAACATCATAATTATTTTCCAGTTGCAACTCCCCAGATACTATTATTTCCTAGGCATAGATTGATATACTTATGGTCATGAAGATGCATTTTACTCTTGTAGCTCTTCTGCTCTTCCCCCTTCTTTTGTCCCTGAAAAACAAGAAAAACTCTACAATACTTAACACACAAATCCTATGTATGAAATATTCCTCAAAATGAATCAAGTTAATTCTTTGCAAATTAAATATTATCGAGTCCCTTAGTAAGTTTTCTGTTTCTTTTAGCAATGTTAAATTAATGTAAATTAGCAAATTAGAGATGGTTGTGTCTGGTGTACAAGGCACAGTATGATGAAGACTATTCAAAAGCAAAGATGTTCACAGCACATAAAAACTATGTTTAAAACATTGATTTAAAGTTGAAGAAAACTCCTTTGCCACCGTTTTGAATACCAAACATAGGAAGTGGATTAAATATTTAGATTCTCATGACCTCTAGCGAAGTAGTTTCTAACCCCACAGTGGGGACTGAAGTTTTTGTGTGCAGAGGTCCTTTCAGTCCAAATTTCTGCCTCTGTTCATGCACAGGACGTTGTCTTGGAATGTGGGAAACATATGGTCAAAGGCTGGTTCCTCTGCTTGGTTCAAATCAGAGTGCTGAACTCAGGTTTCGTACTTCCCAGGGGCTGTTGTGATTACTAATCCTTGAGTTAAAAAGGATCGTTCCTGGCTTCCTTTCTTCTTTTCCATGTGACCTAGCTGAGATACTCTGTAGATTTAGTTCATATCTTTATTCTCTGCAAGCCCCATAGCTTTTGTCATTTGCATTAGTGGACACTCAAGCTCCTCTTGCACAGTCTGAGGAGTCTGGATGCCGATCACAAGGCTCTGGGTGCCTGTTGGTGAAGGGACAAGTTTGACACTCTGATGGCTGTGTGCCTGGCGTAGATGTCTTCATTTCAACAGGAAGGCTTGTTTCACCTTTGGTACGATAGAACATCTGATTTGAAAACTGTATACTGTGGATGTCTATACAAGACTGTATGTGACTATAATGTGTTTCTGATTTAAATGGGCTTTACTAATTTGTAGTTGTTCAGATGACAGTGACTGCCAATGAAGAACACCATTATTTCAAGGTTTAATTTCAAACTCTGAAACACCTCAAGAGAAATAGAGAAGTTGTGAAACTTCTACTTTTCTTGGAGCAAAACTAGTCTGCAGGCAGTATCACCTCAGCTCACATTTCCAAATAATTTTGCTGAAAGCGAAAGGATGAAGAACTTGTCACATGGGAGATAAGAAGTAGCTGTGATTCTGGGATCTAACCTGTTGGACTGGCTTCGGGGTTAAGTCAGTGAAACACCGGTAGTATTTTACTGTTTAATAGATCAATCTTAGTAGATTAGTAGGTTTTTGGTAGTAATGATAACAATGCATCAGTGTCTTATGGCAGTTTACCTGCCTTTATTTAAGGGTGATAGTGCCCCAAGCCAAATTAGGAAAGAAAATAGTATTTGGATAAGCTCAAGTTTTAAGCATTTACTACTGTGAAAACAAATAATTCATGCCCATTAGCACTGATATTAGGTTACAGAGATGTGTTTGACATTCTCTTTTCTTAAATGTCAAATACTGTTAGATAATAATATATATACTTCTATTTCCAAAGATGCTTTATTCCTTTGTAAGAAATTATTGCTGCTCTTATTTTTCTGAAGAAGCAGAAGAGGTGGTTTTGTACAGCAGTTCACACTTTGCTGGGAAGCAGGGAAACAGAAGCTGTTCAAGTACTCTGTCTTATGCTCAAGCAGCTGAAGTGTTTCTATAGCCCTTAAAAACATGCATAAAAGAATTGCTTTTGATCAGAAAATACCAATTTCTTGAAATGGTACCATCAGGGATACATACCCATGTCCATAACAGAATTTTGTGAGAAGGAGGCTGATTCTGGTTTCAGACAAATGGATAGCCTGCTAATTGTGTCTGGCCATCGAAGGAACCTGGTGCCAGTTTGTTTGCTGCTTTACTGAACAGAGGATTTTAAGTCAGGCTATTTCTAGTTGAATATTTAACTGTTTGACATTGAACAGTTAGACAAAGGCCTGGCATCCCTTGGGTGGGGCACTTGCTAGAATGGGAGACCCTGGTGTTCTAAACTGGCCTAAATAAACCAGTTCTAAACTGGTTCTAAATAAAGCTAATATGGATAGGATTTGAATGCTATGGTCACCAGGCTACTGGCTAATATCTGCATGCCTCTCTCTGTCTTGTAGTTGATTAAGGTTTTCCCCCCAAAGAACAAAGTTCCAAAAGTACTTGGAATACAGGGCACAGGTTTCTTATCCTATCTTACTGATGCGTGAAAGGGTAAAGGCCTATGATGATTTCTTCGTGGCAATCTCACATCTCTCACATACAGACCTTTCAATGGCACACCAAAGGCAGTGTCATGGTAAGGGGAACATGGTAAAGATTTTTGCCTGGCCTATATAAGCCCCTTTTGTTAAGTTCAAGACCTGATTGTCAATTCAGAAGAATGTAAAGCCCTCCTTTTTTAAAGATCTTTGTTAACAGCCTATTTTAAAGGCTGTATTTTGGAGAAGCAACGCTATATTCATAGTGTAATGTTTTAGTACATGTTTAAAATTTAAAGTGTGAACTCTGTGAAATACTCTTTTAGCTTACAGAATGAATAAAAAAGGTCCTATTTAAAATCCTTTCCCTTTTATTTTCCATGCTTTTTCTGTGAGCTTTCTAATGTGCCTGAATGTTCATCTAGAACATACACTCTGATTTCTAAGGAAATATATTTTATTAAAAATTATTTCAGATTTCTAAGAAGTGTTATTTTCTTTCAGACTACAGCTTATCGCAGTATGATTACTTTTGAAACATTATAACACAATACAAATGTGGTGCCAGGTAACATGACTAATTCAGCACAGTCTGATGTGTAATTAATGTAATACTTCACAATATGAATGCTTTTTTGTAAGAAATTAAAATGCAATTTTGGAAAATAATTAATAAGTAAAATAATCTGAAAGGGATGTCATTTAACTGTTACTCTTTGGAACAAACAATGGCTGTTTAAGACCTGGTAATGTGTATCTCACATACTTGCAGAGCACGCAGTTGGTGCTATCAGTAAAGGTAGTGAAGGAATTGATGGCAAAACTGAAAAAAAAAGGATGATAACTTTCTTTAGTTTGGAGAAGACAACTGGGCATTGTTTGAAGATAGCAAAAGAAAAGAAGATTTGCTGGAATTTATTATTTATAGCTAAGGATTTTCAGCATGCTGAGATTTATTTAGAATGTCAGGTAAGAAGAAGACCATTTATGCTTTTACCCAGTCCTTGGGTTTTGGCGTGTGATTTTGAAAACTATCATGTGAAAGTGGAAAAAAAACCCCGAAACCTTGAAATCAGAGTTTTATACTGGGGAAAAAGGAGTCCACAATCAGAATAGTCCATGTCTTGTTGGTAAAAGGAATTATGCCAATTCTCAACAATAGCAATTTTGGCATTTCACTTTAAAAAATCCCAAACTTAAAAAAATTCTCTGAATTTCAATTTTTCCAAAGACAAAGGTCAAAGCAGCCCAGGAGAAAAGTGTGAGTGGTGAGGAGATGTTAGGGAAAGGCATTATGTACTGTTCCTGGAAATGACAGAAACCCTGGTCAGATTGGCTATTCTTCAGTTTTACCTCATATTCATTATATGTGATGTGAATCATAGATGAGACTTGGAAAGGCCTTCGGAAGGGAAAATGCCCATGCTCTTTCTTAAGCCCTGCCTGGAAAAAGCTGTCCAGCTCCTTGCAGCATTACTGATCTAGTGAACTCTGCGTCTGTGGGGAAAAAAAGAGTCAGGACTGGGCACCGTATAATACCATGTTAACACCATACGCTTCACTGCAAGCTTGAGAGCTGTTTATATCCTGAACCTTGACATGAAAATGTTCTTCTCAGTCATTGCCTAGTACCATAAAGCAGCCGCTTTCAGGGCAGATTTTTGTTCTCATGGATTACTTCCATGTCTTAAGAGTGCACTTCTTCAAACATTGGTAAACATGAGTATCCCATGCAGATTTGAATAGCTGGTGTGTTACATTACAGATCAAACAGTGTGTTTAGAAGCAGAATACCTACCAAGTAAAGGTAACTTCCGTGCATCCAGCAGCCTAAAAATGCACTTAAATAAGACTTACCTTCTAACAGTGCCAGGAGACTGCTTTAAGTGCTCAAGGGAATTCAGAGAAAAGGTTGTCTTCTCTATTTTAAACTCAAGCTGTTACAAAAACAGCATCCTAAGCATGTGAGAACATTGGGTAATCCCTAGAACCGCAGAAATAGTAGCAAATTTAAAAATAGAGAGTACCTACTTGACAGTCATGCTAATATATCATAAGGCGGCCTGTGATGGGAGGAATATTCTGGCTACAGCTGTCTCAAAGATTATGCCTAGCTAAATAGTTTTTAACAATTAGTTATTCAGACATATAAAAAATGCCAGGCTCTGGAGCCAACATAGGATTATACTGGCTCTGCGAGTCCTTCAAGAACATGGAAAGTGATCAAGAAAAAAATGCAAATATATTTCTACATGTATGTTTGTGTGCATGTCCCTAAGTGTGTGCTGGGACACAGGGATTCCTCTCCCTTTTACAAGAACTTCTGTCTTGTTTCTGTTTGGCAGCCAAGCAGCTGCAGTGTTTTACACTCCTGTTTTTCTCCTCTGCTGCAGGCCTTGGGTCAACGAGGCCTAGAGTTCAGCTGGAATTAATAAGGCTTAGAGATAACAACTAAATGAGATGTTCTGCTGAGTGTTTTGCTGACTATGGGATGTTTTAATCCTTTGCAATGTCTATATGCCATATTCTTGTTTTATCTACTAGACACTACTGTCTTCTTTGGATTGTTTCTCTGAGTATACCTGTGTCCCTGCAAGGGTCCTGCTGCATGAGACAATGGGGCGCAAAATCTGGTAGGCTCTCCTTACAGGTGCCAAAGCAGGTTGTTTTGCTCAGCAGCTGGCTGAATACACAAGTGTTTCGGGAAGCCATGGGAAGCACGGCCATGTAATAGCACTTGACTGGACAGCAACTACATAAATAGTAACATAAAAAAAGGATTCATAGTCTGAGTCTTCTAGAGGCTGTGTGGTCATGCGCCTCACCAAGGGTTTGCCTTGCCATCCAGCTCCAGGTACTTTGCAGCAGAAGAAATCCATATGGTTGTTGTCTGCTTTTTGTTCTCTGAACAAATTAACAATCACAATTAATTATATACTTATTTTGGCATCTTCAATACGTGAACGTGCAGGGTGAGATAGTGTGTGTGTGTGTATGTAGTCAAAAAAAAATAGCTCTAAAGTGAGAAAGATGTTATTTTGGTGAAACATCTGTCTTTCTATATTAGCACGTATGCTGAATAGCAAACCTTAGAAAATCACTTAACTGTGTTTAACTCTGTATTTTCTTAGTTAGCAAAGGATGCAACATCTGATTTTTGCTTTATACCGTTCATCCCTTCTGTGTCTTGTGTAGAATTTAAATGCACCTCATTACTGTTCTCAGTTATTTTCTAGAATGTCTTAATTTAATTCCCATCCGTTCTCCCCTGTGGCCTCCAAACAAAAGAAAGTAGGTGGGGCAGACAAATTAGAAAGTAGGAAAACACTCTGTGTCAGCTTTTCTGATTGTGTTAGGTGCACTGCAGAAAAAAACAATCTACTTCATTATCTCCTCCTTCAAGCAGAATACTGATCAATATAAAGGACGGAAAGAACAGCATTTGACAGATACAAGATGCTACTTGACAGTTCACTTTTTAAAGTGATCTTTCTTTTTTAATAGCAACTTGCAGTTAACTATTTTTTAAAATGTTTTTAGATGGGTAAGTCTTTAAGAGCACTATGTTACCACTTACGCCCTTGAAAAGGAGGTATCACTGAATTGTCCTTTTAACTTCTTTTACTTCCCCTCAAAAAAAAAAGTGTTAAAATATCTTTTCAGGATCAGACAGAACAAAGCCAGTCTTTCTCCTGTAACTTGCTCATTTAGAGAATGATCATAACTAGTTCTGTTTTTCTAAAAACTCTTCTTCCGTATGCTACATTTTCCTTTCTGGATCAAGTTTTTCACATGTTTGTATTCATGATATGTAGAGAATGCAGTAGTATTGAAACAAGTTACGTGGGATGCAACCTCAAAAATAATAAAAAAAAAAGTACAGATATCATGAGGAATAATATCTACTTAAGACAGTTTTTACCTTATGAATAACATGAACTCTCACTTTGGCCTAAAAATTAGTAGAAATCTTCATCTCTAGGAGAAGTGACATGTATCATCTTGGTCCTTTTTGATAAGTTCTAAGCTAAATCTGAACTCAAGAGCTCTATCTTCCCCATTTATCTCTTCTGTTCTCTTCAGCAAGGTTATAATAGCAGCAGCCCTGGCTGGATTGGGAGATTTAGACAGGTGACAATCCACCTTCTTAGATATGGTCTACTGGTAAATTTAGTCTCTTGTTTTCAGTACACAGGGATGCAGATCTTTGACAACTCCCTGTAGAGGGGAACTCTAAGGCATGTTACTGAGGAGCAATGTTTTCAGAGAGCTTAGTACCCAGCATCTGGTACTGTGACAACTGAGGTTAGATTACTAGTGTTGAAATACTCCTCTGGACTTTTTTTTTTTTTTTTTAAACTTGCCTTCTTTATCCAGTATTAAGAAAGACGACCTGAACCCAGTTTTGAAATTCTGATCACACTGTTTCTGTAACCTGGTATCATGTAGCAGTTAAATGAAGAACCTGTATATTTTCCGTGGGGCAATGGTAAGTAATTGAATTTCCTAGGATAGTATTTTTGTGTGATAGACAGTGACTGTCTCTAAATGATTTTTGTAGCCAGCAGACTAAAAGCCATGAGCCAGTGCAAAAGCCATGCAGTTATAGATGCTGAATATTACAACTAATCTTGATGCTCAGAATTGCAGCATGTGTCATTTTGCGTGGAGGTTTACATTCCTTCTCTGCCAGCACACCTGTGAAGCCATCAGGAGGTGGCTGTGGTGTTTGGTCTTGCTGTTCCTTTACAGATCATTGCTCAGCTGTAGAAGATCTAGGTCCTCCAGGACAACCTTAAAAAGGGGAAAAAAGATTTGAGTGGTGCTCTTGCTGTGTTTGTGCCTGCTTTCCACTTGAGAGTGGGCAGGCAGCTGTTGATGCCCCAGCCTAGGATCCTCTGTTAGTGCTCCTCTGGGGATGTGCAGCCTTGGCTCCAGAGCCCATATGCACTCAATAGTGCCACAGGGACTGAGCTGGAGCTGCTACTTTTTGTTTGTTAATGGGAATTAAGACAGAGCCCCGTGTCTCATCAGTGAAGGTGCCAGCTGGTTCAGCAAAACATGAAGTAGTGTTTTTAGTCTTCAGTGTGCCTGATTACTTTTTTTTGGAGGGAGGGGGTCAGGAGAAAGAGAAGAGCTAAAAGCTCTCCTGTTTTATCTGTTAAGTTATGCTTCACACTACTTTGTGTTGTTCTCCAAAAAAAAAAGAGTTATTAAAAAGCGGTCAGTAGAGTGTCAGGGTAGTCCATTTACGGCTCATGTGACTGGAAAGAAGTATAAAATCCATGTTTAAATCCAGTGCTTATTGCTTTACAATATGATGATGGTAATGATGTAAGTTACTTTATTACATAATGCCCCTGTTTATAGGCTGAGATTCCATTCTGCCTGTTCTTTTAAAATTGGCTAAAATTTATATCCTTCTGCATTTTATCTAGTACAAGTTGCAGCCATGAAGGTAAAAAAATTCAGGTCTCTTCCTGAACTCTTGAAGAGCTCTTTATATAAGATCACTCAAAACCACAAACATTTCTTTCTTAGGAAATATTCCTCTCTGTATCTGCCCTAGAAGAAAAGATGTTTAGCCCTTCCTCCTCAAGGTATACTTTGCCACAGTAAGAGGTGTTTACTTTCTCTGCTTTAATACCAACTTCACATGGTTTAATCCTTACTAATGACTGCAGCTTGGCTCTGTGCCATGAATCCACCTATGTCTGTAGATTTCAGAAAAAAAATCCCAAACTGTGAAGAATATTGGAAATCTAGCCAGAAAAACCCTCTTTACCTCCTTTGGCAGAGTGCCTGGAAAGGAAGAGAGAACACAGAATCAAAATAAGTTACAGGATTCAAAAGCACATTAAATTAGCTCCAAGAAAGTGCTTTCTCCTTGTGTTAGTGACTAGTGATAATTTAAAACACTTCAGCTGTGGTCACTTTGATATTTTAAAAGAAATGGAAAGAGAGGTGTAAGAACAGAAAGCTTGAGTAATAGTGCCAATAGTTACATTTCAAAATAGTAACTTAAATAAAAATATTTTTGTTAAGAGAAGACACACTAGTGAGGAGTTAATTTTAAAAGGAGTAGGAGAAATGATAGGATAATTTAGTCTTGAAGGAATTTCTGGAGATCCCCATGTCAATCCCCTTCCTCAGAGCAGGGCAGTTGAGCCAAGGTTGCTCAAGACTGTGTCAAGTTAGGTTTTAAGTATTTCCATGGCTGCAGATTTCACAACCCGTGTGAGTCTTAAAGGATGAGGTACACATTTCTCAGCACAAATCTGAGAAGAGTTCTGAATCACAGGTTGTTCAGATTCTTTATAGGTGTCTTCCTTATGGGTTTTTATGACAGAAGTGCATTTTGATTAGTTGAGTTCCTCTCGCTCCAGTTAATAAATAGTATAGGTCTGTCTTTATGAAGAAAGAGAGGTTCAAATTCCAGATGTTCATTGTTTAGAACAATATTGTTTGGCCATTGTTAAATGGTCCTATCGTTATTTGTTTTCTCTGAGGATTAGGAATCCCTAATTCCTATGAATGTAGGTTCAATATAAAGCAAACACTAATAGTCAGTGTTTGTGAACTGACTCATCCATGCAAATCTGATCAGGTTATTGCTAATTAACTTCAAAAATAATTACAGCTAGGAGTTTGAAGCTTGCCTAGTACAAGCACGTGGAGCAGTTACAGTCTAGTTTAGACTGCAACTTCACTTTTTTTTTTTCCTCCTAAAATTTGACCATATCTATGATGTAGGAAAATTAATTTGGAAAGGACAATAGTTACTGCAGTGTCCTCCATGGCTCAGTGGGGAAAAAGACTGTATTAACAATGAAAAATAATTTACAGAGTATGAAGCACAAAGTCGTCTTATTTCCTATAGGTGAAGATAATCCTTTATTTATTGTGCAAATGTATAATCCCAAAGGTAAGGATTTGATGCAGAAAGTGAAATATTCACCTCAAAGGAATAAATGAAAGAATCATCACTCGTCACAGTTTTTATACAATCATTAATCTTGGATTAATTTATAACTACTAGAATCAAATTCTTTCTGTTTCTGCTTCACTTGTCATTATTTATTAAGAGAATTTCTAAGGTTGTACCATAAAGGCTTTATAAATGTGATATTAAAGCTTTTATCCCATTGGGACCTGTTAAAGTCCAAGGGGAATAGGTTTGAAAAGGACATTCTTTGCTTCACGTCTGCATCCTCAGTATCTTAACTATTTTTATTTATTTATTGTGTCTTATACATATTTCACCTCCTGTGACCATCAGAGGCATCCTTCAGGATTTGTTTTCCAATATCTGTCTCTTTGTCTTCCTTGATGGCTTTATTGTAAGGGAAAAAAGTTGCAGTCTGTTTTCCAGGAGTTGTCTGGATCAGCATCCTATTGTCTTACAAGATAGAGATGTACCAAGTAATGAATGCAGTCACACAATGGAAGAGACAGATGAGTGGAGATTATAATTTTTTTTTTTGAGCAGAAAGGAATAGTGTAGACATGCCTGTTAGTACTACGGGAGTGAAATGAATCTCCAGAGAATAATTCAAAGATACTCTTTGGAAAATAAAGGTGGCATATTCCCCTGTAGTTTATAGGAAGCAATGAGAGCATAATTGGTAGTCTGTCACATTAGAGGGGACAAGTAAATGATGAGCCTTTACTTCAGGAAGGTCTCAGGCTGAGGGATCCCTAGTTATTTATCAAGGGTATCACTTTGGTGCAAGTATGAATTAGCGTTATTCTCGTTATTATAGGACAGTTGTTCTACACTATAGGTTTTTTCTATAACACATCCTATAATTTATTTTGTTTGGCTCTTTGGGATTTGTTTTACATAGCATGTTGCTGGCAATTTCTGTGGCTTGCTGGCCTTTGTAACTAAAAAGTATTAGCATATGCCAATGTAACCTACAAATAAGTAACTTGAGGGAAGAAAGGATTTTAAGTAGTTTGTATGAAAAATAAATGAGAGATTATTTGCAAAGAGAGATTCAATGTAAGTTTAGTTGAATGTATTTGCACTTAGAATGCAAGAGATTAATAACTGTAAATTTAAGGAATACATGTGCAATAGTAAGCTGCCTTTCATGAGAATAGTGTGTTGGAGACATTTCTGGAAAAAGAAGGTCTACAATCATAATTTCTAGTATTTCTTTGGAAGAGCCACAGTGCTCCCTGAGTTTTTATGATCTTTTATTATAGTTTGCCTCAGAACAGACTTCTGAGGCGGAAAAGTGCTGTCCTTAGCAGAAAAGTGCCATCCTTATTTAACAGCTGGGGAACTGAAAGACTGTGGCTTTCCTAAGGTGTGGAAGATGTGTGAAGCAGAGCAGAAAGCAGCAACTCAGTTTCGCATGTCCCAGACTGGATTGGTAATTCCCAAATATGTCTGCATTTGAGATTGCAAAGGAATCTGGTTGCCTGGGCTTAGACAAACTGGTTTGGACACTGGTAACAGTTTCTATGGCAGAATAAATTTCAGTGCGGTGCAGATTACTCTGCCTCTCATCTCTGTACATTGTATCCAAGACTACTGAGCTTTGTGAAAACGTGGTTACATGTTCCTACTCTAGCTAATGTAAAGGTATTTTTAGGGTCTACCCACTGCACTGAACTGTGTTGTATAAACACACCCTACTGTATTAATGAACCCTGTTCTGCGGAGTAGGAAAGCAGCTTTTGTAGGTTAAGTTTTTCTAAGTTATTGCGTTAAGTCCAGGGACTTCATAGTTCAACCAGAATCTTCCAGTTCTGCTGTGGATACATGGATGTGTAATGCTGGTCAGAGCACTGTACTCTACAGTTTTGCTTCTGTAAAC
>WHYT01017789.1:628782-639006 GCA_009806455.1 Tetrax tetrax | reverse complement strand
AGATACTCTTTGGAAAATAAAGGTGGCATATTCCCCTGTAGTTTATAGGAAGCAATGAGAGCATAATTGGTAGTCTGTCACATTAGAGGGGACAAGTAAATGATGAGCCTTTACTTCAGGAAGGTCTCAGGCTGAGGGATCCCTAGTTATTTATCAAGGATATCACTTTGGTGCAAGTATGAATTAGCATTATTCTCGTTATTATAGGACAGTTGTTCTACACTATAGGTTTTTTCTATAACACATCCTATAATTTATTTTGTTTGGCTCTTTGGGATTTGTTTTACATAGAATGTTGCTGGCAATTTCTGCGGCTTGCTGACCTTTGTAACTAAAAAGTATTAGCATATGCCAATGTAACCTACAAATAAGTAACTTGAGGGAAGAAAGGATTTTAAGTAGTTTGTATGAAAAATAAATGAAAGATTATTTGCAAAGAGAGATTCAATGTAAGTTTAGTTGAATGTATTTGCACTTAGAATGCAAGAGATTAATAACTGTAAATTTAAGGAATACATGTGCAATAGTAAGCAGCCTTTCAATGAGAATAGTGTGTTGGAGACATTTCTGGAAAAAGAAGGTCTACAATCATAATTTCTAGTATTTCTTTGGAAGAGCCACAGTGCTCCCTGAGTTTTTATGATCTTTTATTATAGTTTGCCTCAGAACAGACTTCTGAGGCGGAAAAGTGCTGTCCTTAGCAGAAAAGTGCCATCCTTATTTAACAGCTGGGGAACTGAAAGACTGTGGCTTTCCTAAGGTGTGGAAGATGTGTGAAGCAGAGCAGAAAGCAGCAACTCAGTTTCGCATGTCCCAGACTGGATTGGTAATTCCCAAATATGTCTGCATTTGAGATTGCAAAGGAATCTGGTTGCCTGGGCTTAGACAAACTGGTTTGGACACTGGTAACAGTTTCTATGGCAGAATAAATTTCAGTGCGGTGCAGATTACTCTGCCTCTCATCTCTGTACATTGTATCCAAGACTACTGAGCTTTGTGAAAACGTGGTTACATGTTCCTACTCTAGCTAATGTAAAGGTATTTTTAGGGTCTACCCACTGCACTGAACTGTGTTGTATAAACACACCCTACTGTATTAATGAACCCTGTTCTGCGGAGTAGGAAAGCAGCTTTTGTAGGTTAAGTCTTTCTAAGTTATTGCGTTAAGTCCAGGGACTTCATAGTTCAACCAGAATCTTCCAGTTCTGCTGTGGATACATGGATGTGTAATGCTGGTCAGAGCACTGTACTCTACAGTTTTGCTTCTGTAAACTGGAAACAATGTTTCCTTGCCTCTGGACAGTGCCGCAAGAATAAATTTGTGTTTGTTAAATGCCAGGAGCTGGGGGGAAGACAGTCATAAAAATACAGATCTAAATACCTTAGGCCATTAAGGCTTTGCAGCTGTGTAACAGCCCAGGCTGCTTTATTGCTGTTGAAGAGAAAATGAATGTGGTGCAATGTCTACATTCTGTCAATGTCTAGAAACGCAGTTCTGGGAGAGAATACGGAAGGATGAAAGTTTGATATTTCTCTTGCTTATTGTTTTGAAACAGAAAAATGAAATTATTTTTATTGCTTTAAAATTAATCTCATTACTGACTTGTAGAGCAAGATTGCAGCCTGCTCTATGCCTGTCACTGATGTGATTTTGCAGAGGTCAGGAAGAATGTTGTCAAATATAAATGTATTGATGAGTTTTCTACCTTTCGTTAAATCTTTATCATTATACTTTGTTGCCTAAAGTTCTTTGTTTCTTCTGCTGCCATAAAGGGAGCCACAAATGTTTTGAGTGAGTATAATGCATCTTAATGTAATCACCTGAATGCTGCCTGCCAGAAGGGTGCATGCATGCACAGACACATACACACACAGACAGATGGATACACTAGTGTCCAAGGAACAGAGATGTAATTGAGGAATACTCTGCAACTAGGAGTTATGGTTAGGTAACATTTAGTGCCTCTCTGACTTGGAATAACTTAAAATTGAAACAATTTTGGAACTCCCTTCTCCCTACCTCAGTTAAAGGCTCCAAGAAACAGGATTTGTAGACCACTTTGTTTTAGAACAGAGTAAACAACTATTTTAAAGGGTTAGGGAATGGGCGGGTTTTCTTCCCCTTGACTGTTGTTATGGATAATCTTTCTGGAGTCCAAAAACACTATAGAAGTGATGGCAGAAATGATCTGTGACTGGATGGCTGAAGTGATTGATGAGAATATAGGATATTTCAAGTTTCTGTCATTTTTTAACCCAGAGCAGGTTAAAGGGTTATGCTCTGACAGTTGCTCAACAGTCTGTGCAAAATAAAGCAGTGCACATTTTAGAAAATGTAAAACTTTTGCGAAGAATTTAGGTTATATTTTAGAGCCATGTAGTAATACAAATATTTACTGCAACACCAATGAGTGAGGGGAATTCTTAAGGCCAGACTTTTAGAACTAAAAACTACTGGTCTGAAGTTGGAAAGGAACCACTAGTACACCTTATGAAAAAATACTAGCACAGTTTCTGTGCTGAGAGTTGTCATGAATTTCCAAGTAGTTGTATAATTAAGCAGAGTCAGCAATGAAGTTTTGATCATGTTTTTTTTTGCTTTATTATTTTTCCTCAATTACTAAGGTCAGAGTCAGAAAAAAACTTGTGAGTAGATGTGATATCTTTTGCCTTAGAGATATTCTTTGAAAGTGCCCGCTGTTTACCTTTTCCGTATGTTTCCTTCCTGACCAAGGGTACTATGGAGGTGTAGTTTGGGGTGCTTCCTCAAAATTCACCCTGTAGTGATTTGGGTTTTTCTTCCTCCTTGAGTGATATTGGGGAACTTTAAATCTTGGACTCTTACAGACTGATCAAAGTATATTTTGCATTTCTGTGCCTCTTGCCTTGATGTGAATGTTTGAAAGCAAGAAAAAACTCTATTAGCTTAATAGAAATGAGAATGAAAAATGCCCCAAAACAGATAACTGAATTGGAGTTGAAAGCCTTCTAATTACCCGGGCAAGAGCAGAAATTGTGCTTCATGAATCATTCAGAAGCAGCATGCTTCTAATCTGCTTCTTGATTATACTTTTCAGTTGATATTCTGGAAACACCCTCCTTCTTCAGTTTATTTTGTCAGTGATGAGTTTGTCTGACAGAACCAGAGCAGAGCTGCTCCTTCCTTCCTGGCTCTGAAAGGTTCATCTTTATTGGTTTGATTCTTTAATCATGGCAAATTTGCAGTTTTTTAATGGAAAGGAAGCGTGTCATCTTAGAAGTTAAAGTGATGCATGAATATATCACTATTGATTTTCAGCGAGCAAAACCTTTAATTTAGCATATTTGTATTTATATGAAGTGAATTTGAACTTTTGCTGTACTTAATTTGGTGGTGGCCTTATTACACGGTTCAATACAATCTAATAATACAGGAGAGCAGAAGATTTTTCTTTGTGGTTTAGCTGGCAGCAAACACTAATCTTTGTGGTTATTATCAGAGAAAGACATCTGAATCTATAGCAGTATTTGCCTTTTCCTGGCACTCAATTCTCGATGTGTCAGGATTTTGTCTATCATTTCCGGTTGTTCCGGGCTCCTAACATTCATCTTCATTTCTGTTTTTTTTTTCCTTCCCTTTGTGACTCACAGCAATAACTTGTTTTCCTCTTAGGTTGGTAAACAACATCCTGATATGTATTCTGCATCTGATGTGGGACATTTCTGTTAGATCAGAAGTGGTGACTCAGCTTTCCTTAGCCAGCAAGTGGCGAATTGCTGAGTGACTTTGGCAAATGTCTGTTTTATGGTGAACGGTTATGAATCTGACAGTATTTAAGGAGCTTCTGAATAAAGTTACTGCTCATTTTTAATGCTTTAAAGCTGATACAGGCAAAATTGAGGGACAAAAAGTGTGTTTAAAGAGTGACCTTGATCATTTGGAAGAGTACATTCTGTGATACAAAAAAAGCTTGGTTGCTATTCCATTGTGAGAAGATAGCTAATAAACTGATTTAATTCTTGTCATACCTGCTGAATAGGTAAATCAGTAATAAAATTATCTTCCTTTATTACTTTTTTTTAATGAAACAATTATGGAAAAATTCCACACTTATTTTGTATGAGTGCATAGTTTCTTGATTTGTAGTATAGCATGTTATTTCAGACTGCGTAAAAACATCCTTTACTAATGAACCTGGACTGCTAATTACTGCAATATGATCTCACCCCGTTCCTCCTCCTTTCCTTGTCTAGTGACTAAAAAGTGATGAATCCAACTCATCAGTTATCACTAGCATAAACCTCTTAAAATATTATTTTATTTTCTACTCTGCAGTTTCTGCTGATATGCTTTAGATGAAGACCTTAATAACAAGAGAAATTAAAATAAGGGGGAATCACAGTGGCTTCTAGAGACAGATGGCGTTAATTGATTTCATTTTTCTCCTTCAGTTGCTTTCTTAAACAGGAAGATAATAATCCTTCCTTATCAGAACAGAATTTACTTGTCACTGATATTTAGAGAGGTTTGTCTTAAAGCCTTGTACATTTTAAGATTGTAAATAGGATAATGCTGTAAGTGTACAACCTTAACGCATGAAGATTGGCAGGACTAATCAGATAAGTAAGAATGTGCTTTTTATGCATTTACAATTTTTTTTTTTTTAACGCTGCAAGGCTCTATGCTATTATCAAGTTAAAGTGATTTTATTATAGTTAGATTTTGTGGTAAAAGTAACCTGCTAGGGATGACAAACAAATTCAAATACAGGAAGGACTATTTTTTCATTAAAAAATAGGGTTATTATTAAACAAGTATTGGATGTTATGCTTGGATTCGGGATACAGGAACTGGTAGAATCGACGTAACTGAACTAAGCCAAAGTTGTGCCATGATCCTGACTTTTTGCCAATTCTTTTTTCCTTCTTTATTAAGCACAGTAACCATTTCCTAAAAGGAAAATGTAAATTTATACTTGGATATATTTCTAAATCTGTGGCTAGTTTATGGTCTTCTATACCAAGTATTTTGTCTGTCTTTCCTTGCAAATGGGTATTGGAAAGGAAGTGTCATCTAACGTATATAATGTTGGATATGCAGCAAACAGGCTTTACCGACGTCTGTTCCTTTTGGAAAAGCTTTGGAAGGTAATCTGATCTCATCCTTTAGAAAATGTGCTGAAAAGCACCAAAGTTAGGAAAACTCGGGTATCTCATACAATTTCTGAAGCCTTGTACACTTTCTGAATTACTGTTTGTTCCTGAAGGGTTTGCAGAATACATCACAGAGTTTTGCCATTCACACTTCACACACGTTTACCTTTCTGGCTAACTCAGTAAATGCTTTCTTCATTTTCAAGTCTCTACAATGACATCCCTACTGTTCAAAATGGAAAAGAAATGAAAAAGTGGGGGGGGAGGGGTAAAAGTGATGAAGCATGTTTGTTTGAGTGAGTAAGCGCAAGGATCACCTAATAAACTGCAAAATAGCTCCAGAGCAGTGGAAGTGTCAAGGAGCATCTTATGACGTCCTTTTCTAAAGTATTTGTCTATGGAATCCCAGCAACAGAAAACTATTATTAGGGGTAAGAAGTATTGTTTTGCAATTAGATATACAGTAGTGGCCTGGTGAATGGCAGAAATCTCCAACCTTTAGATTTAGATTTTTCAGAACTACCTGTAACTTTTCTGGCTGAATGTTTTCTTTATCTTCTAAAAGTGAATGGATATGTAAAATAAAAATAGTATCGCGTGACTGAGAACTAGTGAATACATATCAGGACATGATTTAGTAGACATGATGGTGTTAGGTTGACAGTTGGACTTGGTGATCTTGGAGGTCTCTTCCAACCTTAAAGATTCTATATATTTTAGGGCAGTTAAAAAGCAGTGACTGATTCTGTTATAATTATTTACATGGATAGTCTATTGTTTACTTACTGCTTTCCTTCCACTTTTCTGTGTGTTTGTCTCAAACAGTTATTTAATCTTATCTTTCATGTATTTTACTGGCTGTTACACTTTGTGAATTATCTTTGCCAGGAATTGTCATTTATTTTATGTCTGTACAGGGCCTAGCACAAGGGGGACCCAAAATTGTCAAATCTCTGGTTGCAAACAGTAATATTAATAATTAAAAATTGCACAGGAAAATTAGATTGAGACTGGAGTTTGTATGAAATGTAATATCAAATGTAATAAAAGAGAGTCTTTAACATATAAATGGGTTTGAGAAGATACACAGTAATCAAATTCAACTGCATTTTTTTAGTACTTTTCATGTCATGTCTCCCAAGGTGCTTTACAGCACAATAATCATGATTAACTCTGGATTTAATCAGTGAACTAGCACAGTAATCCACAAAGTGGGACAATGAGTTAGAAGAGCTTGATGTTGGTGAGGACTCTTGTGACTGTGTTATAATTCCTGAAGAGATGTCAGTGACACCCCTGAAATCCGGGTGTGATCTGTCATTGGGTGGTCAATTCAGTATTTCAGAGAAGCAGCTGGAACAAAAGTCCACAAACATTTCTTAGATAACGTAATAATCTGAGGCTGGGATGTTTGGGATGCATGCTTTGTTTTAGGACAATAGTGACAAATCATAAGAGGAATTTTTACCACATTTTCTGATTTGCTTCAGTTTTGCTTTCATAAATGTTTGTAAGTGCAAATATCTCTCAAATGTGAACTCTGAATTGCAAGTACTGGTTTCCTGGCAACCACATCAGGACTTTGTTATTTGCAGTTAGAAATGAGGGTGCATTTTCAAATAGAATGTAAATTTAGAGGGCTTGATGGCATTGATGGAGGTTTATGGGCCTGTGTTTTAATTTTTGTAAATCTTGCATTCTCAGTCCTCAGACCCCAAAGTGCAATACACCATCAGTGTGGTGAGTACCAAAGTAATCTTTAATTCCAGAGGTAGCGAAAACGTGGGTAGTTTTTCCTGGTTATTAGAAGACAATTTTTGAAACACAAACCTTCCTTTTAAGGATATTTGATCACCAAGTGAATTAAATACCTACTTATATAGTGCATTCTGGTTGGATAATGATAGGGACTCACTCTCCATGTTACTGGGAGATTGTAGTGACGGGAGCTGAGGAAACAGTGTTCCTGCACGCACACCTCGGGCAAAGTGTGAAGAGGTTGTTCAGGTATAGAAGGGAAAAGCCAGGAACAGGTAACGGGCATTTGATGAAGTGACCCAACAAATTTCAAGTCCAGTTTTCCTCTTCTTTCTAGCTCTCTCCTTCATCTGACTGCCTGAAATCTAGGGAAAGTATTCACTGTCTTGGATCTCTGTAAAGTACAGAGAAACTGATGGATGTCAGACAGAGTAGGCAATAATCCAGTTGCTAGGGTCCAGATGCTTGATGAAAAAGCAGTACAAGTTCAAGTCTTAAATATATTTTTCTCTGTCATTCTATATGGTTTATATAAAATAGTATTAAAAAATAATAGCGTGGATGAAGAATTCCTTTCAAGTCTTATTATGGTGAACAATTAGAATGATTTATGTTAAGATTTTATTGCTTACTGAACAAATTAAATCTGTGGTTATGAGAATTGTTTCTGACTTTGTAAGATACTGATTCTAGTGCAGTTCCAGTGAAGAAAAGAAAAAGGTCAGTGAAAGGAGAAAAATGAGACATTTTCATTTTGTGGATGTTGGCGCAAGCTCTAAAATACAAGTTCTAAATGTGTGTTGGATCAAGGTTTTAGACTGTGGACCCTTAAGATTAGAGAGAGTTTTACTATTCTGCCACGAGGGATTTATACCCTACTTTGGAGAAATGCTGGCTAGTACTAATAAAACAGCATAGTTCTCATGACTATATCAAAGTTTATTATAATTCTAATTTTGTGGCACTGCAATCTAAATGCCCTGGCATGTTTAACAAGTGTAAATGAATTGATCTTCCCATACTTTCAGAGAACAGATAATTTTCCTATAGATAAGGAGCTTGCAATAGAAAGCCTTATTGTGGAGTCACAGCTGGGAATCAGATTTCCTTCTTCTTTGCCCTTTCCTCACTTTACCCACCTTTGCTCATCTTTAGCCTTTTCTTTGGAGTTAGGCTCTTTCGAAGCATGTGTGTTGTTTTGATTGCAGAAGTTAGTCCTTTTGTCTTTTTAAAAAAATCTTAACTTTTTTTATTTTTTTTGTTCTGGGAAATGGAGAGAGATGTGCTTATGTAACCTTCAAGGAGTTTAGTAGTGTTGGCTGGTTCAAAGATGCCGACCATCTTTAGCCAAGGAACTGGGATTTTACTTATACACCCTTGCAGGGAAGAAGAAATTAATACTCCCTTCATACCTGGAACTTCTAACATCTCCCTGGACTACTGATGGATGCAACCAGTGGATCATGTCTTTTTCAAGCTTACTCTGCATGAAGTCACATTCACCCATCTATTTATTATTTATTAAATGAAATATTTACTATTTAACTTCCTATTATTTTCAGAATCTCTTGACAAAATTATTGAATTAAGTCTGCTTACGGGTATGTTATTTTCTGCAGAGATGAAGACAGTACTGTATAGATTTCAGTTTTTAGAGTTAAGTAAAATCTAGCTGCATATGAAGAACAACATATTCAGATGAAGTATCTATCATGCTAAAGCAAGTGGTGTTAGTTTTTGCTACTTCCCCCTGGAAAAGGACCATACTTTTGAGATGAAATCCAGCATCTCAAATGAATTTTTTATATTACTTGCATGTAGCAGGATTCATTTCCTCCATCATCTAATGGATCGTGTTTATAGAATCTGACAAACCCCAGAAACTGAGCATTCAGATGTGGAGAGCAAAAAACTGACTGCAGTTGTTTGGCAGCATTGATTTATCAAGACTTTTCTTTTGTGCAGACGATTATAGGTTGAGTTTCCATCCTTTTGTGAAAAGTTCCATTATCTTTCTTAAAAAAAAAACCAAACCAAAAACTAGTATTGAGGGAAAAAATGATGTTTAGGAAAACCACCAAAAATATTTTATAGAAATGTTGTAGGGATGCTACAGAGTAAATGAGCAGTTATCACCTTTCTGTTCATTATTTTGATTCAGTGGAGAGGAAGAATATGATTTCTTGAAGGAAAAAATAGTCTTCATCCTGCTTTTAGCAAGGTCAGTTGGAAAACTTCTGCAGTTCTGCCTTTCAGAGATATGGATACTCAGCTCTTTGGGCTAAAGAAAGATATTTTATTCTGTTGATAAGAGATTTTGTGTCTGCAGCACTTCTTCTGGTTGAACTGTCTGTCTGGTGGTGAAAAGACTGATTGCTATCGTCACTGTGGGACAGAAACCTGAATCTTTTCTCCTGACGCGCTCCTTTCTGAACACTGTGGACTATCACAGCTCCCTGGCAGGAAAACTGACCTTGCTGGCCTTGTTGCATTGAAATCAGTGTGGAGAGTTACCACTGACTTCAAAAGGAGTACAATGCTTTTAGCAGATACCTTAAACCCACCTCTCTTGTGGTTTGTGGTTTCTGCCCGCTTTACACGTGCCATAGATACACAGGGCAGCAGGAAAGCACGCTCAGGGGCCAGTAGCCGGCTGTAGATGGAGAAGTGGGGTGGTGGGCAGGTGGAGGTGATGGACAGCAAGGGAGGGCAGTTGTGAGAGAGCCTGTGATGGGGAATTTGCACCACCTGGGTGGAGGTGGTCTTAGGAAGGAAGGAACTGGGCGTGCTCCAGAGAGGAGGTGGTCGGCTGGAGGTCTGCCTTGGAACAACAGCTCTCAGATAAGATTTTTGTTTTAGAAGTTGATGATATAGCTCGTCTATACAGGTAACAAATAAGGCTTATTTGTTTCCTTTGTGGAGTCAGTTTCTTTACTGTGTGTTCAGTAGTTATACATAATATTTTCAAAGTATATTTCACTAGGTGTCCACATTGATTGATTTAGCGCAGCTTGGCTTTTGCATTGACTCTTCATTGTTAGTAAACTAGAATGAGATTAAATTTTTGTGTGTTATGGAATTCAAATAGTTGGTACAAACTATGAAGGATGTAAAGCAGGAATTACTTTGGATTTGCTTCTTGGTTTTTATGCAGGGTGGTAGATGTTGCACCCTGTGCTCCATGGGTTGATTCTCTCCTGCTTGTTTTATGAAACATCTTTCACCTGTGAAAGGTGGGCACAAACAGCAAGCAGTGAAGTCTTACTCTTAATGTTGCTATGGGTGTAAGAAATTATTAAAGTTGCAAGACAATCTACTGGTATGCATGGCGCT
>WHYT01017789.1:581450-596773 GCA_009806455.1 Tetrax tetrax | reverse complement strand
TCTTATCAGATTTCCACCCAAAACTCCCTTTGGCTTCTGGTGATCTAATCTATTCCTGCAGTGAATCAACTAGTTATGACTGATTTTGGATTTAAAGAAATACAGGGGTTTGGTTGGATAAAAAGCTGAGGTCCCCATTTCCTAATGTAGTTACCTCATACAGAGAACATTGGTTCAAAAATGGCTGTTGCGGCACACTTTTCCTTGATACATACCTGCAGCAGTTGCTGAAATGTGACACAAAAGCTCTTCCAGTAATAAAGAATTCTTTTTTTTTTTTGATGGATTTTGTCTTTTGGAAATAGACTGTCTATTCTCACATCCGTGCTGGTGATGGTTCAGAACAGGAATATGCTTTATTTTCATCTCATAGAAAACACTGAAGAATACTGAGTTGATGAAAGTACCAGTACTTATATCACTTATTTTTTTCATTGATGTGACAAAGCTACATGCCCAGTTGCAAGCACAGGGAGACAGACAAGCCAAAAAGGTTAATTACTTCTCATTTTCTTACCCTTATATTCATTTCAAATGCTCATCTCTTTTGGTGCCTGAAGGTGGCCAGTTCATGTTATGTATTTTTGTTTATACCAAAAGAACCGTTGTGGTGTGTCTTGCTTGTCTTTATAAAGGTGTGGAAAGTTCTGTACTAAAAAACATGAAAAAGAATAGAAAACCATTTTGCTTTCAGAAGCCTTTTTGAGGGGCTGTTTAAAGCTAAAACTTGTAGTGAACTTGGCATGAAAGTTTTTCAGTCAGGAAGATTGTGGATTATGCTTGGAGAAAATGATGGTGTCTACCTTTCTTCAAAGCAGTGCCATTTCATTCCTTGCAAGTTGTGTTCAGAGATAAGGCTTTCAAACAGAAACCCAACACCAGGAAGCCAAGCCACCTCCCTTAGTATGGTGTCTTTACTTCCCAGCTTCTCTGTTGTTAAATAATTTACTTCGCAGTGGATTTGTCACTGCATACTCTGACTCTTCCTAGGTTGTATAGAACAGGTGATGGAGCTCTGCTTACTGTTGCACTTATTATTTTCCTAGCTCTGTATAAATAGAATAAATAAGTATGAGTTTCTCCTGTGATGCCCTTAAATCTGAAGCAAGCCACATGCTTGTTTTTATGCTTATTGCCCTCTCTTGTATTTTCTGTCATCTCTATTTTCTTTAAGAAGCTATGTGGATACAAAAAAATTGTCCAACAGTGTCATAGTTTAACCCCAGTCAGTAACTGAATGCCACATAGCTGCTTTCTCAACCTCCCACTCTTGAGAAGAAAGGGAAACTCATGGGTTGAGATGAAGACAGTTTGCTAGATAGTGAAGGAAGGTTATAATAATAATAATGAAATAATAGGGATAATAAGCAATTCTTGACTTCTGTATTCACTGTTAGCTATTATTTTGTCTACTGCGTCAGAAACAAAAATAACTTTTTAAAACAAGTGTAAGAAAATATTATCTCTCTTTTATTAAAAAAAACCAAACTCGTCATCCTCCCAATATTTTTTTACAAATTCTCTGCCATAGTATAGTGTTAAAATTAATCAATATTCAGTTTCACTGTCTGAAAATTGCCTCTTGGCTGGCAAAGAATTGGTAATATATCAGGAAATTTATGTTGAAAGGATGTCAGCGTGAAACCACTGTGCAGAAAGTAGAATCAGAAGTCCAGGAAGCTTAATTATTAGAAATGATGCCTGGCAGATAAAGGCAAAGTACTTTAGAGAAGGACCTAAAGACTTGTGTGAAGGGATCTCTGTGATCTTCATAAAATAATCAGATATTTTAAAATATTTTAAGACTTCTAGATTTTTATTTTTTTTTTTAATAGGACACCTCTTTGTTCCTGTTCTTCTATCTTTTTCCTTTACTGTTAAAAAGAATTATTCAGAGCCACCGATGATACCTTATTTAGGACATTTGTGTGTCCTAAGGGTGTAAAGGCTAAAAGCTGTAACAATACTTCAGTGCTGTGTAAACTGTGCCAGGAATGTGGTGTTGAAAAGAAAAAAGCAAGAGAAGCAAAGTAATAAAATGAGAATTGATACAGCTGCATTGCCTTTAACAGGTAATCTAAGCAGTCTTTTCAATGTATCTTACAGTTTACCTTAAATTCATTGAAGGGAACTCCCCAACCTGTTGTTTACTCATAGAAAGTGTGTTTCCTCAACTACTACAATGAAGTTTTGGAAAAAGAGAAGTTTTGTGATGCTTCGAGTGATTCTAGTGAAGTCTCCCTGGATTCACACATCTATTCTTAAACCTGTCAGTGGACACTGCATCATTTGCTTTCTTACTGGGAACGAGTGATTTCAGGTGAGGGGGTGCTAACATGCAAATATCTGGGAAATATGGCTTACTCTTCTGTGAATGAGATGGAAGGCTGTATCTTCAGAACTGAGAAACTGTGCTTTGTAGCTTCTTTCATGTTTATCTTGGAGAAAGGATGTGGTGGTACTGTGATTGTATTGGGCACAAGTCGTTTTCAGTAGTTCTTGAATAAGCCTTGTGCTGGTAGGTGAGATGCTCTGGAAAGGTTTTTGTGAAATATGGTGTAAAAAGCTATTTATTTTCAAGCATAATAATGACCTAGGAAAAAAGTGGAATATTTCCAAATACAATTTTGCTAGGCTTTGCTTCTTACTTAACTTTTGGAAAGCATTTGTACTTTGTGATGCAGTATACCATGTACAGGAGAGCTGGAAAAGTTGGAAAATATTCTTTGACAGTATTTGGTTTGGTATGTATTTATCCTTTGTCATTGCACCCTGACAGTTTCATCTGTTGAAGCCTTCCATTAATAAATACCATTTATCACAGTTACGATATTATGATAGTGGGAAGTGGTTTGAGTAGTTTAGCAACTCGAATACCAGACGTAGATTCAGGAAGTGTCTTCAGCTTTGTCCCTGCTTCTTTCACTCCCCAGAGCATGTCCAGTTTGCTTTGCCATTACTCAGTTTCTTCCTCTTCAGAGCAGGATTGTTTATCTTGAAACAGTTTAAAATAGTATTATCGCATGCAATGAGATTTTTTTTTTTAACCCTTCTTTCCCCGCTCCCACCTTAAAGTTGCAGTTCAATGGCTCTTTCTATTGCTACTTAATTAAACAAAGACTGAGTTGTTACAACTTTATTGATTGCTTTTCCTTTCTAGGCAGGTCATTTCCCTGGACCTGAATTTGATCTCTGGCCTAGAAGAAACTTGAATAAATAATGCTAAGAATTAATGATTTCTCTACTTAGCAAGTTGTAATGAATGCCCTTCCTTAAAAGGTTTGAAACATACGTAATTTTTAGAAGTAATTCTCCTTGGATATTTTTGTGCTTATTCTCATTCTGCAGTAGAGGTTAAGATTTGAAAAACAAGACTTCTCAGACACTTTCTTCATGCAAACCTCTGGTTCTCGAAGTACAAAGCTAGTCTTTATTGGACAGGAATTAGATTGGATACAATGAAGCTGATGGGTGGTGAAAGATTTCTGTTTAAAATAGCAAAAGAGTGGCAAGAGCATTCATGTGATGTAGGGTATCGTCAGCCTCACTGATAAAGGAGATCACTAGCCAAATGAATGCAGAATGAGAAATTCCTTGCAAAATAAGTTTATGAAAAAGTGGAATGATAGTTTATTAAAGCCTCCTAAAGTTGAAAATGTCCACACTTCCATTTTAAGCCTGTTACAATTGTGCATAAATCAACGTACAGAAGTCAGTACGTATCTACTGTATAGCTCTTCAACTTTTTAGATTGCTGTTTAACACATGATAATTATTGTATTCAGTTTTAATTAAATTAAAGTAATGCATTTTGGAAACATGATTTACACATTTTTCAGAGTGTAATGATTACAAAATTATTTTTTCTGGGCATTTCAAATCTTGATTACGAAAGTAAGATTCAGTATAATTGTTTGCCTTTTGATAAGAACTGTTTCTAGTCTAGCTCTCTTGACCTGTCACTCCTCTATCTTCCCTACCATACAGTAGGATTTCTAGGTCTGCAAAACCGAGATTGAATGGTTAAGTTCCACTACTCTCAAACCCTGCCAGCCTGTACTCAGTAATCCCAGAAGAATTAAGAAAAAAGGGTATGGACTGTGTCACATTCATTCACATCATCTTAGCTTGTCATTGGGTCACAGGCTAAAGGGAACAATTGCGTAACTGCTAAGGCAGAGACTGGCACTGTCATTAAGGAACTGTGAATCAAACAAGCTGCTCAAGAATGTGTGTGCAGCCCTTGGGACACTGCTGATCACCAAGATCTGTTTGCTGAAGGTCTTAAATTGTGGAATGTGTGCACACTGAAGTCACCATGATGCCACATCGATGTATTTATTTTCTCAAATTCTTCTCTTTTTTGAGTTAGAAGGGAAATCCTTAAATATGACATTGATATGGAACTCTTCAGCAGCACTGTATAGGTTGAAAATATGGATAGCATTGAGGAAGGAATGGCACTCCTGTTGGAGGCCCTCTGACTGTGTCTCCTTTACTCCATGAAGCGAAACCTGTGCACTCTTACCTGCTTACCTACTGTATGCTTCACTTCCGAAGACCTGAGCTGGCATCCTCACCGGCAAAAGCACAGCTTGGTACCTGGATGCTGTTGAAGTGGGGGAAGGTGGAAGGAGACGTTGGTCATGCACATTGAGGTTTCATGTACTTTCTGACCTTGTGGACAAGAAGCCGCTTGATGCAATTCTGCAAGCTCTGTGCTTGTGGTATATCAGCTGCGGCCTGAGGATGTGGGGGCAGGAGGGCTGAACTGGGATCTCTAGGGCCAAAGATGCCCCATAAGCCTCAGACTGCTTGTTGTCAGGATTGGCCTTGCTTGTTGTACTCACTCACTAGCTTTCAGGTGTTTAACTGGATTAGTGAGAAGAAACAAAACTGTGGAGACCCCCTGGGAGAAAGGGAAGGGATTCTCATTGCTACTCTGAACTCTAATTATTTTCATCTATGCTACTGTGAACTTCCAGATGGTGTGTTGCTCTATTTTTTTCCAGTGCAATGCACTCTTTGGGGAATTTTCCTGAGGAAGAATGAAACATATTGGAATCTGCATTCCATCCTAGTACCCTGTGAGTGCCTTGTAAGCTAGACTCTCTTGTCTGGCAAAAAGCATCTGTGAATTAAGAGCAACGTGGGTTAGGAGTCCACATGCCAAATTAACTTAGTTTCCTTCAGCAACCCCAACAGATTTTGTTTAACAGGCAGTCTGTTCCACGTTTGGATGATCTGCTGACATAATGTGCTCCCTTCCTCTAAATAATCCAAGCTGAAAACTGGAATTTTATCACGTGTTGAACACATACCTACATTTGCTCTTTCTAACTTACCACTGCAATATGGAACTTGCCTATTTTAGCTAAACCAGCTCTTGACATGCGTACACATGAGTGCTGATCGTAAATACTTTCTTTGAAGAGTCCAAGACATAGAACATACATCAGCATTCATATTTACAGGCATTGATGCTCTTATTGCAAAATATTATATGGAATATTATTATGGAACGAGCTGCCTGCTATTTCAAATATTTCCAGTTGTGATTTCCTTTTTTAAACTTCCTTTTGCCTCGCCTTTGTACTTGCTTTACTTTTCCTTCATTTAAGCTTTGAAGTTACTTTTTGTGCTTTTTTCCCCATATAAAGATATAATCTGCCCTGTATGATACCACAACTGATGATGAAGCTGTAACTAATAGTGATTTTATGAATAGGAAACATAGATTTATTTTTTTTTTAATAGAAGAGGAGCGACTAGAACATAAAGTCTTTAGTAATGAGTAGCCTGTTTTTTTGTCATAAAAGAAAATGGAAAAGTATGTGAAACAGTGACAGCTCTTATCTGCAGGTATATATCTCCATTGATTGCTTTTTCGGTTTATGATTTGAAACCAGCAGGCTCTATAAGAATTTTCATTCCAAGAGTTGTACATCCTCTGTACTCTGTAGGTGAAACGCTTAATCTCCAGCTATGACTGGTTGCTGTCGTACTGTGGTAGAGTTGGCTTCCCAGCCATAAAGCACTCTGCTTTGAAGAGAGGTAGTTAAGACTGGCACAGTTGTGCTGTCTCTAACTTTCTCTGATGTTGCTTTCCTGTCTGCTTGCAATAGGTGTGGTGATACTTGATGGAAATTCTGAGAGAATAATTTTTTGTGTCAACGTAGCTTTTAGTTTAATTGAGTTGGTTCCCTGCTTTAAAAGGGCTCAGATACCAATATGCTTGTTTCATAATAATACTTAAGGAAGAGAATTCACCTTTCTGTGAGAGGATTTCCAAGTCATGTAGTGCCCGGGCAATGGAATTACAAAATTAGAATTACTGTCTGACTAGCAAAGGGATAAATCCAATTTAAAATAGGGGATTTGTGCTTGTCCAGCTGTGCATCTACTTTAGGACTACCAGTTACTCTGTCAAGTAGCAGGCTTCTTAATGATTTGAGAAAGATGGTTTCCTGGTAGGAATTGTACTCTGTCCTGTTTTTCAATACATACAAACAGCTTACCATTTATATTTTTATTTTCAGTCAGCTAACTTCCATTTAAAACAAAAAAAAAAAACAACCCTGACACTTCTCAGGGTAACATCTTATCATGAAGGTGAAAAACCTCCTGTTGGTGTAAAGTTACTTTGAATGATGCTGGAATGGAATTGTAAGGATTCCTGCTTTCACTCCAGATCCCCTTGAGTTTTAACAGACGACAATGCCCTCGAAAATCAGCCCAGCCCCGACAGTTTAGGACCACCTTTTGGGTGACATTACTTAGTAGAGCAAAATTTGATGGTCATATGCTCCTTGAATGATGTACACTATAATGTAGGATCTATAGGTGATCTATCTATCTGTTTTTGCTTGGAGTTAAATAAAAATTCCAGAAAGCTTTCTTCTTTCCTGTGCCAGGAAGGAGTTAAAAACGTGTACTGTATGAGCAGTAGGTGAGAGTGTGAAACATCCTCATTGCTGTTGAGATGGACATAGTCTCCCAGTGGGGGTGTACAATAAAATTCTTGTATGTAGGATGCACTAGGTACCAAAAGACTCGTATTTTCTGAAAGCGTCTACTGAGAAATATGTGCGGAAGTAGGAAAAAAGACCACTGTTCCATCTCATCTTCCTCTGTTTTGTGCAGGAATTCTGAACAACCATGCCTTTGGGAGTGCGGTGATGTTTCCACAGCTCAGCTTTTCATTCACTAGGTCAGCTTGCAGTCCATTGGGGATGTGGCTTTATGAATTTATTGCACCTATGTTTGTCCTGTGGTTCTGATGTCCCTTAAGGAAGGGCTAGCAAAGTTCTCCTAGCTTAGGAAATTGAAACTGTTGTAGCTGTTGCTTTGTACATAGAAGTAGACTAGAAAGGAAAGGACAAATATCTTTTCTGTATGTATTTCCCATCTCCTGATGTCCCCTTGCTCCCCTACCCTCTGTTTGTGTTTTGTTTTGTGGGTTTATTTGTTGGTTTTTTTTTTTTTTTTTTTTTGTTTTATTTTTTAACAGAAGCAATTGAACTCTGTCTTCATGCCGGTGGGTACTGAATAAAATGAAAACTCTCGAATGTGTTTGCAAATATATTGGTAAAGATTGGCTAATGCTTTCTCTGTGTGATTTATATTGTTACTCATAACGTTCGATCTGGTTAGGTGACTTAGTCTGTTTTTATGCTATGCATTTTTATCTGAGTTTTGTGGCCAGCTGCCGAACATTAATTTAAAGGAAATCTAAATAGCAATGTAAACTGGTGTATATTTTTGAAAGTTATAACTGAAATGGAGGATGAATGATTAGAAGTAATATCTGCTACCAAAAAGTTTGTCTTACTAGTTCCTTATGGACTGAGCTATGGTAGAAGTACCAGATGCTGGAAGACTTGCCCAGCCTCATGTGGTCAGCAGTAGTAAGACAGCATTGAGTAGCTCTAGGTGTGGACAGCTATTTTCTTCAATCCTAGCTAGATACAGCACCGGTTCATATCCTCACTGGTAGAATCAAGAACAGTGAAGGCTTCTCCCTGATAAAATGACTATTTTTTTAATTTTTTTTTTTTTTTTTTTTCTTGCTAGTATCTGGTGACTGTGTTTTTTCCACGTGTAACTTTTGCACAAAATTGCCACTCTGGGGATAAACAGTTCTGATTTCAAGACACTTCATGGGAATGAGTAAATCTTGCAGTTTTCATTTTATATAGCTCATAGAAACCAGACTTGCAGGTGCGTTTCCAGACTTCAGAAACAAGCCAGCAGGTACGTGACAGTGTCTGCTTTCTATAGGCTTTCTGCTCTGTCTGTGAAGCACCAAGAGCACCTGCGGCATTGCATGCAAAACAAATGTGGCATAGAAAGCACTTTGTAAATGAAATTGCACACCTTCTCCAGTTGCTTGTACTGAGGAAGAATTTGGGATAGCTAACTAGGAAAGAAAAGTTGTACCTTGTTTGATTCGTATGTTATCCCAAGCCGGATTCTGCATATAAACAAGCGTTACTGTGTAATTGCAAGGTTAAATGCATGAAAACTTTGGAAATATATAATACTGTTCTTTATCGAATCATTTTTTTTAATAGGCATGTTACTTTTGCTATCATTCATACAGAATGCTTCAATTAATTTTTAAGTTATATGCATAGTCCGTGGAAGAAATCTGCTTAAAACCTGCCTACAGTTATCAAAACTCATCCAGTTTATTTTGATTGTGGTGACTGATGCTTTTGCTTGCTTGTCTATACAGCACTTAAGGAAAGGCCACAGTTCTTAATCAAGATTCTAAGTCTTATCTCAATATACATAATTTGGTAATTACTAAAATTATTTCCTTCCTGCCTCATCTCTTTGTTACTGTAATTCACACTTAATAATTTGAGAGGTTGAGAGCTGTTGGCAGAAAGTCAGCATTTACATGTGTTCATTTACTGGTTTATTACTGGTGTTCTGTGAATTGCAGTAGTCAGTTCTGCCCCCTCCATCATGGACTTGTAATCAAAATATAAAAATTAATACCTAGTTACAGACATAGATATTCAAGAGATCAATGAGACGATACAGCATAAACAGTAGTATTAAGATACCAACCATCTGACTGGATCAGCCAAGCAGAGTTACGGAAAAGTATAGTGGGACAGACCGTTGAAGTAGTAAGCCAAGTCCCTACAAATCATGCTATTTTGCAATAAAAGAGGTGTATATTTTAAATGCCTCATTTATGGTTTGAAACTCCAGCTTCTGGTTTTATTGCCAGTGGGAAAGGGAGAATGTATTGGCTGAAACCTCTTGAACACTACACAGTCACCACCTCTCGCTCTCTTTTCATTTCAAACTGAAGCATCTTCAGGGAGCTTGGTGTGGATGAGGTGGTGTTCTGCTCTTTGCCCTAGGAGGCAGGGTGCTGCTGCAGTAACTGTGTGCTGAATGCATGGATTATAAAATAAACAAAGACTATGTCCCTTTTAAACTTAGAGTAGCTTTCTGTGGTCTGTGTTTTTCTATTACTGTTGCTATGCTCACCTGTACCTGTAAAAGGAAGCAGAATTGAGACTAGCACAAATGCCTTGCCCCTATGACTAGAAAAAATCGTCCTGTGTAAAATGAAAAAAACCCAACCAGCTCCTTGACATCTCTCCTCCTGTTGTGCTCTAAACTACAAGCCAACCCCCCTCAGCTTTGACTTGGAAGTAATTTAGCTCCATCTGGCTATGAAGGTCACATGGACCAGTCTATGTCAGAACATGTTGAATCCTTGAATTTGGAAACTACTACTTATAAGTATTTAAAAAGAGACAAAAATGCTGCACTGTGGTTGTCATCCCGTGTTGTAATTGGCGTGTTGAAAACCGTGTATTCCACCCAACATCTGTTATTGTGGGTAATTATTTTGAAGGCTTTTTTTAAACACTGAGGTGTCAACAGTTAGAAATTTTAGGGTCCTGCTTGTGAGTCCTGAACTGTAACACTTCCAGTAACTGTGTGGCCCTAAAGCAGGGGTAGAAAGAGTTGTGTTAACTGGATGATGTGAGGAGGTAAATATCTCAAACTGTTTAGGTGAATTTGAAATCTGGATGTTGTAGGTGTACAGAAGTTCTCTAGTCCTTCTGATTGTGAGGTGCAAACAATTTAAACAGTTTCCTGTGAAGTTTTTTGTTGTTGTTGTTGTTTGTTGGGTTTTTTTCTTCAGTATCAAGTCTTGCTCAGACTTTGTAGGCTCAGTTTCTAACACACTGTCCTGGTTTTGGCTGAAATTGAGTTAATTTTCTTTACAGTAACTGCTGTGTTTTGGATTTAGTATGGGGTTTGGTATGTGAGGAATATTGATAATACACTGAAGTTACGAGTACTTGCTAGGAGATCAAGGACTTTTTTCAGCTTCCTAGGTTTTGCTGATGTGCAGATGCAAGAAGCTGGCAGGGGTATGGCCAGTACAGCTGACCCAAACTGGCCAAAAGAAGTATTCCATACCATAGACATCACGCTCGGTATATAAGGGGGAGCTGGCAGATGGGCAACATGTTTGCTCTCTCTTTGCTCAGGATTATTCTAAGATTGCTCTCTGTTACATTCTGTGATTGCTGATTTGGATGGGTTGTATCTGTTGTCAGATCTTCAGACAACAATTAATCATTAGTTTTGTATGTTTTATTATAATTATTTTTTATTATTATTACAAATATATATTTTTTTATTATATCATTACTGTTCTAGTAACCTATCCTTTTCTCAATCCACAAGTTTTGCTTTCTTTCAGATTATCTCCCCCCTCGCACCTGGGAGGGGAGAGGGTGAGCAAGCAGCTGCATGGTGCTTAGTTGACAGGTAGGATTAAACCATAACACGTATATAGCAAAGATGAGATCATCCAATAAAAGTACACAGGTTTAATTAGAAATTTTTGCAAAGATAAAAAGGAGACATTTGTAGCTTATCTTAACTAAACTTCTGTTTATTTTCCCATAGTATAAAGCAGTACAGGACAGTATTGCTGATGTATATATGTGATCAAGTGCTGCACTGAAAAATTCAGGGATTTCCATGGTGTTCCTCTTATTGTGAAGTGGTGGACCTAGTTATAATTTGAATAGAGAAAAATCTGCAAAAACCAAAAATATTTTAAAACCTTTGGATCCAGATGAAACCAAGACAGGACAGGTAGGACTGTTATGGTCTGTGCTTTCCACTTCTTCTCAAGTGTTGATGGGTTGATGAGATTATTGTAGGGTAGAACATGGAACAGTGTTCACATAAAAAGGTTTTAACAGTTTTCCTATGCTTTCTTAGAAAAACTCTTGGCCTTCTGGTGTATGCCTTTAGGTGCTGGGCTAGCCAAGGAGTGCAAAGGTTTCCTAATTTGCATCATAAAAGATACTGTTTTCCAAACAGTAAAGGGAAGAATGCTTGTCTTGTTTTACAACTGTCACACAGCAAAGGACCTGTTCTAACACTTGCAGTTTTAAATCTAAAAGAATGCATAATGTTAATGAAAACTGCGATTTAAAATTACGAAAGGAGCTACTCAGGAAACTAGTAATGAACTTGAGGGGGGGGAAGTACAAAATCCATGGTAAGACTGTAGAAGTAGTTAAAATAAGAGGAGACTGTGGAGCACTGAGTGATTTTGCGAAGTGCAGCAGTCTCATGTCCAGTTTCCATAAGGTCGTATCGTATTTGAAGGGGTACAGTTGCTGTGTGAAATGATCTGCAGGAAGGCGACGTGATGACAAAGTTCTATATACTAGACATTTCCTCAAACTATGACACTTGTGCATGTATTTGCATTTGCTTACAATAATGACAGCTTGAAAATGCTACTTGCCACTGTTAAAATTTCTGTTAGCGTTTTGGTTATGTTCTCTGAAGCTAGCTAAAGGTTAGAGAGAAGAAACTAATTCATGTCCCATTAATTAGCAGCACAAGAATAATAGCCAACATTTATTTGAGGTCTGAACTTTAGGATTATTTATAAAAGCTGCAGAATTAGTGAATACTCAGGAGGATATCCTCCCAGGTGTAATATTCCCCTAGGATATGGCTTAAGGTTAGATGCACAGATTGCAGTAACTTGTTGACATTTGATTATGGGGCTGTTTTTGGAGGATAGGCAAGGACACCAACAAAAAAAACCAACCAAACAAAACCCAACAAACCAAACCAAAACAAACAAAAAAAAAAACAAAAAACCAAAACCAAACCATTTTGGTTGCAATAGAGATCCAGTCCATAGTGCTGGCTTTGTTCCATACCCTGAGGCATGTGGCGCTCATGACTGGACTCCTCTTGCAAACCAACAGGTTTTGGTGCCCTTTCTGCTTGCTCTCCTCTGAATGCAGCAGCAGTCTAATTTTACTGAAATGGAGCTTTCCTCCTTTTTCATTTTCTCCCCTCAGTCCTCAGTGCTTCTCTGTTATACACAGGACTGTTGCTTCCCCTGAGAAGACTCCCAGCTGAACTGGAAGGTGAACTGGTACTGTGGCAGTATGTAAAGACGTTAGAATGCACAAAAGGGGACCCAGTGTTGAAGAGGGAGCAAGTGCAGCATGGAGACTCATTTGGTTCTTGCAAACAAGACACAGAAAGAGGAGAGTAATCGCAATACAAGCAAAAGTCATGGCATTATCTTGTGTTTTCTCCTTTTGTCATGCTGTTTAACAACCAGTATCGTGTCAGTGGCTTAACTAACTGCAATTTTAAGACCAACTCTGGGAAATATGTTTGCTTGCTTGAAAAGGACCTTGTGCATTTGTTTGGTATAGAGAACAGTTGTTTGCTGCTTAAGGGCACTCACTGAAAACATTATTGGGTGCTTTGTAGGTGCTGTAGAAGCTGGTTTCCATTAAATCAGTAATGACATGAGTCTAGTATTTGAATTCTCATGTTCTGGAAGAATTAATCCAAAACCCTGTGAAGTAAGTGCAAAGAACCTAGTGGCTTTTCAGGACTTGGCATCAAGCTGTTGATCTGAGGAGCCTATAGGCTTTTCTACAGTCCCTCCTGAGACGGTGCATGAGGGCTTGTTTCCTGTCTTGGTTCCACAATGACTCTGCATTGTTTAAAAAACAAAATAATGACAACCACAAACACCTCACCAAGCAAATCCCAGATAATGTGTTATTGTAGAATCTTTAAGATTGGAAATTATGTATTAATTATGTATGACTCTTAATGAGATTAAGGTGTTCTAATAGGATTTTTCTGAAGCAAGAAGAAAACTGATGTTCAACAGACTGAGAAAATGTAATGTGGAACTGTAGTCCAGTGTTAACTTTGTTAAAAATCTGCAATGCCAGGCTGAAAACATTTAAGACTTATTCACGTGTCAAGGAAAAATAACATTGACTGAAAGGGTGGTGACTTCCAATTTATCTGTGGGAAATGACCTTGCTGAATGCTTTCTCCTCTTAAAGGTTGGGGGGGGGGGCTAATACTTTTTTATTCTGCGTGGTTCTTCATCCTGTGCTGCTCATTTGACATTGGCCAGGAAGCAGATAGGATTTGAATGTTGACTCAGCCTGGATATAGGGACAACTTGTTTTTAATTACCCAAATGGACGGGAGAAGTTTGTATCCCATCAGCAATCCTCAGACTAAAGCACTATAAAGGGTAGTCACTTAACAATGTGTGTCTACAGTAGTAAGCACATTTGAATGAATACCAATGAGTGACTTGGAAAATGTAACCAGTTATGAAAATCTTGGGAAATATTTAAACAATGTTTGTTTTACATTTCAGAAACAAACATCAATTAAAAGCCACTGAAAATTGATTTATATGCTTAGTCTTTTCTCCTCTCAGATGGAAAGTAATTTCTTCTTTTGAAGGAAATCTTGTACCATAAGCAGTGTATTCAGTGAATACCAATGATATTTAATTGGCAAATCCACGAAGGAAGATTTTTTTTTTTTTTTTAATTTTATTTTAGTGGAAAATTATTTTGTAAGAACCCTTTTTTTCTTTCTAGCTGAAACCATGGGATCTGTTAGCAGCAATGCCAGCATTGGAATACAGATTTTCTCAAAGAGAACCTTTGGCAAATGATCGAGCTGTGGCAGGGAGACTTTTCAAATGCCAAATGGGTATTAGGTGCCCAGTTCTCACTGACTTTCAGCATCTAACTGCCGTTTATTCTTTTGTTAATCTATCTTTTTGATCCAAAATAATTGGCTTCTGCCTGTGTTTCTTTATTTCCTTCTGTGAGGCATGGGTGAGGAGGAATGTGTGACAGGGAGATTTGGACTGTTCAGGAAAAAGAGCGTCATCTGTGTGCTGGCAGTTTGGATGTGACAGCATGCTGAATGTGGATTGCAGACCTGCAGAGTGGGAGAGGATCAGATCAGGATTCACCTTCTGGTGACCTTATTATGCCAACAACCAAAATGAGTTTGCTCAAATATGTAATAACCAGGTAGAAGCTGGATTCAGTGGATTCAGTGCAAGCTCTGTATTGACTGCCAAGGCATGGCTGCTTGGGTGATAACCTCAGACACTGTCCTGCTCCTGGTATCTGCAAGCTTCTTGACTTAGATTTGAGATTAAAGGTCTCAATTTTGTTGCTCTTTCAAAACTTAAAACAGTTCTTTGCTGCTTCAGAATGGAGGGGGAGGGAAACAAAACCAACACCACCTTCAAAAAAAACTGAACCACAAAGATCAGGCTGGACATAAGGAAGAAGTTATTGTAATGAGGGTGGTGGAACACTGGAACAGGTTCCCCAGAGAGGTGGTGGATGCCCCATCCCTGGAAACATTCAAGGCGAGGGTGGATGTGGCTCTGAGCAACCTGATCTGGTTGGAGATGTCCCTGCTCCTTGCAGGGGGGTTGGACTAGATGGCCTTTAAAGGTCCCTTCCAACCCTAATGGTTCTATGATCTCTTAAGATTCTTTGATGTTAGTGCAGGTAGTTGAAGTTAGAATCTTTTGTACTGAAGTTTCAAAAAGACAAGAGAAGTGTGCGTAAAGACTCTAATGCATTTTTTGCAGAATTCCTCCATAATGCTAAGTAAGTTGCCTAAACCAGTCTTTTAATAGGTTACTAATTCTACCTGGGTTGTCATGGTGTCTTAGCTTGATTTGCAAAACTCCTGAGCGTTAACAGGTGTCAGAAATATCACTGGGAGCTGAGGTAGTCTGTGTGACAGATGATACTGAGGACCCGGATCTGGGCTGATTTTACTGGTTTTGAAATGGGTAATCAACATTTTCTGTGTTTGTATGTACAACAGCCTGTGTGTAGAATGACTGCAATGTTTTTCTAGTATTTGTATGCTTGATAAAATTAACAATGTAAAAAAAAAAAAAATCCTGGTAGGAAGTGAGCTTTTTTTTTTTTTTT
>WHYT01017789.1:544057-574847 GCA_009806455.1 Tetrax tetrax | reverse complement strand
GTTTAGGGGATTACTGAAGAACATGAAATTGTTGTGGCTGGATCACAGTCTAAAATAAAGATTTTTTATTTTTTTTTTTTTTTTTCCTGAAAGTTGATACCTAATGTAATTTTACTTAATCATCACAAGCTTCCTGTTTTGTTTCGGGGTTTTTTTGCTTGGGTTTTTTTTTTTTTTTTTTTTTTTTTTTTTTTTTTTTTTTAGGAGAGGTTCGTGATAAAAAATGATAAATTCAGACTGAACAAACTTTTAAATTAAGGGATATGTATATGACAGGAGTTTGTTCTGAACCCATGAAGGACACAGCAGAAAATATGTATCCGAGTTTATCTTGGAAATGTGGAAAATTAGCCTGGAAAATAGTATAACCTCAGTTGTTTTCTCAAAAGAGCTCTGGTGAATTTTGACTAGGCTAAAATCAAGGAAATAACTTTTATTCTTTGTTCATGATTAAACACAGGCTCCAACTATCATCAGGTCAGATTTTCAAGGTAATGGGTAAATTAAGACTTCAATTCACTAGCCTGAAAAAAACCAGTAGAAGCAAAATTAATGCATTTAAGGATATTCTTCTTACTTGACTTATACTTCTTGACTTTGTTCATCACTTACACTGTGCAACATGTTGGTTTTGTAAATAACATGCAAAAAGCATTAAAAAAAGTCCATAGACAGTTCCCTGGGATACCAAAAACTCAGAGGGTAAAAAGTCCCTCCAGAAGAACCAGCCAACTTCAGCGTCCTCCTTTCTTGCATGCAGGAAATGCATTTCCAAATGTTTTTCTTTTGCATATGTGTATAGATATAGAAATATAAAACCCCTTTTATATATAGCTATATGTGTATATAGATTTGGAAGTGTCTATATATTTAGTGCTTTTACATTAAGTCAGAAGAAAATAGTTTTTATTCTAGTACTATAATGAATGGACTTACTGGTCTTGATTTTCAGTGCATTGGTTAATGATACTTCTTTTAAACTACTTATAAAGGTACAAGTTTATTGGCTTTGTAGTTGAGACTCTGTTCCACTACCATCTTTGTCCCTGGTGGTATTTATACTTGTCAGATATTTGCCATTTTTGTTCTATTTGTCATTTGACAGATTTAGAAAATTATTTGTGAAATTGAGCCTAACTGGGCCAGTATGGAGCATGGTCTAAACTATTCAAAATGAGTGGAGTGACAATGGCAATGAATTGCATGGCCACTAGCTTTCCTAACTCTGTGCTAAATCGTATTGTGGCCAGCAGTGACAAGGCATGGATCAGATACCTTGTAAAACTGGAAGACAGGAGTGTTCCAGTAGAATTTTACAAGCAGCACCTGATGGTGGTTCCTCCAGACTTTCAGGATGCAGTTACTAGTGGGCTGTGTCTTAGCAGTTCCCTGTCAGTCTGCTTCTTTCCGTAGCTGACAGCTGACTAACACGAAAGCAGCTATGCCAGGGAAGTCCTGATGCTAACTCTGTGATTCACCCTAGCGTAAATAACAGGCAGTGCTTGACCATGGCAAGAAAAACCAAGGAAATTACAGATTTGAAACGTTCAGCAGGCACGGGTTGCTTGCATTTCGCCTGCAATTCTTTGGGCATCAAAAGGCATAGAAACCAAGTTCACAGATTGCTAATTCTTTTTCTTTGACATAACACCCATTACAAAAATAGAAAAGGAAGGAGGAGGTTTGGGCTTATTCCAGGCAGGATCCCAGTTCCCTCCATTTGGTACATGGGTGGTGTTTCCTCTTCTGGCACTTGGGGATTTGGTTGTTTACACAGGTTTGCTTAGTGAGTGCACGATTTAAAAAATTACTTGACAGGAAAACAGACTTGCATCCATGTGTGCCCAGGCACATAGAAATTTATAAATTCTGTATGAATCCATGGTGTGGGTAAGAAAGAGCATGTTCCTTTTGACAGTGCAATGGTTGGGAATGATGAAAATGTCACAGAATCTTGCCCTGTGCTCAGAATTTCTCCAGTAGCCTGTTAGTGTGTAGTGCCCTCCCTGCCAGCTTGTGGTTTGCTGGGTTGAGCAGAGAGGTGGCCAATACAGCTGCTGGGAGAAGGGACCCGAGGGCCAGAGGAGAAGGATGAAGTTATTTTTTTAAGACTGGCAATTATTACTTCTTACTGTAGGTACTTGGTGTTCGGGGCACTGAACACCTACTGGGGGTAAATAGAAGGAAGACAGAGTGTCTCACTGTGGCTCGCTCAGCTGTGTGTATGCGTTTATTTTACATGCTAGTAATAGTAATTTGTGTATGCATGGCATCTGTATTGCATGTGATGCAGCAGTGGTACTAGCTGTGGTTGTGTTGTTGATGCCAATGTAGACAGTTTAGGAAAAACTTAGAAATGCAGAGCAATGGCTAAAAATATTTGGATATTAATTGTATGCTTAGGAGGTTCTTTTCTCAATGTTGCCCTTACATGTTGATGAAGGTCTGTCTTCAGATCTTTTTTTACTACTTAAACCATACTATTTGAGTCTTTTGGATTGTTTTAATGACAGTCCTTTTAAATGAAATAAAATGTGAAGAGAAAGATAATCTGAATTTCTCTTACATTCAGTTAATCATATGGTTGCTTAGCTTTTTTTATTTTTTTTTTTTGCAACTGATCCTTACAAAAGCAAGCATCCAGTTAAAATTTTCAAGTTTGATATTAAGATGATGTAATGCCAAAAGACAAGTGAGTACAGTATAAGAGTTATAATTGAGAGAAGTCTTTTTAAAGCCTGCAGAAAATCTAATGTTATTAGAAGTACCAGTCTTGCATAACAGATTGTAAAATCTTTGGGTGTCACCTGTGCTGCTGTTTTAAACTTAACTGATTGTCCTGTGTAGTCATCCTGTTCTGTTATGTGAATCGTAGACTGAGTGGAAGAACGGAAAGGTATTGTACTATTTTATGACAGCTTCTTCAATGATTTCAAATGAATCAGGTTAGCACTTTCAGTCATCTTTTTCTCAATTCACATTACTCCTTGGCAACACTGATAAAGAAGAACACGCAGGGTGGATTGAAGGATGAAATGACAATCATACAAAAACTTAGAACAACTTTTTGTCCCTTCTCAGTCCAGTGAGGCCAGTATTGTATTTGTATCATTTTGCATTACGTGGATGTGGTAATCAGGTTAGTACAAGTAGTGGAGGTTTTATCAGTGATAGGGAAGCAAAGAATATAGTCTGAAGGCTTTCTGGGTCCTCCTATTTCTGGGGATGAACACGCCATGTTTTACAATTAGAAATTTTTTTTAGCAAAGTTGGACTGGACACACTTGTTCATTCTTGTACCTGCTACGCTTTTCTTCCCATTTTAACGCTGCTGCCAGCCGTGCATTTCCTGCCTGCTGGGTGCTTTCCATACTTCTCTATCTTCCTGATGTCTTTCTACATCTCTGCATTTCTGTCCCCCACTTCCTGCCACTAATTAGCACTCTTCTGGAAGTCATATTGACAGAGATCCCTCAACCTGATCTGTGTCGATTGTGCAGCCAACAAACAATGGCAAAGCCAGGGCTGTTCTTGAGCCCTGGTGTCAGCATTGCTTGGCAATGTTGTAGCAGCCAAGAACTGGCTGGTGACAGTGGGATATTTTTCTCTTCAGTTTTTCAGAACTGAACAATATTTCTGTGCAACCTGAAAAAGACTGGTTTTGACTTTTGTTCCTTTGATTTTGTTGATGGTTTTTTTTTTTTTTTTAGTGAAGTTGAATCAGTATAAATTTCTTAAGACTGATCAGAGCAATGCAATGTAATTAGATTGCATTTACAGGATCTGGTTTAACTTTTGGAAAATAACCTTTCAACTGACAAACAGCCCTTAATAATGCTGTCTGACTCTCAAAAAGATAAATCTTGGGCAAATGCGTCATGGCAAAGTTCTTTAAGATTTCTGAGACAGGCAAAAAACTGTTTTATACAATGGTGTCACTTTGTGTTGTAGGAATGATAAATAACAACCAGTGGTTAGGAAATGCTTTTGTAGAGTTATTAGAGAGGCATTTAATAAGCAAGAAAAGTAGTTTAGAAAATGCTGGTGTATGCTGAGGGTATGGTTACAGAAGGGATGGCAGCATTTTCTGTGACCAATAACCTGTCTAGTGTTGAGAATTCATTTGAAATGCAAAGTATAGGACAGGTCAAATAAATTGTCCATAGCATATCTGGAAAAACTGAGTGGCTTATTACAAAATGTTAAATGATAAAACAAAAAATACATCTTGATATCAAACCAACTCATGCTTTTTTTTTTTTTTTTTTTTTTTTTTTTTGACGGAAGTGAGTGTGAGCTGTGTTGTGGAGGCAGTTTGGTCCAGCTGAGTAAAACTGGCTTCCAAATTGTAGCCACTTCCTGAGTTGGCTGCTCAATAATGCTTCCACCAAGCTGGGCAGCCTGTTATTGCTGGCCCATCTCCTGGGAGCTGCACTTCCCGTTCCTAATTAGATGAGAAAAAGGATGAGCTGTTCCTCTCTTTCTCCCTTCAAGCTCATGTCTGGAGGATCCTGATTCTAGTGCGCAATAGCACAGCTCACTGACCTGGCTGCTAACCTGAGAGCCCACCTTCAGTGAGAGGATCTGCTTTGCCTTCTCAGCTTGAGAAGAGTAAATGCCAACTGAAATTGTTCCTGTGTAAATGTCAAACCCAGTGTGACTGTGGTTTGGAGGAAAGAGAAAGTGGGAAGTTCCCAATGTCTTTGTCATTTTGGGTATCTTCATAGTTCTGATTTATAATCTTCCTTTCCTGCTCTGAGTTATGTCAATATGTGGAAAAATACATCATCTTCCCTAATGGCAAAATGAGTCCTGGTAAATGTAGTCCTCCCTGTACCAAGCAGCCAGAAATGGCTCAAATGTTCCAATATGAGGAAACATCAAGCTTGTCTGGAAAAGCCAAATCTAATAGAGGCTAAGCTGGATCAGCTGAGTTCTTGGCTTCTCTAAAATGATGTGCAAAGGGTACTAATCAGAACCGTTTCAGCAGGCCTATGTTTGAGTTTCTTGGGTAAAGCACCAGTGATGAGACTCAGTGGTAACATTTGCACCAGCCTTGTCAGTAAGAGGGTTAAGGTTCACACAGAGGTTGTAAGGAGGTGGTATTAAATGGGTCAGCTGCATTTGATGCCTTCCATGCCACACAACTGGGAGATGGGGATAGAAAGCAAAACTGTACATTTGCTGTGGCCACCATTTTTATCTGATTAAGATAAGTCTTTGCTCTATCCGCTAAAAGCGTTCACCTTGTCTTCAGAAGGAATCCATTGGGGTTACTGGTATTTAAATGCAAGGAGAGTAGCAAAAGAAAAGTTTCGGGGCTAGAATTTCTTTGGAGTGAACCTAGGTGTGCCATTTTTCCCTACTACTGTGAGTGACCCCGTGCACTTCTACAGTTGTGGGACACTGGCTTCCCTGCTGGGAAGTGACATGGGAGCCCTGAGGCTGCCCTCTCTCCTCTCACTAATCCATCTTCACTGCTACCTATATGCAGTTTTGCCTTTTACATTATAACAGAGTAATCTCAAATTAAAATTATATTAACATGCACACACATGAGCAATTAGTAACAGTAGATAATTACTCATCTTTATTTAGAAAAATATGTATGTAAGGATCACTTACCTTTCTAAGGAGGATTCAGTGAATAGCTTATTGTAAGAAGTTAGAACAAGACTTCTTAATATGTTTCTTTTGAATTTAGCAAAATATGGGGGGAAAGTGGGAGGGGATCAACCTCACTTGTTACAGTATTTGAAATGCTTAACTGTTCCCAGGTGGTTACAATCAGTCCTCTGAAAAGCTGTTAGAGGATTCAGACAAAGTTCTGTCATTCTGGTGTCAGAAAGGTCAGATGCTAGAATTTGGAAAAATTCTTCACCTCAGATGCCAAGTGCAGATTATCTGAAAATAGCCATATGCCAGTTTGTTATGGTGATGTGTACATGCTTGAGCTAGTATGTTGCTTCTGATGCCAAATGTTTCTCTCAATGAGATGAGTAGAAGCAGAGTGATGCAGCGAGTATAATCCATTCTAATATTAGAACATGGGGCTGGGTCCTGTGAGCCAGCCTGCTCTGGCAGCCCAGCGACTGCAACGGCAGCTGAGGGTGCTCAGGACCTCAATGGTCCATGCAAACAGCATTCACTGTTTCTAAAATGTTCTTTCTCAGAAGTATGAGTAAAAGACAGCTAATGCCCTCACAAAATATAGTTGCAGTAGAAAATATGGTCTAGTGGAAAAGTACTGTTGTAATTTTTTTTTTCCAATTAATGCACTTCTAGCCTGATGGACAACAGTATCCATAGTCATCATATCTAGAAACTGAGTTTTCAAGTGACAGAAGTAATACCATAAAAAAGACATGAAAACTTCCAAACCCACCTAGCTTTAATTTATGGCATTCTCCAGATTTGAATGCAAAGGGCAAAGGCTTTTGAAATTGATATTGTATGTGAAAGCTGCAGCGGCTAAGAGTTGGGGGGTAGGTGGATAGGCAGGTGTGAAGGGAGTTTTTCAGAAGCGTAAGTGACAGGCCGGTATCTGTATCCCACTCCAATCCCTTGGGAACACCCTGCCCCAGAGACTTGTTGACTTTGAGATGGCAAACTGGTTAAGACTGATAGAAGTGAACTGTTCAGAGCTGATTGCTGCCACCTTTAGGCCAGCTTGAAATTATCTCCCCATGGTGTTATGGATGTCTGTCAAACTACCAATTGCAAATATAACTTCAAATTCCCTTAACCTCTAGACATCTGGAGTGTTGATCTAGCCCAAAATTCACCTTCACTGCAGACCCATGTATTGAACTTGAACTAACCTTAAAAACAATATAGCACCTACATCACATTAGGCATTTGTAATAAAATTTACAGCTTGCAATTGTGAAGAATACGAGTGCTCATTTCAGTCGATACTAAAATTTACTGTCTCTTACCTTTGTTTTATTTCAGTTGATATTAACTTCTAATAAATACGTCAGTGTTGATGTTTAATTCAGTAATGCATTTGCTTAATACTTGTGTTAAAGCATAAGAAAAATAATGAAGAATCTTTTTCTTTGCAACCCCTTTCTACTTAGCATTTCCCACTTATCAAATCTGTCTATTTAAGTGCTTTTGGTTTTTTTTTGATTTGTTTTAGAAGCATTAGAGGAGGATAAAGAGAGTTCTGTAGTTCACTACAAGAGATCAGTTCCCAACATAATTGAAAAATAAAGATATGTTGCCAAAAATGTCTGTTGCTGTGTCTCTGGCTATGGTACATATAGGAAAACCATCACCATAGTAACTAAATCTCTGCTAAATAATCACCAACAGATTTGTTCTTTTTTTTTTTCTCTTCATGTAACTTGTATAATATGTCTAACCTTGACTATAGTTTTAAGTATAAGAGGTGTGTGTGTACATATATATTTGGACACTGCATTTGTAGGATATGCAAAAGAACTCACCATATATGATGCTATTCTTGCAGATGCAACTTCTGGATTCTAGGTGTCTGTGGCTGTTGTGTTCTCACAAATGGAAGAAAACTGCTGGCAGTTTTACTGTTAGAGTAAGATGTAGCTATCAAGAAAAAGCAAGCATTTTCTACAAAGCTAAAGCATTTTCTACAAAGCTAAAGCATTTTCTTAAAAGATGTTAGATTTGTATTTAATAAGCAACTATTTCAAATACTGTTGCTGAATTCCCTGTTTTGACTCTTCCTCCCACTCTACCAGCAGCACTTGGGCAGTGCCTTACTCGGTAGCAGGTCGGTGGTGTTGCGTTTTGCCTGCCTTTTTTTTGTGTGCTGTATGGAGCAAAACAAATCTACAAACTTGATTTGTAGGATTTACTGTCCTGCAGGCAGTATGAACACTGAGCAGAGAAGCCACCTGTAGACTGACAGGCTTTATAATTTTCATGCACTTTTTCAGTTGCTGATGACCATTTCTCTGAACTCTTGTCATGCAGAGTGACCTCTATGCTTGCTTCAAGAGAATGCTGGAGTGTTTTACAAAATCAGTGGCTTCTTATGGGGGAAGTGGTCTGTTTCTCCGTTGCTTTGTTCCCCAGAAATGCTGTTTGATGGGCATGTTCTGGTTGGTTGTGTCCCTCTTCTTTTGGGAGGAATCTACTAGCTTTTTGTTCTACCCTTAGCAGTGAGATAACTTCTCAGGGTTTCCTGTGCACAACAAAGTCTTAGTTCTTAAAATGTATTCAACTTGATCAGTTAATCGTAGCCATACCTCAAACATGATCTTGCCAAGCATTGCATTTGGGTTGAATGCTGCTGACATGGTGAAGTCTTTGTGCTTCTGGCTGAGCTTAGTTTCATCTTGTTGGGAGATCAAATTGTTTTATTTGCTCTAGCAGCTAATGCAACTTGGTGCTTCAAAGAGCTGGCAACAAATGATCTCTGACTTCTAGGGTTTTCTTTGTAAGAGAGTTGTTGCTCATTAAACAGACCATGAGACATTTAGGACCAGACTTCTGAAGTCAGCAAATTAATTTGTGTACCTGTGCTTACAGCAATTAATTGAGGTGAGGCACAGATGAGCACAAGTCTGTAAATTGATTGTTCACCTTCAATTATTGCATTAAAAATTGCCTTTTTTTTTTTTTGTCCTGATGAGGAATAGAGTCCAGATATCTGACCAAGGAAAAGGTTCACTTTGTCTTCTTTCTTTTTTTTTTGGGGGGGGGGGGATGGGGGAAGGAAAAAAAAATTTAAGTGCCAAGTCTGTTCTTGACTTTCTTGTGAAATTCTGGCTCAACTTATAACAAGCTGTGGGATTAGGGACTGTTGTTGTAGAGGTTGTGATGGTTTTTTCTTTGGCTTTTTTTTTTTTCTTTTCTTTTAATGCTGCTGTGTGAGTTGGAGCTAGTCCATAACATATTAAATATTCATCTGTTTGAGGTATAGGCATGAGGTCTCTAAAGACAGACACTGGCTGCACTATATAGTCTTGAGTAGAATGTGGGTTACCCTAGAAACAGTAATAGTAGCATGACCAGTAGCACAGAGGATCCTGTCATGCAGTATGTTGAAATTACGACAAGTAACAGCAGTAAATTTGGAGCTGTATTACACACACCTTTCAACACTGTAAAAGCCATTGGTTTCAGTAAAACGTATTTAAAATTGGATTTTTCTAAATATACTCTTCATTATATTTGTCTAATTGTTCAAACATACATGGAATGGATTAGGAGATGAGGAAGTTCAGAGCATTTTTTCTTTCTATGACTATCATATAGGAGGCATGTACAGACATACAGTTTAATAATTGAACTGAATCAGTGAGATGGACCACATATTACACAAACTCAAATTGTTTTCTAAGGAATCAAACTTGAAGATTTCAACACCAGCACTCCTTTGAAATCTATCAACTTAAACACATTCCTGAACTGGATGTGGAACATCTCAGTAAATGAGAGGGTAGATCCACTGAATGTGTTAAGAGATTTGTTAAACTTTGGTTCAGCAGGACATGAAATGTACGTAGATAAATTTCATTAGCTCAACTCATGTAACTTATAGCTGCGATATGTACTATCTCAATCAGTTATCTAACAGCAATCTTCTAGAAGGCAGTATGTTCAAAGTCCAAAAATCTTTATTAGTGCAATAAGTGAAAACAGCTTTTCCCCTTCTACAGATATGATTCATTTTGGGAAATGCCCTTGAAAAAATCTCCTTGTATTCTAGCTGAGGACACGCATATTAAGTCTAATGCACAATTTTAAATTCTACTGGAGATGAAGATTTATGATCAAGGTTAGACTAAACCATGACAATATTGTCTTGGTTAGTATAACAGCAAAGTATCTAAGTGGATGTTAAGCTACAGAAAGTACAATTTCTTGTTCACAGTATCTATCCCATTTAATCTGTATCAGAATATTCTTGGATATAACGTCTCAATCATTATTACTTTTAACGGACAATTACTCTTCTACTGACTCATGTCTTCTGACATACGGTTTGCTGCTTTTCAAGCCACTTCCAGACTGTTAAATAGCCACATGTCCAATCTGAAGTAAGTCCAGGGACTTTCAATTGTAGCTTGTATATATACATTTGACTTTTTTTTGTCAATGTCTCCCATTACTTATTTTGGCTTACATATCCCAGTTTTTTTTTTTCCTTTTAATGTCTATCAGTGACTCCCTAAAAACATGAGTGGATTTAATTTTTTAAAATTTATTACTGATCTGAATTGACTTGGAGGATATTATTATTAAAATAAACCAATTTGCTCTTGCGTACTGAGCTATATTTCCAGGAATTAATACTACTCAACAACAGTTCTGCATGTTAGTGGTCACTAAACAGCGGTAAGTAGTTTGACAAAATTTTTCCAGTTTCATCTTAAGTATTTTGGCTTAGTATGTTTAGTTGGTCATTTTATTTAATGAATATGAATATTTAATATCACTCAGGAACTTACATAAAACTATTGGATATAAATCCATCACAACTGAACCGAGAGAGATTTTAATCTACATATACCTCACAGTTTCAGATTTCAATATCACCATTTCCGTTTATGTTCCACCAAAAGACAGAAAATCAATGCAGAGACTAGATTTCTTTCAAATTATTCTCTGACCTCTATGTAGTGTAAAACATGAGGTACAGAAGGATTAGCTAGGTCTGGTTTGCTTAGAAAATGGAATTATGCCATATATGTTAAATGACAGTCTATTTGGGGGAAACCCACTGATTAAGAAAACCTAGTCTAACTGGATTTTGGCAATAAATAGTGTAACAATCAGTGTGAGTGAACAGCTTATGAGAAATGTGCTTTTTAATAAATATGTAGTGTTTATATTGCATAATATTTAAGAAGGGAAGCCTAAGAATTCAGTAGGGATGAAGGCAGCCACATAGTACAGTTTTCTCTGAAGAGTCTGTAGAATTAAATCCTTTATCCTGAAGAGTGGTTTTCATTCTGCTCTAATGGTTCTGGGCAACCTGCTGTCACTGATCCTGCATGAGTGGGGAGGAGGAGGGAGTGGACTTGATGGTGGCACCTTTCAGCCTCAGCCATTCTCTCACTCTCTGGAAATAACTGGGCTTTGCCAAAAGAGCTAACTTGACAGAATTGGGTTTTTTTCCCCCATAATCTCTTCCTTTTAGAGTTCAAAAAAGTAAATTGAGCTGCCTTTTGTTTATGGTAGGCATGAAATTTTGTGGTGTCAGACTTGTCCTTTGATTAACAACATGAATTGAATAGACGTGACTGTTTCCTTCTTTGCTTTGAAAGACCATTACAGGAGTCCTGGATTCTTGAGAAGGAACTCTGAAATGAACGGCACAACTTCTTTAGTGCTGGTTTTCATTATGCTTAGAAAATAAAACCGCACATAAAAAAATCCAAAATTCCTTTACTTGTCAGCTGAATTCCATAATTTGTCTGCATGATTTAAGGTTTCTAGAAAGTGATTAAAGGTTTCTGTGGTGATTAAATCAGTCTGCACAATGTGAAGATTTCTAATAGATTTTTGAAGTCAAGATTGCAGCAATATAGCTTGAAAAACTTGTAAAAATGTTGTTTTTCTTAATTATGAGGATCTTCACACTTTAAAAATTGAGATGGTTTTGCCATGGAACATTAAGTGCCATAAGAGACCTCCAATTGATATTTTCAGACTGTTCAGCAGCCCTTTATTGTAACAGTCTTTACCATAAGTAATTGATCAACGTTTTAAAAAAATAGTCTTTGCTTGTGAGCTTATGGTGAATTTTAAAATCTCCCAGTGTTCGCATGGAAATAATAGGATTCATTATGTCTTAAATTTTTATTACTTATCCCCTGACTGAAATACATGTGTCTCTATCAGGGTGATCTATGTACCTATTCTTTACAAGCTATTCACTGCAAAACCACTAAGATATACCTTGATTTAATTTATGGAGAGGTAAATGTCGTGGCAGAACACAGCATGCTACATTCGTTGCCTATTGAAGCTATTGATTTTAAATCCAAGTTTCTGATTTTTTTGCATGCTTATTAAAACCATAAATTTCAGTTATTTATCTGAACCTCTTATTCTGAGTGTTCACTTATTACTTCTCCTCCTTCACCTTGTTTTGAATAAATTCTCTGTATACACCAAGAGCTTTCCTGTGTCCATATTTTTGTTATTTTTAAGAGCTACAGGAAAAACGTTGTGTTTTCTCTTGTTGAAATAGAGAACGTGAAAAAGATTCAGAAACTAGTGTCATGGGTATTTCCAAGGGCATAACAGTGCTAATGTAACACAGAACAAATAATAAAATCCACAACAGGTGTATTTCAAGTCTACAAAACAAATAACCTGCATGAATATGATAATAGGCCGATTGGATATAGAAGTGATTTGCATTAATACAGCTACAGGTATGTTTTGAAAAATGTAGCTGAATATTGATTTGAATATTTTCATAATCTGAAAGCATCACTGTCAACTTTCTATTCAGAAATTCTTACTCAGGAATTGCAAGAAAGCCGTGTTCATACAGATAGATTGGAAATAAAGACAGTGTGAAAGAGGTTACATAGCTGAATATAAACATCTGAAAAGTGGAAAATTAATTACTATTTTTCATTTTTAGCCGTAAAGATATGCCACAGGATGTGCCTTTCATTAGAGGCTTGTATTGAGCCTTGTACAATTTTAGCTTTAGTAAGAGGCGAGTGGAAGCAAAGTGATGAACACTTTGAATTGTTAGCTTTCACTGTGCTGTCGCGTGTGCTAAAGGAACAAGCAGCCTGCAGGGCAGTGGAAAGATAGAGCCTTAAAATGGCTTCACACATACTGAAATGATGATGCTTGGCCCCTTCCTTGGCCATGCTCTCCCTTTCCAGTAAGAGACCATGTGTGCAGGCAGATGTCTCCGATACCCCTCTGATAGATGGGATGTCCTTGCTACTGCAGCGAGAACTGTAGAGTCCTGGAGCCCTGATCTGCAGGCTGGAGGCCAGCAGCACTAGTTGCCCCAGTCAGTGATGGAACGTGAGGACATAAAGCTTTGAAACCACTGTAACAGTATGTGTGTATTTGTTATATACATATTTTAAAACATGAATAATTCTTTTTAATCTGTGAGATTGTTACTGATTGATGCTTGTGTAAACGAGAGCAGATTATGGCCTCCATTCTGCTTATGTGCCTGTGGCTAGCTCTGATTATGTGCCTACAGGCTATATCCATAGAGCTGGGTGCTTTTTCTGCATTTGCAGAAGGCATGTGATGAGAGTGTGTATATATTATATTAAATTTATGAAATGAGATTTCAACCTGATTAAAGCAGGTACAAAATAATTAAACTTGTTTTTCAGGGGTGAATTCAATTCTTAATAGAACAAATCAAACAAAAGCAGCGGAGAAATATTAATAGGAAAAATTTTCTGAAGGTGTGTGTTGGGGGGGGAAGTACTTGAAGTCAGCCTGAATCATGCCTGCTATAATATAAATACTTGAATAAAATAATTATTCTTCAGTTTTAATTAATTTTGCAGCTTAAAAACAAGCCTGTATCTTAAAGATACAGGTTCAGATTTTTGTTGTGTTACTTGTTTTTGCAGTCTTAAGCTAGTTACTTAATTTATATTTTACAGCTTTTATTCAGTAAATTACTTTGACAATATGCTTTTCTCTTTTTCTGTGTGTCTTGTCTGAAACTTACTATACTTGCCTAGTAGAACTCCCACTGCTGGCTTGACCTTACTTGGTTTTTAGGTACAGCTGCTTCCCAATTTACTAATTCAGACCTATTTCAGGCTAACTGAATTTTTACTTCCCAAGAATTAGCCCATTATGAAACTCAATTACTTCAACAAAAGTTTATGCCTATAATATGGAATGATTCAGCAATACAGTTAACACCTCATTCACACCTCAAAGAATTTAAATGCTGACTCTAAGAATTTAAGTGCTGAATTTAAATGCAATATTCTAGCATCATTTATTTTGAAACTTGTAGGTAAAAGATGAGTTTAATAGAATTGTGGCTCCTCTTGTCTCATGTCTAACAATGTAGATATAGATCATATATCTCTTCAATGTGATTATATACCTGTTCAAAACCACAAAGGACAAACACAGTCAGTAAAAACACCTTTGAGGGACTAGATCAGCCTTATACTACACAATCAGGGGCAAAATTACATGCAGAAGGTAACTGCTTAGCAAAGTCAAATACTATACTATGATATCAATGTAAATTAGCTGGAAGTTGCATTTAGTTTATGAACATTGTGTATGTTAGACTTTGTGCTATTTTGTGTGGGGATTCAGGGGGCTTCTGGCACTAAAAGGCATAAGAGGAGTCTGAAAACATACTAGTAAGGACTTTATTGACTTTATATTGCGACGTCACTTTATTGACACAAGTGTGCTTTTACAGTACTTTTGCCACTGATGCTAAAACTGTATTTGATGCCCAAGGTTTCACAGGTCTTTGGGGAAAAAAATAGTATGATAGAGTAAACTTTCAATCTCTGAATTTAGAAGACAGTGTTTTACAGAATTGGTAGTGACTCCAATCCCACGCTTTGGTGATTACACAGTTAAGGTTAGTCTGCCTAACCTGATCTATGCATGGGACAAATCTACTGGGCATGTTGTATTGTTTTCATTGAATGAGGTATTTGATACAGAATCTGCTCACTGGTTGCAACTGCTGATATGTAGTGGCCTGTAAATGTAAAACCTCTTTGCCTTGTTAAGAGTCACAGTTGGGTGCAGACCAGTGGTCAAATCTCTAAGCGACTGAGGAGTACAGCCTGCTAGTGAAGAAGGATGTCCTCTGTAGCTGTGCAAGCCAAACAGTGGCTAAAGAGAACCTGGAGATGCAGGTGATGAATATAAAAACAAAGTAAATCTGTTCCTCCCAGTGCAGTTTTGTGGTGGAGTTTAGAATGGGAATGATAAGCAGGGAAAGCAACTGCTGTTTTTAAGAAAACGCATTGAGGAACCAAACCTTTTAGATCATCATTGGCAGCTCAGATACTTAGAGGACTGAGGGAAACTTGATTTAGCTTCATTAAAAGTTCATGGCTTGAAGCGAAAAGATTGAAAGAGCTTATTTTCCAAGCTATCATAGAGAAAATCTCTGAAGACTGCCTTCTTGAATGTAATCGTCTGATCAGGATGGTGCAAAGAGGGCGAGTGCCATAAATGTACTCCTTGTTTTTGTGAGAATCATGTGGATTGAGATTCCTTTTTGGTGAATTGGTTATTTAGCTCCAGCATGGTCTGGCAGAACAAATGATGCAAGATAATGTCTATCACAGATATATTAGCTACGCCTTGCCACCAACAGTGGGCAAATTTGGGAATGCTCCCAGGACTTCCTCAGGTCTCTGAAAAAATGTCAGCTCCCACATAGGGAGTTTATTTGCATCTAGGTGCAAAAAATGAAGATGCTTGTGAAGCAGCATAAAATGAACTACTGGAACAGAGCATTAAGGATAGGAAAACTATAACAAGTGCAATTAGCTGTCAGGTAGCCACAGGTGCCAGCCTGGCTCATGTGGTTTTCGCTGCCAGACTCAGAATTTTCTTTCTAGTTTACAGGTTCTAACCTGGTAAGCACTACATGGTGCCTACACCCAATGGTGGGGTTGGTTGTGTATTTTTTTAGATCCTCAAAGCACATCCTAAAGCTCTATCCAAAATTAAAATCTGAGTAGAAGCAGTGCATTCATCCTAGGAAATCCCAGTAGCTATTAGATGGTTAGCAATAGCTAAAGCTGTGGCTAGTGGTGTCATTTTATGGAGAGGCTCTGTTGGCCAGTACATAATGACTAATTCCCTCTACGCATTTTGGAAAGAATCCTAGAGTCCTTAATTTCTCTTTTAAACAGTCACTAGAGATAAGGAAAAGAGACCTTGTTATAAGTACTTACCTGAAAGCTGGTACGTCTATCAGCACAGCACAGAAGCTGTGCCACTTCCCCATGCTGCATAGTGCACCAGCAGGAGTACTTTAAGTGCTGGTTTTTGTGAGGATTTCCACGTATAATTCCCTTCTAGTTCAGCCAGACTGCTGACACCCCTGAGCTGATGTTGTTGATGAAGTGCTTAGTGCATTCTGTATCCACACTGCCAGTGCTGCTGGATTCCTAATCTTGAAGACACTCTTTCTCTGACAAACTTCTTTGTAGCATGTGTGTAGTTTTTTTGAATAACAGCACTTGCAGGCTTCACATACATGCAGTTCGTTCTGCTAATTCAGTGCTCAGAATACGATACTGAAAGGATGTTTAGTCTGCATTAGCAATAGCAAAACTGCCAAAATCTTTATATAAGAGAAATGACAGCATACTGCGGGATTTTAAACCCTGTTGGTTTTGCACAAAGAAAGCTTAAGGTAGAGATGTTACGCGCGTTAAGATACAAAGGGTTGAACACTTGCTGAATGATCAGATTGTGCTGTTGGACAATGCCATGTCTCATGGAGGTGTGTGTGCGTATGTGCTTGTTGGGTATTTGCTTACGGGTGTTAAGAAGGGAGTGAGTTTGGGGGAAGAAGTTGAGGTGTCTAAATTGGTAAAGTTACATTGCTTTGAATGGAGGTATGTTGGTTTATATTAAAGATATTTGCTAGGAAATTTATGTGGGCCTAATAATGGCCGGGTTACTTCTGAAAGCAAAGATTGAAAAAAAATTGGGCAGAGTACTTTTGAATGACATGTCATTAAGAAACTACCATAGTCTGACATTATTATTAATGTCTACCGTCATCTCAGGTCCTTCAAGGTGAAAAAATTCTCACTATTAACTCTTCCCAAAGTGTCATTAAATCTCCTTGAAAACTGGTTGAACAGGCAGTATTTGGCTTCTAATTCAGTTATTAGGATTACTTCATCAAGTGTTTTAGTGTTTTTGTGTGTAAGCATGTTACTCTGAGGAGATAATTCACAGCTTAAAGAGATCCTGAAGCCTTGGATCAGTGTTAATATTGAAAATAATTTTTCTTCAGACCCTGTATGTGTCAGACCCTGATTTCAGGTTTAAATACTGGAAGGAAGATGTCCCTGAAAGGTGATTTTGTGCTCAAGTATTAGAAGCTTATGTTCTGAAAATACATGTTAGGATTCTGAAGCTCTAGTCTGTTTAGGAGCTGTGCTTTTCATCTGGATCAGTGTATTCTGAGAAATAATACCTAAGTGCTTTTTCATTTTTACAAGGAAAAAAATGTTTTAATGAAAATTCTATTAGTAACAACTGTATAGCAAAAAACAGCTGTTCACATTTACTGCTAAACTTTGTGTAAGAGTGAGCTTGCAATCCACTGGCAGTAACAACAGAGCTCCTTTACTTGAGTAAGAAAATAAAGCTTCCAACCTACTAATGCTCTTTGCCCTGCTCAGTGGGTACTTGTTATCTCAGTGGTGACTGAAATTTATGGTAAAGATAGCTTATTTTTTGTTATTGTGAGCTGTGCTCTTTGTGAGCTCTACTGTATGTTTTGCTTGCCTTCATGCAGCAGAACTCCAAGAATAAAATGGTACCCCACTATGGCATGCTTGGCAGCCCGTAGCAGGCTTGAGAGAGTCACTTAGAATACAGTTTGAACAGGAAATGATTGTTTAAAGTGAGAAATAGCCTTGTCAAAAGGATTTAGGGACCCACCTTCTTGCTAGTAGCTACAGTCCTATGTCATACATTGCAGAAATCTGATAACTCAATTTGGAAGAGGAATTAGAAAGTGAATTTGTAGGTTTGTTTGTCTTTTTTTTTTTTTTTTTTTTTTTTTTTTTTTTTTTTTTTTCTTAAACTGGTTGTTACAACATTAATGCTTATTCAGGTAAAGATATTTGTTATTTTCCCAACACAGCCTCACAATTCATTAAGAATGTGATGGGTTCCTGTGTGCTGGTAATGCCTGCTTTAATTCCAGCAAACAGGATGCCTTACAAACAGCAGGTTAGATATTCACAGCTAGTTCCGTGGTCCATTACAGCAATTCCTTTTTGTTTTTTTTGCTACAGCTAGCATTAGTATTCAAAAGCTGAAAGCATGCTGGTGGAAAGCTACCTAAATATTTATGGACTATTGCTAGGGTCAGAGTAACAAGAGCAGCAAATGAAATTAAAGATTTACACCAAGAAACAAACCAACTTATCAATCACTCTTTGCCAAGTTGCTTATGCTGTTTAAAGAAGAGATTTTCTAAGAAGGTTTTTTTTTAAAAACGAATTTCAGCATGAAATTTTGATCTGTAGTTTCACTTCAATGTCTATGTTATTTTTTCCAACAAGATGAGCAGGTGGAGATGATGTTGCGTAACTGAAAAAGCTGGCTGTTGCATAGCTGGATTTCATAAGAACAGTACTCCACATCTTTTATCTGAGTATATCAAAGTCTTTACCAAACTTTAGGGTCATAAATACCAATGTGTGAGGAAAGTAATGTAAGGGGAAAAATTGAGATGCAGCAACTTCAGGAAATTTGTATGCCAAGTCAGACTTGAGCATAGAAACCAGGAGTTGGGCAGACTTTGCAGTTAAACTTTGCAGTCAAATCTTGGGCCAGACAAGGACATTGGCTGTACTGAGCAGTGAGCAAGCTGCGATAGTTTTATGTTTTTTTTTTGGAGGGGTAGAAGAACCTGGATAACCTGGCATCTGCTTTATATGAGAAATGACACTCTTCTATTTTGTGGAAGCATGGCAGAACATATATTTGAAATGGAAATTGCTTTGCTTATTCAAATGAAAACCTCTGAGCACAGAAGCCCTGCTTTCATTAGTTTGATTAGAAACTCAGTATTTTGCAATAGCAAGCAAGTAGGAAAAAAGCTAAATGGGAGAGGAATAAAATATATTTTCTTTTCCTTCAAAATATGACTTTGTTGCTTTGGGACGTGTGTAAATTCATAAAACCTAAGTAACACATGATTTTCTTTTGTTCTGAGGTAAATGTAAGTGATTATCTAGTAATGCCTACACAAGGTGACAGCACAATGTGAATAAATACGTACATCACCTAGAGAAAACGAACTGAACTGTAGGTGGCTTTAATAAGCAGCATGCCAACTTTTTTTTTTTTTTTTTTTTAAATTTTAGTTAGAGATGGCATAAAACAAAGCCCCAGGAACTGACTTAGCATTAATGCATTTTCTAGTTTTCTCCCAAAGTAATGTTCAGTATTTAAGCAGAATAAGGTGGGGTATTTTATTTCAGTAGAATAATGATACATTTAAAAAAATAAATTTATGTAAAAAAGTGCATGAACAGCTGTAGGATATCCTTTGGTTTGGCTAGGAAAATTCTAAGGTTGATCAGAACCTGTAAGAACAAGCAGACTAACTTCCAGTTAAATATTGAAATAGCAATTATTTGCCCTAAGTAGTGCATGTGTGTACCAGTGTCAGTACAGTTGTGTTGTTTGGAATCAGCATTTGTATTTTGCAAATGAAACTGGTCTCTTTTAATGACTCACTAGAGCGAAATTGTGTTGATAATCACCCAAAAGGGATTTTGGATATGCTTGGAGAAGGTACATGCTTGTTTCTACTAGTGGAATGCCTGAATGTTAGCATTTGCAAATGTTTTTGTTTGCTGGTAATTTGTGGTGGTTCTGCTTTCCAGGGAAATAAGACCTCAATTAAGGTGAAAGGAAAAAAAAACCAAAAACCCAAACTAAGAAAGGCACAAAGTGATTTTCATTCTTCTTATATAAGGCCAAAGGATTGACAGAGAGGAACTGAAGTTTATTGTCTCTAGATGAGGTTGCTGCTGTTGCATCCTGTCCTGTTGTCTTCCCGCCCCCTGCTCTGAGGACCAAAGTATCTGCAACTTTACTGGAATTCATAACAGCTTTAGGCTTAGCATTGCCCAAAATCACATCAGTGATGAGGACTCTAATTCAGAAAAGTAACTTTACGTATTTTCCAATATTGTAACTGCACTGTGATTTAAAATGTAATATTTTTTTTGTAAAACCACAGCAATTCAGAGCCTGGATATATCAATCACGGAACATCAATTGGGTCACAAAACAAAGAAATTAGGCTCTCTAGAGATTCAATTTTTGCTGATTCTTAGCCTGAAGAGAATCTTGACCTGAAGAATAGTTCTATTGCCTAGTCATTTAAGAAAGCTCTGACTCTGGTCTCCTTATTCTGGCTCATTAATATTGGGCCGATGTTATGTATGCTGTACGGCCAGTGTGGAAATTCCAAGAACTTCACCAGCTTCAGAGCATCCCCCCTTATTTAGCATTCATAGACATGCCTGTCTAAACATAGAGTCTTTCTTCTGTATTTTACTTAAACTGTATAATCTTTTCCCCAGTGAGAAGGAAGGCTCACACAGCCACAGATGCTTGAGGGAAATATTGCTCTTACTGCCCTGTGAAAAAATTCTGAAAAGGTCCCTATCAGTTAAGAATTTTAGATGAAGATATTTACCGCTAAGGGTCATTAATAATAAATGTTCATGATTTTTTAATTAAAGCTTGAACTTCTGATAAGTGGTTTCCTCAACTTTTGAACCCTGTGCAATATTTAATTGAAAATATCTGTTTCTCCCACCCAAGATGAAAGACATCTAACACTTCACAGGTATTTATTTTGGCTACAGGAATTAGTTTATTTTCCCTGTGAAAGAGAGAATTTCTCCAGAGCTTGTCTTGCCCTCACTCTCCGTTTACCAGATACAGTACTGCATGTCTCTCTCAGCCAAGGAGATGCTGACAGCATCAGCAAAGTGTTTCAGCGCAAAGAACAAGTTACAGAGCAGCTTTAACTAGGTCTGAAGAGTGGCTGCAGGGAGTCCATATGCTAAATTATCTTGTGGCACCAACCACCTTGAGAGATGTAAAGGCACGTTGCAGAAAGATGAGGTTTTATTCATGCAGGTACTTCATGAAGGACCCTAAATACATAATGTTGTTTTAAAAAAATAATTTGGGGACAGAAATAGTTCCTGATGATGACAGCGGAGTTAGGTATGTTGTAGTTCTACAGCACAGAATACCGATTCTGAGTAGTAATCTGTCTAGAAAGATGCACGGGGATGTGGAATGGATTTTCCTTGCTTCATTTTTTTTTAGTATGAGTAAATGCACACAGGAATACAGTGCTTCAGATGCTGAAAAATGTATGCCTACTGTCTGTTTGCCTTATCTGTTTTACAGTGTGGGCTGTAGGATGAACTGTACCTTTCACACTTCTGTCAGTCATCTTGGACAAACTCTTTTTGTATGAAAGACTCCTGAGGATTTTTCCTGCTGTTGTACAGAATTCTTGGGTCTCAGAAATCACCTTTGAAGTTGAAGGGGACTCTTCAATGGTGAATTCGCAGTACTGTGGATAGTGTGTTATACACTTACTCTGTTTGGATTAGCTGTGTCAGAAGAGATATTTTCCTAAGATGTATGTAACAATTTTTGTCTACGTGGGAGCTGTATCTATATGGTTGTTTTTTTCTGCGGTGGTTGGTTTTTTTTTGGTTCTCCCCCCGCCGCCCCAAGCGGCCTTGTAAGAATTCTGGTTGGTTCCATGTGTGATAAACTAAACACAATTTTGGTTCCATTCACATCCTCAGGTTTCATTTATTGTGAGACATGTCTGACTTCCCTGAGCTGGTAGATTTGAGGAGGAGAGAAAATGAAGATATATTGAATATCTTGATATGATACTTGGAAGTACACAGTTTTTCTCTGCCAGCAGGATCTGGTTTCCATATTGTGTCTATATTTTTTCTTACCTTTCTCATGGAGAGGTAGTCAGTCACCAGACAAAACAGCTTTGCATGGAACTGCAATTCTTACATGATATTTTCTACTAAAGGTAGTTTTAAATGGTAGGTGAACAAAGTGTTGTCTGCTATTTGCACTAAGTAGTGTAGCTCCCATACTTTCCCAGCTTTGGTGGGGGCTTTTCCATGGGGTACTGTAGTGTGAACAAGGCCTCAGAGTATGGATTTTTTTCCTTGGAACTGAAGGCAATTAAATATATGTAAGACTGGCCTAGCTAATCAAGCTGTCTCATGTATGCCAGCAAATGTAGCCTACCGATCAGGAAAACAACAGCAGAGACGGATGGCTTCCTGTCTGCCCACAGGGAGCCTGGCTGTAAGCGACGTCTCCAATAACTCTTCAGGAGTTGCCTCTCGCAGTGGCACTTGGGAAGCTCAGCCCCACGAGGTGCACAGTTGCCCTGGTCTCTGTGCTACATTACTGCGTGGTTCATTTTTGTACTGGCTTATTGAAAGAGAAGCAGCTAGAGGCATAATCTCCTGGGGATGTGATTTGCATTCTGTCTTTAATTAAAGCATGACAGTTTATGCCGGAGGGTGATAAAATGTGAAAAGGAATGCTCTTTGCCAAATATTGGGATTTTATAAAGTCTTGGAAACTCATTAGTAGAGAATTTTATTCATAAAAAGTGTGCAGCCTGTTTTGCAGGGCCCATTGATTTTGGTCTTGTTTTCTTTTGGATTTCTCCCTCACTGAGTTGTTATTTCAGCCTCACATAATGTTGATGGAAATACTCTGCTCAGTGACAAAACTATTTGAGAAACAGGGCAGCAAGCAAAATGTTTGTCTACTAAGGAACCGCTCCAGGGGATTGTTAATGAGATAAGAGAAGCTCCTTCACACTAGGTCATAGGCTTCAATTTGATCACATCAGTCAAGTTTTAACCAAGTTGTTGGATGGCCTTAAGAAATGTGGTAAGCATTTTATACTACTTGTTAGTTTTTACGGGACACTTGTACAAACCTTGTGACCTGACAGCTTGATTGGTAGTCTCAGAAGGGAAGTCAAGTATTAAATAGGGATTAAATGTGGGTAACTGTGCATAAATACTTTGTACAGTGGTTCAACAATTCATAACAAGATATAAGTGTTTATCACCTCACTTTGTGAATTAGATCACAAACATAATTTTGAAATCAGCTATTAGCAAATGAATTGACTTAAAGTATCTGTCAGTTTTGATTAAGCATGAAAAGTAGTAGTATTGTTACAAATGCTTAAAATGTCTGACCTGAAATTTAAACAACTTTTTTTCCTACAAAGATTTAACAGCAATCTGGTAGAATTTACCCTTCTCTTAATTATGAAGTGAAGTGTCCAAGATGGGGGTCCCTTTCCCCTTTTTCCTGAACATGTAAGAAACGGCTAACCACACTTCAGCGTACTGCAGAGCTGCTCACTGGGGACAGACATGGCTGGTCAGTCAGCCCTGCCCATGAGTTATTGATGTGTAGATTCCCAGTTGTTAGAATTATTCAAAATCCTATTCTTTCGTCAAAAATTGAGCTGTACCTTCTATGGTAAGAAGTGAAATTTTCATGTGCCTGAGTTGAACCTTTTTAAAAGTCCTTTCTTGATATTGTCAGATAATGCACACAAGGTCAGAGAAGGCAACAGAATTTGCTATTGAGGGTGAGGGAACTGGCAATGAGGGTCAGAGACTGGGAAACTGTTGGTGAAAAGTTTGTGTGATAGACTTTTCTTGTGATTACCACAGACATTCAAAACATTACTTGATTTGCAAGGGTCTAGTTTTTTTGTTTTTTTTTTCAGATAATCTTGAATTGTGTGTGTAATTATTTAAATACTGCTCTCTACTGCCTGCCTAACGATGCTGAAGGTTTTACCTTGGAACCAGAGAATGGAGACAAGTCCCCACTGTGCAGACTGTTTGGATTAGTCTAATTTATGCTAGAGTCCATGTAGTTCTAGGCAAGACAGGAAACGGTAGAAATTAGAGCAGACTGGACCATGTAAAGCTCCTATTAGGATTCAGATAATTAGCAGTGGATTCCACTGTGAGATTCATCCCTGAGTTGAACCAAGGAATTTTGATGAGTTATCAACTTCTAGCGTGTCTTATGATTTTGCTTTAATTTGTATGTATTTATAGCTTATAATTTTCCGTCTTTGTCAGTTTAATGTTATATTGTATGTATTTAATGAAGCTTATTTTGCTGCATAAGGAATAAGGCCTCTGAAAGATGCCTCTCAAGGTGACATTTTTCTGGAGCACTAGGAGAAGCTAGGTTGGACCTGCTTAGAGAAAAAGGGGAAGGCCACAGAGGGAAAGGCTGTTGTTGTTAACTTGTTCTCTTGTACTTTTTCCATAGCTATTAATACGGAAGAATTGTACAGTGAGTGATGCATTTTGAGTGAATGTGTTCAGTTCTGTCTGACACATCACCCCAGTGTTTCGGTAGCATGTCCATTCAGGTCTAAGTGTCAGTGGTGGTATTTCTCTTCCTCTGGAAGAAGACAGCGGTTTTGTACCTTATTGAAGATCTGTAACTCTGGGCTTTCATAACTTTTGTCTATGCGTGTGGCTTCTGTTTGGAGACTGTGATTTCAGAAGGCCTTTGGAAATAATAGATGCAGCAAAGGGCTAGATTTTTCTTGGTTATCACTCCTTGTAGTGAGGACTTATTTTTTCCTTATCCTTTTAATTCATAGACAGTCTTCTACCAGGTCTCAGCAGAGCATGGGCAAAGCCCTTGCTTTGCTCCCTTGGGCTGTGCTGCTGCCCAGCACTTTCCATTCTGCAGCTGCAGGAGTTCTATAAACTGAAGCAGGGCCTGCAAAAGCATGTAGTAGAAAACTAGTTTCTAATGACTTATTTGATACAAGGGAGCCACAATAGTGTTTAATAGATGCCTTAACAGAAAGCTCGTATATCCCATCATGGAAAGTTTATTCTACTCCTAAATACTGATGTACCGTGTTAAGTTTAACTTTGAATTGTTTATTTTTTGACCTAAGGCCTGAAATAGGGGGAGTTATGGTTTTACCTATAATAAGTAGTAAATATTCATGCTTTTAAGTGAATTTCAGATTGTACCAAGACAGTTTACTTTGTAATTAATAACACAGATATAGCTGTTTTCTTACTTCATTCCTACACTGGAATTGTCATGTAGTAAATCATATACTGGACTGTGATTTCCTGTTGATGCAGAAATATTGTAATGTAATGGTCTGCTATGCTTGTTCATGGACATCCAGAAATAGATAAATCAAAGGAAATAGTCTGTTAAAATGCAGTTTCAGCATAATTACTAACACTTTAGATGAACTACTGTGTGTGCTATTTCTTGTAATCAAAAGATATGAAAGATGTGGCTTTTAATCAGTTTCTGTGGGAGAAGCTTATTAAAAAGATCTTTGGGGATTAGAGAAGCAGAGCAGAAGAGATTAGAGTTGTTAATGAAGCATCTTTTAGAAAAATTTCTTCATATTTTTATCAAAGATATAGTGTAATCTATGGACACATAATGACAGAACAGACCACATCCAGAGAATATCCTTTGCAGTACTACATACCTATGTAACACCATATTTTTTGTTACATATTATGTTACATCATAGCCTATTACATAATGTGAAGCCTCAACAATGGGAAAGGGGGTGGGGAACTGAGCAGAAGTGTCTGTGATCTAGCAGAAATATGGCTGAAAATATAGCAACTCAAATATTTTTGTGTATAACTGCAAATGATCAGAAAATGAGGCAGATTTAGCAGCTTTTGCAGCTGCAATACTAGAATTTTTCAACGATGGAGCAGAATTGCAAATGAGATATTTAGAAAATTGTTGTATGGGCTTTTTAATATACAGTGATCATAGCATGTATTCAACCAAATTTGAATACGGAAAATAAAATTAGATTCAGATTGTAACTAGTATTCTTCTGAAATTAGAGATTCTGTACTACAGTGCACTTTTCCCCCCAAGGATCAGTGGAGCTTCTGTAGTAATATCAGTTGTTCTAAATTGCCTTTTTAAAATACTGTAGTCTTGTACTTCCGGTTCATCTTTTAAAATCCAGGTATCATTTTTATTTCTATGGTTAGGTAAGTATGTGTCAAATACTTTTTTCTGAAATAATTCTGGGATCTGATCCTGTAGATGTGAACTGCCAGCATACGTACTGTGTATCTCCATTGAATAAGCAGTACTGCCATAAACAGATAGATGGAATCAGACCTTTTACCCAGCCAAGGACAGGTGGCCATCCCAAAGATTGGTGGATGTGCTTATAGTATATATGCTTACTGCTTTATTGTGCCATTTAGGTGACAGTAGTTCAGTGTGAATTAATAGTAAATACAAAGCACTTTGTGTCATCGTATTAAAAAATGATGTTAGTGTGTCTTCTAGGTTGGCCACAACCAAGATGCTTTTGTTTGCATTGCTACTACCTTCAGTGACAAGCTTTTCATAATCATTGCAAATAACTTAAGGTTTTTCTTTTTCTTTAATCTGTTATCATATCTGTATTGTGGCTGGCAATTCATTCACATCTGCAAGAGATGTTGAATTCTATTGATAGTACCAAAAAAGGTTAAAAGTGTATACTGGCTCACACCTGAGACTTGCTGTGTGTCTTGAGGTCCAGAGCAAGCTAATTAAAACATCATGAGACAGACAAGCTCTGAAAATCTTTTAGGCTTCTTCCTTACCTGGAAATGCACGTGGTTGTTTTGTTTTTATCAGAAATTAGAGATTGATTTTTGGTAATTTTCTCTGTGGGCTCTTATACTTCAGTCTGTGTGAAGGGAGCCAGAAGGCTTCAATGAGTCGTGAACCAGCTTATGTTACCTGATAGCTCTTTCTTATTCTAGCTCAAGGGTCATGTGTTGCCCAAACTGTAGACTCCTCTGTGTAAAGGAACGTCATTGGAGTACATGGAGAGAGTACCTGCATGCCTGAGAGTCTTTGGGGAACTTGTAGGAAGCCATTACCTGGCCTCGTGGCCATTTGAAATAGGGTACTTAATTCTGATGGATCTCTGACTCAGATATGGTTGATATGGTCTTGAGTGAATAGAATCTCTCAGGGAGCCTAAAATGTTTTTTTTGCATTGAGGCTTTTCTCAGAAATCCCCAGTTTTCTATAGCTAGGAAGCAGTATGACAGTTGAATTCTGCAATGAAGTAATAAAATTAAGAGTGGGCTTTCACATAAATGCCCATTGAGAAGTATTTTATTTGGGTTTCAGTCATGGACAAAGTTGTACTCACATACTTCCAGCATACCTTGTTTTTCAAATCAGCAGCCAGGAAATACAGAATGCAGGTGGGAAGTTGTGAATTAAAACTTCTTGCTATGGAATATTTGTAAGCATCATGCTCAGTACTTTAAATGGGGAGGATTAAGACAGAAGCACCAGAAAAAAACGCCAGTGTTTGTATGTGAAGAGCTCTGTTACCTTAGGTAGTTAGGTGATAAGGTCGAATTTGACCAAAGTGAACGACACTCATCTTAAATGTGTAGTGACTGGGATGTTACGGGTGGATTAGAGTACCCTGGAATCTGGATTGTACCTTGAAACTTTTCAAAACTGTACAATGTCTTTCTGCCTGCAAAACAGTAGTAGAAGATAAATGGTAAAAATCCATCGTGGGAACGTTTGTATTTTGGTGAAAAATTATTTTCATTTTTGTTCTGATAATAATTAAATCTTGTAATGTTACACTGTTTTGTTTGTTTTTTTACATGTGTGTTTTCAAACTAATTTAGCTAATATATAATGTATGAGATTTTAATTTACCTTTTCCACCACTGTTGTATCATGCTATGAAATGAATATGACTTAGCAGCCTTAGAGTTTTAGTGTTTTATTCTGATTTAGAAAAAAAATTATCTGAAATGTCAGGATTTTCTATAGAATGAAAAACATATTTTTAGTCTAGTTATTTCCAATTTGGTTGTAACTGCAAGACAAGGGAGGATCTTTTAACATAAGGAGAAGGATGAACAGAATTACAGTGGAAGACTATCTGTCTTGAATTTCTCGGAGATTGCACTTGAACTCTTATTGAAGTCTTGGGTGATTGCTAATTGTCTGAGCTGTGTTTCTCTGAGAATAAGTAGAATTTCAGATTATTTTATGTGAAGGTGGAGCAGAATGACTTTTTGAGGAGAGGAAAAAAGTGAATATCTGGCCAATTTGAATGAGTTAGGGAGAAAATATTGAAGGAGAAAGCAGGTGGAAAAAAAAAAAAAAACAAAACCAACAAAAACCCCAAACCAAACAAACAAAAAAAACCCCCAAACAAACAAAAAAACCCACATACCTCCCCCCTCCCCCCCCAAAAATCCCATGTTGCAGAGGTGAAGATAGAAGAGGATGATGTGGGAGGGGAACATGAGTGGGAAATTTTTTGGTGGAAGGGTTGCCCAGTATGCAGTGGAAGAAGCTGAGGGTTGAGTTTTAGCTGCCTTACAAAGTACTCTAGTACCAGTTTCCCATGTGTATGCCTGGTCTTAAGCAAGGCTTAGATGTGGGTAAATCTGTTAGCTGTACACACAGCCCTCTGCAGAGGGAAATGTCCCTGTGCTGCCTGAAGTAGCTGAGCAATGCCTTCCACTGCGCTAGGGGGAAGCGGCAGTGGTGAGTGTGTCACTTGGAGTTGTTGGGAGGGTGTCGGAAGCATTGATGGGTCTCTGATAGATGTGGGGAGCCGCTCAGGGTGTGGACATAGCATCGTTAGGCCGTGCCTGGGCTGGAGAGGCCCACGGGATGGCAACTGAAGAGCTGTGCTGTGGGAAGCTAGGTGTGATAACTCAGACATCTGAACAAGGCCGTAGCATTACAGTCAGTATGAAAGCTAGCATTAACAGGCAACTGATTGTGTCATTTCTGCTTCTGGAACAGGATACATGTGAGCTTTTCATTTCTTACTGTTTATTGTCTCATTATTTTTTGTCTCAAGGCTATGTAGTATTTTATTACCTGCTTTTGCCAATACTTGTTATAAACACCTACTGAAGCTTCATATTAACTTAGTCTCACCCGTTTGTATTCCAGACTAGACTTCTCGATTCAGATTTGCCATAAATGCAGTTTGTGAGATAATTACATTAGAGAGAACTGCACTCTGCAAAATGCTTTAAAAGCTGGAGTATAATTAATTGTAAAGTGACCTCTTAAAGAGAGTAGATTTATTTCTTTAGCATGAATTAATTTCCTGATAGAGATTTTGGATTGCCATCAAAGCAAAATTGAATCTGTCAGTGTCTGTGTCGCTATTACCACATCTAGCAATATTTAGCAGCTTTGATGTGATGGGAACTCTTTGGTGGGAGAAAGGGCTGCTTGAAGGCCAGAGCTTTCCAACCCTTTATTTCCCTTCCAAGTATCACAGTAGTGCTGATAATTATTGATGTGTCTACTACAATTTACCAGAAACTGTAATGAGATCAACAGCTCCATTCACAGAAGTGGCTGTATGCCAGTGAGGTGTCAGCTGGTTCAGTCCAATTTGTACCAAACTCCGATTAAGACGAGGATGATGGAGGTTTGTAGTTCTTTGCCACTGCACTGCCAGGAACCATAGCATTGATCAGCACCTCGGTTTGTTTTTTTTTTTTTTTTTTTTTTTTTTTTTTTTTTTTTTTTTTTTTTTTTTTAAAATGGCAAATACATTCTGCTTTTGACAAAAGAATTGTGCTGGGACCGGTGGGAAAGATACAGGTTAGTCAAGCCAAGTCGGTTTTGAACCTTGTAGCAGAGGCAAGACTATGAGCTCAGTCAAGCTGTTCCTTGCAAAGAGTAATTTTCACATGTGCAATGCTTCTTAATGGGATGTGAAGAAAATAGTTCCGTTTTACTTGTTGATTTAATGTTATTAGACTTGTTGCTTTGTCATTGCTCATACATTTTCAACAGCAAGAGACTTCATTTTTCAGTCCAGGGAAAAAGCAAATGGAGGAATTGGGAGGACATGCACCAACAAAGTTTCCTCCAGGCAGACTCTTAAGGCAAATTTTAGATTCTGCTAGCCTTTAGCTTTTGTAAAAGAAGGAGCCTAATTCCTTGCTCCATTGATCCTTACAGTGGATTTTCAAAAGAATTGCCAAAAAAGAAAAGGTGAAATTTTACTATCGCTGAATTCCAGTGGATGTCAAAGACGGGCAAGTCCTTGGTACTTGGTTCTCCGCTCTGGATAGTCCCTGGAAAGAAGAAGAGCATAGGAAGGGACAATAAGGAGCTAGGTCTGGATGTGCAGGAAAAATAAAAGAATGACATCTAAAACTAGGAGCGTAGTTAAACTTTCAAGATAAAGTGACAGGAGCTGTCTGGAGCAAGAGGGATGAGCTGTACTGCAGTGGTCTCAACTCCTTTCTGCAGTTCTGAAAGCATAGTAATATAACAAGATAATTTTTAAGGCAATTTCAGTAGTGGAGAAGAGAAGGAATTAAGGCTTCTACCAGAAGCAAGGAACAAGGTAAAAATTAATTTTGGCAACTTTTCCACTGCTGCTCTTTAAGTAGTGACAGTTACTTATGCTCAGCGCTTCTTTTTGGCTGGGAATGGCAAACAATTGCTTCTACATTTGGTGTCTCTGATAGATCTGGCCAGCTGGCAGGGAATTGCTTCTTTGTGGGCTGAACGACCCTGTCGCCTGGGAGACTGAATGTGGCTGCTGTGTCCACTGACCAAGGGGCATTCTGTGACTCTCTTCTCCAGCTTGTGTTTCTCCTGACTGGAGCTCACCACGCTATTGCACACCACTACTTTGCCAAGAATGGTCTTGTAAAATCCTCTCTTTGAAGCCTAATGAGCTTGGGGTGTTGCAGAATTGGGGAATATAGGTAGTAAAAGGTCATGCCCCTGGGCCTTGACTGTGCCTGTATCAAAGGATACTTTTAAAGTTACTGATAATCTGTCAGGCACCATGACGAGATGTAGAGTAAACCAGAGACTCTTTGATTTCTTTGTTGGTAAGGTTATCTGTATGCATGCCAGTCTTGTTTTTGTTCTTAGCCTTAGGCTTTATAAAGCTATTGATTTTTTTTTTTTTTTTTTTTTTTTT
>WHYT01017789.1:518270-532711 GCA_009806455.1 Tetrax tetrax | reverse complement strand
TTTTTTTTTTTTTTTTTTTTTTTTTTTTTTTTTTTTGTCTTTTTAACTATCTGTGCTATATCTCTGCAGGAGTTGCAAGTCCTTCAATGGATAAGCCTTGTTTTTCCTTTGTTTATTTTTTTTAAAAATACAGCTTTTTGTGTATAAGCTAGCTAGAGAACGGTTCATTTTGGATATGCTCTCAATTTCTCTCTGTAGCTGCTGATGGTTCTGACTTAAGCTGTATTTAGCTCGTCCCTGTTGAGTACCGAACCTTTCAAAAGTGCTTGGCTGTGGCCAGCTGATGTGGATCGCCCTGTGCAGAGTCTGCTGTTGATTATACCGATGGGTTAAAAACTCTGATGTGAGGCTGAATAGACCTTTCCAATTCATGGGTCTGAACGATAACTAAAGCCACAAGGTAAGCAAACTACTAGGGCAAGGGAGGAAGAGAGAAAGTATCTCGCTGGAGTTGAAATTTTCTGGAAATGTATAAAATAACTGAATGAGATTTAGAAGGCATTTTGTTTCACCTGAAGCAACAGGTGACTTGCACAGCTTTAATGAGAGAGTAGGTGCAGGTTTTGAAACTCTTCATATTTTTAGTAATTTTAGGTTAACTGAGGCAAAGAAAGCTAACAACCAAAACCTATTAGAAAAAAATCTGGAAAGTAAGACGTAAGAATTAAAGGGAAAAACTGGTCTAAAAATTTGAGTTCCAAGATTCTGTAACAATGCATTCTCATTATGAAACGAGGTTGTGGTTCAAATGTGCAAAACTAATCCTGGATTTTCCACAAACCTAGCACTATAATGTTTGATAATGTGTTAAAATTTAGCCAACCAGAAGCAGCTGTCCATTCCAGCATGAAGAATGGGCAGTGCACTAATCCCAGGGATAGAATAGAAAACTGTAAACACTTAACTTGAACCAGAAAGGCATATAGAGCTGAAAGTCAGGTCAAGTGTCAGCCTGGCATTTGAAGAAAGAGATGAAATTGCAGCATGTAACATGAATTTGCAAGGACCAATAAATAAGTCCAGATGACAAGGTGGTGATCTTAAAAGTACTTCTTTTAGAAGCAAAGGATGAAAGGATACAATAGAAAGAGTGGGACATTTATGAAGTAAATGGGACTTCTACTGACTTTAGGGTAAATGTATCAGTGCATGACCAGGAAAACCAGTATTATCTAAAGAAAAAAAAAAAGCATACGGGTGAAAATGAGGCTTAACAGCATCATTTCATCCTTTCTGTACAAGTAAAGAGAGTGTCTATGTAAGAAATAAGAACAGTAGTGATTTTGTGGTTGTTGTAGTACTGGAGGAGGGATATTCTTTACTGGAAGAGGAAAGAGAATCCACTCCTTAGGCCACTCTTATAATTGGCTTGAACTCAGTCCCCATTATGCTTAATTTAACAGGATGACGGAAAACAAGTGCGGTAGGAAATAATACGATACATCATAAGATGAGTGCATTTAGAACTGATCATAGAGCTACAACAATTAAACATCAATGGTCACCCTCTGCTGACTTCTTCAGTGGGAGAAATGAAAATGAGAACACTTCTCACAAGGTGGAAACTAATGACTGAGATGCTGTGAATTACATATGTCCAAAAAGACAGACAAGAAAGGCAGAAAAACACTTTGGTGTTATTTAGGGTCCCAAGTGCTGCTACTACTTAGAAAAATGGTTTGCATTTTTTCCCAGATTAGAAACAAGTCTCAGAACTGCCAAATTATCACAAGGTAGAACTGTGTGACCATGTGTCATTTCAGTGTTGGGCAGCAATGTGAGGTTACCCCATGTGGAGCATTGCTTAAAATGAAATTAAACAAAAAACCTTCTAATTGAAATTGTTCCCAAACCTTACATTTGTCTGAGTTCACCTTATGCTATAGACTCCTCTCATTTCTTATTTCTTTCATCGTCTGTGGGAAATTGTGATTTTTTTTTTTTTTTTTTTTTTCCTGTGTTTGCAATGGTAACTGTGGCATTGTACATTAGGCTCAGGAGAACGTGTTTGTGGGAGAACACACACTGAAGCAACACAACTCCATCCAGTGAGTGCTGGCACAGCAATACCTTCATTCTCTTTTTGTGGTTTGGTCAGGACGTGCTTCTGCTTTTTACCATCTATCAGCATTGCATGTATTTTATTTCCTCTTTGTGTTTCTATCACTACTTCAGTTCCTAAACACAGAATTAGATTTGTTGCATGGTCTGTCTATGCTTGGGGAATTTTTTTTTTTGCATTAGCACAGTAATTTTTAAAGTCATCCCTCTGGATAAAAGCTTTCTGTTATCTCCATCAGCTGGGATGCCATACGCATAATACAAACATTGTACTATAAAGTGGTGTTACGGAGTGGAAGAGGGAAGACAATCAGAAGTGATGCTATTGGTACAAATACTATGCTGAAACCAGAGCTGAGATGACAAAAGAAAAAAATCCAAGTGACATAGTTTGCAATGTAATGAATAGATACAGACCCCTAAGAAGGGATGGGGGAACAGTGGGGATGACTTAGTAGCTACTGTGCACTAATAATCTGGGGAGCTGCTGTCTGTCAGAGGGCAGGACTTTCTTCCAAGACTTTGGTACCAATGAAATCATGGATTGGGGTTGTGTGGATAACTTTTTTTTTTTCCCTTTAAAAGATCCGAAGTTTTAGTGCCACCTATGGTATTTGGAATAGGATTTACTATTTACTATGTGGTGAGTAATAGTGTTTTAATAGTGTATAACACATTGAGTAAGTGACTGTAAGTAAGACCTCATTAGAATTCAAATATCTGGTACTAAAATGACTCGATGTTGTAGAAGCAAGGGCTAGGAAGCAGTTTCGAGTAAGAGGCTTCCAGGAACAAGGGCTGGGTAGCTAAGGACCTTCAGGGACATTGGTAGGTAATACACCAGTATTTATAGAGTGCTGAACCAAATTATACCTGACTTTGTGGCGTAGCTATCCTTCAGCTTCTATATATGTAAAATAAATGTCTAAACAAAGAGTATCTGAATTTATGGACTAGTCTGGTTTTGCCAGGATGCTTTATTTCTGTGCTGATCATCTTTGCTACATCTTGTGTGGTTTGTGTGAACAAAAGGCAAACTAAAACCTTAGATATTTTTCTGTAGTTCATTTTCTAGTGATTTGAGGATTAGAGAGGATATCTCAAAAAAAAAAAAAATAGACAGTAGAGCACTAAAGAATTTTAAAATAATAATTGTTTTTAATTTACATTTAAATAGGTATTCTCATTGTGATTTAAACTATTCATTCTAAGTCCCTTAATTGTAATATTACTAATCCTATAGAATACAGCTAGTGCATCATTTGTTAATGTTGGGGTTTTTTTTCCATGACTGGCAGTATATTTACAAAGAGTTTCTGCTCCTAGATTTACCTCTATTCAGCCCTGATACCAATGCCAAGTATATGAAATAGATTTTGTTGTTTTTGTTCTTAATCTTCTGTATTACCACAACTTAAAAGTATTGGCAGTGAGTGCTTTAAAAGCAGAAGAAATGGAATTATATCCTTGAGACAGACTGGAGTATTTCTAGTTTGAAAGGTGGTTTTGTATGTTTGTTTTGGAGTAGTCAATTAATTCCCTTTTCAATGCTAGGAACAAGCTACCTTGTGCTGCACCCTGGGGCGTGACCGGCACAGAGGGTACCGCATGCTGTGTTGGCACTGTCAAAGAAAATCGCTAGCAGTGATGTCAGATTTAGCCTGTCGCTGTGAGGACGAAGGAAGCCTGACATCATGATTTGGAGCCTGCCACCTGTGCTCAAGCGGAATAGTATCTGATTGCATGAATGCTTGCGCTGAGTGGAACGTGCTGCCTAGGAAGCCGTAATCAGAGTGAGCAAGAGCGGCAGCATTTGCTGCACAGGAGTGTTACTGCAGGGGGCTCTGTCCCAGCCATGCAGCAAGGTGTGCCGCAACGAGTGGCTCACGTCATTCTGTGTCAGAGTAGATAAATAACTCCCACCTAGAAGCATGGTAGGAGAAATTGTCATTGAAGGATTCACAGCAGTACAAGAAAAGGAAAATGCTGATCAACAAGCATGATTTTTGTGTGTGTAATTCTAATTCTGCTGCAGGGAACAACTGACACATCACAATGTACTTTGCATGTCTTAGTGTAAGCTTGTGATTTTCACAAGGGAGATGTGTCCCACTGGTGACTCTGAGGTTAGTCTTTCACTGAGGACATATGAATATAGATATCACAAAGCAGCCGGAGCAGAGTGAGACAGAGTGCTCTAGAGAATTAGAGTGAACTGTATTCTCTTAGATAATTTTGCTTTTTTATTTTTATTGAAAACCATAGCATAAAGACCCAGTAACCTGTACCCAGTGATCTACCCAGCCACCTTACCTGGCGATCCGCCTCTTGCTTGATGAGACTTGAAGCCCAGTTCACTTCGCTCACGCAGAAAGTTGGTTGTTTTCTGGAAACAATTAGCTTTGACTTGTACTCTTTATGCAACTGTTCCTTATTCTTTTAAAATAAGATGGTCTATACTGGTGTAATTGGGGATGTATTGAAGAAGGTCTTGCATAGCAGTACCCAGTCTATGCCTTCATCCAGTGGTTGTAGCCAGTTGCTTTCACAGAGCAAAATATACGCTGCAAAATAAATGTGTATATTTCTATATTTGAATCAAAGAAGGAGCCTCCAGGTGCAAGCTGAGTAAGGGTGATTCCCTAGCCATCATAATATGCATTTCAGAGCCAAGAATGAAAGAGGCTAGCAGATGAGAACAGCGATCCATAATTTGTGTCTTGCTTCTACTGTTTTCACAGCTTGACCTCAGAAGCAGCCATGATGTCTGGCTTTGGGAGGAAAAAACATAGCTGGTGTGTATTTGTTCATTAAAGGAGATGTATGTTGTCTAGAATTAACAGAATGCAAAGCCAAGTGGGTATGGAAGTTGATTGCATGCTGTGATTTGGATTTTGGAGCTATATACAACTGTATGAATTGTATCAAAGGCAGCATAATCACCCTAGATTTATTTGCGTAGAAGCTGAATGACAATGAGAGGTCAGCTGTCTTATGAGGAAAATGAGATTTAAATGAGTTCCGCCTGTGTTCATGCAGTGACGTTTGCTCCACCTCTGGGACCACAAAACTCTTTCTTTTCAGCTTTGCATGTACAGTGGTTCTGCATTTTGCAAGTACAGTGTGATGAATGTGTTTTGGCTTGGATATGTGAAAGTTAAAAGTATGGCGTGAAAGGCATATCAAACTTGATTACCTTTCTGATAGAATTACAAATCTGGTGAATGAAGGGAATGCAGCAAATGTAATATATTTGGACTTTACTAAAGCATTTGATACTCTGTTTTGTGAAATCTTACTTGAAAAATTGATTCAAATTGACTGTGATGGAGATGCTGCCATATGATCTAAGACTTGGCAGCACAACTGTAAACAAAGAATAATGCTAACGGGATGAGACTGGAGCTTTGGGAAAAGGCTAACCAGGGAATAATGCTATATATGTTTTAATGTTTAATATCTTTGTTAATAACACAGCAAATGAAGACTATAAAGTAAATTCTGTGGAGGTACTGAACCATGATAGCTCCAATACAGAGAAAAATAGTCTACAGAAAAGAGCCTTGAGTTATTAGGAATGCGGTTGAAAAATAGGAAGGGAAGATGGATGTTGAAAAGCATGATCTGAATCATGGCTGAAGGGAAGAATAACACAGAACAGAAAATTCAGAACAAGCTCACAGTGAAACTTAGGAAATAGTTTGGTTTTTGTTTGTGTTTTCCCTTTTCTAATTAACTCTAATTGAAAATTGAAAAAGCTTTTCTTCAGGTTTTCTCTGTTATGCACAAAGACAGTCAATTGTCTTAAAAAAAAAAATAACATACCCCCAATCCTCCCTCTGCCTGAAACCCCACCAAATAAAAGACCAAACAAATAAAACCTTCTTCTCCTCACCCTACAGTGCTTGAATTGAAGCGTACTCATGGAACATACTGAATTGCTAAACGCAGAAACTGATGGCTACTTGGAAGCTTAAATACATGTTCCTGTTGTGACTGGTCCTGAAAGTGAGCCCCTTCTTTGGGATGAGAATCCTTGCTGTGTGTTTGGCTTTTTTGAATTCATGGCCATTCCATTGCATGCCACATGCTATTCAGGTAGTGAAATGCTTAAAAGAAAATGCCAAAAAACCTTGAAACAAACTCTCAAACCCTATGAAATCAAAACCTTTAAAGAAACCGTGTCCTTACCTCCTTAGTGCTACTGATGCTGATGCTACCTTTTTGTATTACTAATAAAATATATATGTATATCCAAATCTACAACAATTTTATTTTCTTCGGGAAAAATCAGAGGCATCTTGACATTTCTCTTGAGAAAATAGAAAAGGACACTTTTCAAAACCACCTTTTTCTGTTTTCTCTTGTTATTAATGAGCTCAGTAGTTGCTGATACTTCTGTATGAGAATTCTGCACTTCAGTGTTAGGCATTTCAATACTACAATTGTTAGGAGTGCAGATCTTTTACAGGAAAATGCTCCCATTCTCAACTGTACTCCCATGCGTGGGGAAAGCACCACTAAAATACACAGCCTAGGAGAGCCAAAGAGTTTGCCCAAGAGCTCTTACAGGAATTGTTACTTAGCAGACTACAGTTTGGAAGAGCCCTATCCATGAAAGTGGCTTCAAAGACTAAAATGTTATTTGTAAAACTTTTTTAAATCCCCTAAAATGGATTGTCACTATGAAGCCTGTCAGTGAAAGAGATGTGGAAACTGTTAAACTTCTGGTTAAAACAAAACAAAAAAAAACCCCCAGCAGCAAAAAAAAAAAAAAACAAACCTACCTCAAAACACCCAAAGGGAAGAAGGAATGAATTTAGCCTTATAATGTCATTATTAATATGGGTTTGATGTTCCCGTTTAATAAAGAGAACTTTTCTTTCAATACAAGGACTGTGGTGACCCACCCCTAAATCACTACCTGGCCCTGGCATGACCGGTGCTGAAACATCTCCTCTCCAAAAGGGTTTTGTGAAGGCCTGCTTGTTGTCCGAGAGGATTGTACTGTGCAGCTGAAATGGCAGCGGATGGCAAAGCAAGTCCCTGGGGCTCTGTGTTTGGGACCCTGGAGCGCTGCTCCCGAAGGCAGGTGAACAAGTTTGCCAGCCTGGCCCTGCGGCACCTTCAAGTACAAACCACGCAGAGAACTTTCAGCCAGCACACACACACTACACTGCTGTATGGTTAGCTATGAGGGATGAAAGTGCAAGGACTACTGTTCACTTGGAATTTTTTTTTTTAGTATTAGATTGAACAAGACTGATAAGTATACAGTCAGTAGGAAACATGTCATAAAATAACAAAAACAACAGGAAAAAAGAAGCCACCCTTGCTGCCTTTAACATACCATTAAATTTAAGTTTTCTGTCTGTATAAATGCATCTTGGGATTAACACTTGTTCTACAAGTGTCATTTGACAAAGTGCATATGAAAAAAATGCAGTACGTGAAGTCTTTCTCTGGCAGTGTACATGTAATCAAATCAAAGTAAAAAGCAAGGACACTTTGCACTAATTCTCTTTGTATTTTATGAAGTTGACCTTTTCCTCTATATCCCAATTAGTATATGCAAACTTGCTGAGCTGTGACTATAGATTCTAGGAGCATGCAACCTTACCTCTGAGGTTCTGGAGGTCTTTGATCATCCTATAGATCAGAATTTGTATTCGCATCCCTTCTGAACTATGGACAAAGTGAGTTTGGCATTTCTCTCACTCACATAGTTTCTCTGTGACTGATGGATGCTGGTGTTACTGAAGATGAAGCTAATCAGCATTTGTAGTCTGGATATGCCTAAATCTAGATGTAGAGTGGGAAAATATTGACTTCCATTTTCAGTAATTCATACACCTACCTCTACATAACACCCTGTTTAGGATTTTTATCTTGGGAGGGTACCAATAAACTGCAGCTTCATTGGACATGGATGGTTTTTTTATATATCAGTAAAGAAGGGGAGGAAGCATTAAGTAGTAAAACCATAACAGGTTGGTTAAAAACATGAGTTTGCTATAGTCCTGTGTTCTCTGCTCACATAAATGGAGTGGCATCTTTGATACTGGTGAGTTACTTGTGTGCCTAATGACAAGTTATAATCCAACACCTTACTGGTGTTGCGAAGAGCGTTTGTTATGCGATCCTATTAAATGATGTGAGCTCATGTTTCTAGGAATGTAGGATGTGTATAGTACTTGTGTAACATAGGAGGGTATTTTTGAGGACTTGTGGTTTAGTAAACAATATGGATCATCACCTTCTATAACTTCTAAATACAAGCTCTTAGAGATTCGTAGCAGCTCTAAGAGCGGAATATTGAGTAACAGCGGTAGTACCACTGTGTTACTGTAAACAGCCTTAAAATAGCCTGGCTCAGTTGTGTGGGCTCTATAAAGGATATGGGCAAGTCCACTATGTTCAGTAAAGAGCTACAGGGCTGATTTGATAACTATTTCTCTTGTTCTAATAAATTTGGAAAGGTTCGCTTAGTTCAGAAAATGAAAGTTTGTCAATCTTTCTGTAAAGATTTTGAGACAATATTTCTAGTAATAAAGAGCTCCATACTCTTGTAGAAAAAGCCTTTACAAAATGGAGAACCTGGAGTTAGGAAGAATTGAGGCTGGAACAAAACATTTCTTTCTGAAGTAGAGTGATAAAATGTTGAATTAGCGAAGCTGAACATGTTGTGACTCCTAGAAGCTCTAGACTTGATGTGAGAGTCGGATAACATTTCATAGCAATATGATGCAGCAGCTGAAACTGGATGTCTATAATGATATCCTTCTGGCCTTAAAAAGTATGAATCTTTATTATACTAATTTCTAGATAGTGAAATGAAGATGTCAGATTTTTAAAGGGGGAAGTATTATTACTATTGCTTTTATATTATTGTTTCTATTAGATTTTACCAAGTTATCAGTGATAGCTTCATATTGACATGGTGTAAATTTAATGTAGCTTATTTTGGAATATAGAAATTTTACTGAGTTCAAGATTCCTATTGTGGAAGATTCAAGTCTATCAAAGCCTTGCTAGCCATCTCCTCTGACAACCTGCACGCAACAACCAGACATTCGTGTCCCCTACCCAAGTGTCATTTAAAAAAATCTCTTGGTCAAGTATTTGATATTTTAAAGACTGAAAACAGCAGCATGTGTCCTTTCCCCAGATCTGCTCAAATTTTTTACTTTTATCACGTCTAAAAGTTGCATCTTTGGTTGGAAAAGAGGTGGGCTGTCATTGTGGAGACTGCAGGAAGCAGGGATGCAATTGTGCCACCTCCACAGTGATGAGCAGCCCTGTCTAGCCCTTTGCTTGCATGTGGTGGCCCAGGGTAACCGCTTCTGTCTCTAGTATTCCTCTGGGGACATTGCCAAGCTCAGTGAGCTGGGAATTGCTCCAGAGGCTTTTACTGCACATGCCATTAAGACTGTCACTTCCAGACTTTGTGGGGAAAAATCTCAATTTAAAATCGTGCAGATGACCTCTTGCCTGAATATCAGCTGGTTTGGTGGTGCCTCTAACTGCACCCATAAAGTTACAAGTTCCTGAAAGGGGTTGAGTTCTGAAAATGTTGCTCTAAATTTTTATTTGCACAGGTATGCATTTATAGATTTTGTGCTTTTGCTTTGATAACTAGATGATTTCTGCCATGCTATAGTCAGTGGAGTGTTGCAATTGAAATTACTCAGAATCAAGAAGCAGTGATTCTGTAAGATTTATTACATGCTCATTTTACTTTTTTGGTTTAAAATATGCTAGTATGCCCAGTAGCAGAAGGATAATGACTTTTTTTTTGCGGGAGGAAAAAACCAAACCCACCCTCCTAGCTTTATAACTATTTTATAGCAGTAACTTTACATATATTATTTATAAGTGTTGTTAAGTATTGCTTATTATGTATAAATCAGAAAGCCAATTTAAAATATATATAAAATACTGTTCATGCAAGACTTATTCCAAATATTACAAACTTTTGAATACTGAAATGAAAGATTTTTCCAAATCAAATTAGTTTAATTTGGTTTTCAACATGTTTCTTGTAATTTCATTCTCATTTTCCCTTTTCCTATTCTTGTTCATTGTAGGCCACTTAACTGTGCATTAATCTTATGATTGTTGGTGTCACTTCCATATCATTTCCCTGAATTAGAAAAAAAAACAACTTGCACCACTAATTTTTAATCAATTGTCCAAAGCCTCGTGGAGTGCCCTGGAAGACTGCTAAGCATTTCGGAGAAGGTGGCAAGGTGAGTTAGTGGTATTTGCTGTGCTGCTGTTGTGTGAAACTTTCAGGGTCCCATCCCTCCACTGGAAAACCTTCCTGCAAAGATAGAAAACTACTGATGAGAATGAACATGATCAAGACTTTAAAAATGAATGATTTTATGAATAAACCTTCTAAATATTGATATGAAACAGATTGCTACAGGTGTCCAAAGACACAAATGCAGTGAGTTAAAAATGTAACTCTGTCAGTCTTCTTGCGTGAGGCACCACAGAGCTGTGAATGACTGCTTTTTATTGCACAGCATCTGGAACCCCCGAGAACCCCTGTGCCCTTTGGACATCACCCATGTGGTCTTCATCCCTCCCTGGGTAGGAGCCATCGTTCAGCCTGTCTCTACCTACCTATTCCTCCTCCAGGCAGTGCTTTTTCACACAGTTGCATCTGTGACAAGTATCACCTGTAGGCAATAGAGCTCTAAAGCCTGACTAACTTTTCAGCCTGTTGTTGTTAAGATGTCTCTGACAAATGGAGCTCCTGAAAGACAAAGGCTGTTTTCTTTCTGCTTGCCATCTTTTCCTTTTTGAAGTAACGCTTAAGTAAGTACAGGGTTGTCATCAGTTCTTTGTGATATGAATCAGGCTGACCCCTGATGCGCAACACGTGTTCAACTGTGTGATCTTGAGCTGCTATTTCAATAAGGAAAAAACAAATATACATACAGATCACATTGCTCAGAGAGAGAATTTGACTTTCCTGAACATTGAATGTGGAGTGATTCGGGCTTATAAAACAAATGAAGAGTTATTTCAAAAAGTAAATTGGTTAAACTCCTCAAAACAAGGGTGACAAGTGTTTAAGGTTAAAAGGTTGGCTGGAGATGAGAAATATCTGCCAGGCTTCCAGCTGTGTGTGTTAGTAAGAATTTCTGTACTGCTTGGAAAGTGTGTGAGACATATAAAAGAGATGTAGAGAAGTGTAAGAAGTTAATGTTATGAAAAAAACCCTGAAATTTTATGTTGTTGAATCTACACCACTTTTTCCATTAACTATTTACAGCATAAGACATGCTGCTTCCGATAGTATCCACTTTGAGCATTAAATGAACTTGGCATTTTTTTGAATTAGGGAGTATATAAAGGCTGTTTCACAGGAATGCTCCGATTGATGCGCAGAATTGAAGGCAACAAGATTACGTATAGCCCATTCTTTAGCCCTGCTAGGATTGCATATCTTTCTTTTCAAACAAGCTCATAGTTGTTTGCTGCTGCAGTGTAATTTTTCGCTTATTTGAAGCAACGTGAACTGTCCCACTATTCTTTTCTGTCCTTCAAATTAACTGTGGATAATGGAGGATTTATGCTGCAAGTACAGATAATAAAATAGGTTAAGGAAGTATTTTTTCCAAGGTGGTTAGGACTCAGATAAGATTTCTTGGTTTCCTGTGCCTTATAAAATGAGAAGCACTGTTGCTAGTGTGTAGTTCTTGGGCACTCAGGTTCATTAGTTCCTGTTTGTGGTTGTGCTGCTCCTTTCCACCGCTTGCCCCAGCATCGCTGAGCACATTGCTGGAGCAAATCTTAAAGAGATGAGAGCTAATGTAAAGAGAAATCACTCTTCGTTTGTGCAAATAATTTGCAGTGGCAAGTTTGTAAAATTGAATAAAGTAGCAAAACAGGATGATAGATGCTAGGAGATGGAACCACCAACTGGAAAACAAAAAGTTATTGCAGCAGATGAGCAGATCAGTACAAAGGAACTGGTGATCTAGCAGTGTTCAATTGGGTGCAAATGAAAAAACACCCAGACAATCAGAAAACACAAATAGAAAATCTGGCAAGGAAATAACTTCTGGTGCTTCATAATATGCTGTTTGATTTCACTGAGACAGGTAAAGATGTTCACCAGGTTTCCTCAAAAATATGAATTTAAATGTAGCACAAAATTATTATTATTTTTTTTTTTTTTTAGGAACACAGTTGTATTTATTTGCAGTTACTAGAGTTTGAAAGAATTTCACTGTCCTGTGCTCCTACAGAATGATTTTTATCTTTCCATTTTCCTAACAAACACATTCATGCCTACTCTCTCTGGTGTATCTATCAAGCGTTTGTTAATAGGTATGTTCAGCCCTGTGTGCTAGTTTTTTCCCTGGGTTTAGATGCATGTGTTGACAAAAAAACCCCCCAGTTCTGCAGCCTGGACACAGAAGCCTCCAGTCAGAGCATGGATGTGTGCACGCTCACGTATTGACATGGCCAAGAGCTCTGTATGGCAGCCTTCACCCAGCTTTTTCTTACAATGCCCTGAAAGGACCTGAAGCTCAAAATCTCATGTGCTATGTGCAGTGACTTGCAGTGACCTTGAGGTGTTCTGGATCAGGCTGTGAAGTAGTCTTGCAGTCCCTGCATCCTGTAAGCTGCATGATAGCTGACAAAGCAACTTCTTCACCTCTTTGAGCTGAGGTGCTGTTTCTGTTTGAGCAGTCTGAGAGCACTGACAACAACCGCCTGCAACAGAAGTGTGGGTGGGAAAAGCATTTGGTGGTGACTTGCCGACTAGCTGGTGAGGAGGACATAGTTGTGTTTGACTTCTTTTTGGCCACTGGTCAAACACCGTATGTGCAAATGTGTGTTCTCAGTTCCCTCTGTGTGCTTTTATAAATAATCGTTGTTTTGGGGGGAATGGACATATGTTATTTTGATCTGTTATGACAAATTGTGGTTATTTCTTTTTTTTTTCCTGGGCATTTAGTTTTCTTAGCATTGTAGGGCTGTCAGGAAATATTTCCTGCTGCAATATGCTTTGTGTGTGTTTCCACACAGAATATATAAGCATTTGTGTATGCAGTAGTAAATTCTAAACCTGTTATTACCCCTCAGGAAAGAGATCTTGCATCTATTGTGGATATTTCTTGGAAAACGCTAGTTGAATGCTTGGTGGCAATAAGAAAAGAAAAATAAGTTTTAGGGATTCTTAGGAAGGGAGCGGAGAACAAAACAACCTCATCTTTCATGTGTATCTCTACATCTCAAATTCTGTGTGCAGATCTGATGATCTTGTTTCTAAAAGGTCACAGTAAAACTGATAAAATCTAGAAGTCAGCTAAGAGGAATGGTTAAAGGTGTGGAGCTGCCTGTAAGGGAGGAGAAATGCAATAGATTAGGATGACAGCATGAAAAGATATAATAATAGTATAATAGTAGTGTATAAAAATATAGTTAAAATATGAGTAAGGAATGAGAATTATCTGCATTTTGTAACATGGGAACTAAAGGGTGTCCAACAAAAATAGAAGATTTAAAATGAGTAAAAGGAAGTACTTTTCTATGGAAAGCACAACTAAATTGCAGAGCTCGTTACCACACAATGTTAAGGAAATAAAATTATAAAATACTTAAAATTCATCAGTTCTTACCAGAAATAGTTCTTTTGTAGATCACTGAAAAAGTGAATCGGTAGCCAGCTCTCGCTGGTTAATTCTGTTAAGCTACTGAAACTCTTGTCACTATATGGACAGGAGAGTCCCACAAAAAAAAAATTAGTGTGAAAGTGGTGCCATTTAGACATCACATTCTAAACTACTGTCCAATACATACAGGTTTTCTTTTAAATTATTGCTGTAGAGTTTCAATCTAGGGAAGTAGAAGACTTCCTATGATGTTATTGACTTTTTTTTTTGGTATCTGCTCAGAAACAGTTTTCAAAGCAATGACAGAATAAGTAATGAACAGAAAAGCAACTGTCAACACTGCAAAAAGTATTTACTAGATAGTCTCAGTTTTCTACTTAGTGATATCAGCAAAGCAGTATATGTGAGATGTATTTACTATGAATGGCATACTAGGTCTGCTTTCTCATTTCTACATTGTAGCTGGATATTTTAAACATAATATCTAAAATTAGGTATTGTTAGGTGTTGCTACTATTTCAAGAAAGCATCTTAGGATAGTGCTTTTTCCCGTTTTAACTAATTTGAGTGTCAATATTTGGCTTAGGTTTAAGAAAAATTTTGAAGACGGAACAGGGGATGAATTTTATTGTGCAGCCAAGTGTTATTCTAAATGTTTGTGGGTTTTTCTTTTGTTGTTGTTGTTCTTTTTTTGTTGGGTTTTTTTTTTTATTTTTTTAATCTGAATCATTGTGTAAATTT
>WHYT01017789.1:496867-516678 GCA_009806455.1 Tetrax tetrax | reverse complement strand
ACAAAAAAAAAAAAAAAAAAATAGTGTGAAAGTGGTGCCATTTAGACATCACATTCTAAACTACTGTCCAATACATACGGGTTTTCTTTTAAATTATTGCTGTAGAGTTTCAAGCTAGGGAAGTAGAAGACTTCCTATGATGTTATTGACTTTTTTTTGGTATCTGCTCAGAAACAGAGTTTTCAAAGCAATGACAGAATAAGTAATGAACAGAAAAGCAACTGTCAACACTGCAAAAAGTATTTACTAGATAGTCTCAGTTTTCTACTTAGTGATATCAGCAAAGCAGTGTATGTGAGATGTATTTACTATGAATGGCATACTAGGTCTGCTTTCTCATTTCTACATTGTAGCTGGATATTTTAAACATAATATCTAAAATTAGGTATTGTTAGGTGTTGCTACTATTTCAAGAAAGCATCTTAGGATAGTGCTTTTTACCATTTTAACTAATTTGAGTGTCAATATTTGGCTTAGGTTTAAGAAAAATTTTGAAGACGGAACAGGGGATGAATTTTATTGTGCAGCCAAGTGTTATTCTAAATGTTTGTGGGGTTTTCTTTTGTTGTTGTTGTTCTTTGTTTTTTTTTTATTTTTTTAATCTGAATCATTGTGTAAATTTCTAGAACCTATATTTTCATTCAAGTTCTTCTATAATAAGAACAAAGTACTGTGCACTCAAGTATCTAACATTATCTGAAGTGGTCCAGATTGTTAAGCCGTAAAGAAGTGAGTACATTCGTTAGCCCTTATTAGCCCTTTCCCCTTTTCCTGTTCTGTTTAAATCTGGGGTTTGTCCATTTTCGCAAAGCCAGGTTTTGAACTGTGATCAAATATTTCAGTTATGGGAAGCTGAGAGAGGAAGATAGGCAGCAAGGAGAATAGGGATGAAGGTTTTGGGGTTTTTTTTTGTTGTTGTTTGTTTCCCTCTCTTTAAAAAAAAAAAAAAAGAAATAAAATCAGGCCATCATTTACCTGTGTATGGAGATAAAAGGCTAAAAGAAGATTTTGAAGTGCGACAACTCTTTCCTAACTCAACTACCATAGTTTTCTCAGTAATTTCGTGAGTATTTGAATTTCAGATTTGGTGTTCTCAAGTTTTGAAGTAGGGGCTTCTAGTGATGTCAAGAAGCTGAAGCAGTGAGCAATAGTTATTTAGGCATACCCCTAAGAAACTAAGCAATAGTACAAGCTCTAGTTTACTGAAGAATATAATGTCTAATTTTCAATTTATCTTCAACCATAGATCTGTCCCAAGAAAAGACTGTAAAGCCTCTTGTCCCCTTGGCTACTTGCTATGCATTAAAGGACTACTTGTTATTTTTTTCTATGTCAAAAAGGGAGTAGCGGGGTTTGGTTTTTTTTGGAATTAGTTTAGTTTCTTTGTCTGTAACTGTTGTCAATGCCCCTGTTTCTCTTGGATGTTCATAGCTGTATTATAGCTGAGTGCAAAGCCCACGAAGAGCCAGTAAATTACTAAAGGTCACAGAAGAGCATTATGCAAGTCAGTTCACTTTGAAATGGATGTGTATGCACAAACATACGTGAAAAAATATGTTAATATGGATTCCTAGTTTTATTCTAGTCCAATGTGTCTTATTCCAGCTCTGACTAGTAGACTTGTCTCAACTGTTGTAAGGTTAGGTCTGAATTTCTATTCTGTGTTCTCAGAGGATATGAAATGGAGAAGGTGTTATGACAGTCCAGCAAAAATAATGCAAACAGAAGTGTGTTTTGTCAGGGGTAAGTGAATACTTTTGTACAAGATATAATCGGTGAATCAAACGGAGTAAAATCAGCACTGCAAACTCTGAGATGCTCCTCTTCAAAGGTGGGAACTCCTGATGCTGTGACAAGGCTCTGTTTCCATTATTTGCTTTTTGTTTTATCCAATGGTGTACGTGAACCCAGTGTTTTTAATTGATGGTTGTTGAGGCAGTAAAATGAAAATTCTGACTACTGATTCTACTCTTTAGGTCAGAAAAACAACTTTTATTTTTTGTTTTTAATGTCCTTGAGGTTCATTCTTAAAAGTGCAGTTTAAATACTTAGTGTTGGTCAGTAAAGTATTGGGATGAAATACTAAGGTATGTGATGTGCATGGATCTCCACCTGCTTTACTGAACTGCAACAAATATTCCCCCAACTGCAACAAATATTCCCCCAACTGCAACAAATGAGATGAGTGGGTTATGAGATGCATCCGTGGGTCCTGAGGAAACTGGCGGAGGAAGTTGCCAAGCTGCTGACCCTCAGCAAGTTCAGCACCGCCAACAAGCTGTGTGATGCAGTTGACACACTGGAGAGACCTTGACAGGCTGGAGAGGTGGGCCTGTGCAAACCTCATGAAGTTCAACCAGGCCAAGTGCAAGGTCCTGCACCTGGATCATGGCAATCCCAGGCACAAATAGAGGCTGGGTGGAGAATGGATTGAGAGCAGCCCTGAGGAGAAGGACTTGGGAGTGATGGTGGACAAGAAGCTCAACATGAGCCGGAAATGCGCCCTTGCGGCTCAGAAGGCCAACCGCATCCTGGGCTGCTTCAAGAGGAGCGTGGCCAGCAGGTAGAGGGAGGTGATTTTCCCCCTCTACTCTGCCCTGGTGAGACCCCACCTGGAGTACTGCATCCAGCTCTGGAGACCACAGCATAAGAAGGACATGGACCAGCTGGAGTGGGCCCAGAGGAGGCCACGAAAATGATCAGAGGGCCGGAGCACCTTTCCTATGAGAACAGGCTGAGAGAGTTGGGGCTGTTCACCCTGGAGAAGAGGAGGCTCTGGGGAGACCTTCAAGTGGTCTTTCAGTACCTACAGGAAAGATGGGGAGAGGCTGTTCAGTAGGGCCTGTTGTGATAGGACAAGGGCTAATGGTTTTAAAATAGAAGAAGTAGATTTAGATTAGATATTAGGAAGAATTTTTTTACACTGAGGGTTGTAGAGCACTGGAACAGGTTGCCCAGAGAGGTGGTGGATGCCCCATCCCTGGAAACGTTCAAGGCCAGGCTGGATGAGGCTCTGAGCAACCTGATCTGGTTGGAGATGTCCCTACTCCTTGCAGGAGGGTTGGACTAGATGGCCTTTAAAGGTCCCTTTCAACCCTAACGGTTCTATGATTCTCAATATTCTGAGCTGCAACAAATATTCTGAATAGAAAATTTGGTATAGTCATGATCCAAGTGAATATAAGATAAAACTTCCTCTAAAATTAGTAGCAACACTGTAGAAGTTCATGATGATATAATAAATCATTCACTGTGTTAAAAGGGTTATCTGTATGTTCTGAAACTGTGTTTCTGTTTAAAATATCTTATGAGGGTGAAAGAAACGAGTCAAGGATTCTTATGCTGACAATAAGCAGTACATGGCAATTTTTTTGCACGTCAGCCGTTTGAAGTGCATAAAGAGAGATTTGTACTGAGGGGAAGAACATCATCTTCCATCTCAGCTGAATAATGGAGTGAAAACCTTATTGAAAAGTTCTGTACAGAATTTTGTGAAGAATTGTGAAATATTTCTAAGGCGTTTTTAGACCATGCCTTCAGCCCATGAATTCCAGAGCGATGTAACAGCAAGTTAGATCCGGTTCAATACTGAATCATTCCTCTTGTGATATTTTCCCAGGAAATTATGTAGGCTTCTACAGCAGATTCTGTTTGGCGGTTGAGTCTTGAATTGCATCACATTTTGTAAGATTTGCTGATGAAGGAAACCAATGCAGTGTAACTACTGCATTGTCTCTGCATCAGAAACATGTGAGACTTAACTGTAACATCAGACCTTCTGCCCTACTTTGCATTTGTGAGATATGTGCCACTTAGGAGCTTGCCTGCACTGTTCAGTGCACTGTAGCACAGAAAAACCCAAGTGAGTTCATAATTACCTAGCTCACATATCAGAAGCTGATGCATGGTGTAGACAAAATGTAAGGTCTTTTTATAGGTTTATATTGGTTCTGTTTTTCATATTTTTCCAGAGATGGCAAGACTTGACACTACTAAATCTTTTTCAAAAAGTAGAAGTAGCTTTCAAATCAGCTCATTATTCTTTTGGTTTTGTCATCTTTTCAAGGAATCGGAATGACATGTTTTGCTGCAACACCATGAATGCAATTTCATTAACGCAGGACTGCTGCAATGCCTTTTGGATCTTGTGAGAGAGCTTGTGGCTTTTGCTAAAGCCACAACACAATTTTCCAAAGCAATACCCAATTAAAGACATGGTTATAAAACAATGTGAACTTCACCAGAGGGAGAGACGTTGACTCTAAGGTATAGGTATTTTTTCAGAATGCTCAGGCAATACTATTATGGGTCAGTGGGTTACTATATGGAAAAACTGTGCTCTGGTACATGCTTTCAGAAAAAGCCAGCAGCAAATCTCAGCAGTTCTGGAGCAAGGGAGAATGGAGGTAAGAAGCCATCGTTAATTAGGGATCTGTCTATAAAACTGTGTGAAACACAAATGATCGGCACAGCAAAAACCTAATGCTGAGATCCCCTCAAGTTCTGTACTGTAAATAGTGTTTAATGTTCTCATCTCTAACCTGGAACTGGGAAGAACAATCAGGTATGGCTGATGCACATTAAGACTAGAGAAGGCAGGAGCTTTAGAGACTCCTAACAAGAGTTGGTGAGCAGGTAGCAAAATGGGTGCAACTCACTGCTGAGACTTGCAAGGTTGTGCTCGTGGAAAAACAATGAATTTCACAGCTGTATTGCAGTTTATGGGGGGAGTGAGGGGGAGGAAAAAAAGGGCCCAACTGTTGTTGGAGAAAGGTCAACGTAAGCATGTTAGGAATGTAGTATTTTTCCTCTTTCTGGTGACTGTTTTGTGAAGATTTGTGCAACACAGGCTTAAGTATTCAAAGGGAAGTGAAAGCTGATTAAAGGTGAGGTAAAGCGCAGAATCTTGAAGCTGTTAAGTGAAAAGGAGTATTCATAACTGCAATAGGAAAAAAGGTGGTATAAAGAAAGCAAGTGGGATTTTGCTATTTTAACTGCATAGGAGGCAGAATAGCAGCTTAAAAACAGCAAGAATTTTCGGACCTCAAGAAGTTAGCATATTGAATGCTTTAGGATGTTAGTAGGATTTTAAAGTTTTTTTTAAGGATTAGACTTTATACAGATAATTAGCAAATGCACAACTATATTTGATAGGATTAAGAAATTATAAAGAGTTTAAATCCTCTCATTCCAGCACAAAAGCTAATGAATATCAGCATATTCTGAAGAATATTCTCTTGTGAGAGTTTGGTTTCGTATATGTCTGCAAAAGATTTTGCAAGCTTTAGTAAGATGTATGGTATTGGTGACAGATATGGGAAAGACACTTGCCTAGGCAAACCTAGCTAGCTAATATGATAGATTCAATATTGTATCTACCTTCAGTGAAGGTGTTGCTTATGCAAGGAGTGCAAAATTGAACCCTGACAGAGGAACAATTAGAAGATAACAAAAGTCCACAAAAAGTCCCCAAAAGTTTTGCTTCAAAAGGAATTTCATCCTTAATCTATCTTTCAGTCGAACTGTGACAGATGACTGCAAAAATGTGTTGTATCATACTGTCTAATGGAAGTGAACTGCACAAGTAGTACATGGATGATTATTTACATTAAAAAAAGTTTATAAGAATTCAGATTTCTGGTCATTTGCTTTTTATGGCGTATGCACTGTTTTGCTTTCTGTAGCCCAAAATAACATTACATATGATTTTGCTGTACAGGATCTGAAATGTCATGACAAGTATGGATTCTCTTCATGCTGTGTTAACCTCTCAAACAGAATGCAATTGCCTGCCTCATGCAAGTATTCCAGGAAAACACAAAGAACAGAAATAAACAGGAATGACTACACAAAGGAAATGAGACATTGCTATCATTCATTTGTCTGTATAAATTATCCATGTGACTGTCTATGTGTAGAGATCAGAAATTAAGTTCCCTAGCTAAATCAAATTGACCTTGTAGGTAACAAAAGTTTAGTCTGTTCTGATTTGTTTAAGTGGCTTAAAGTGCTGTGCTTATTGTGGCCCTGACTGCATTCTAAACAAACATTGGCATTCTTGGTGAAGTAGAAAGCCTGTCATTTTTGGATAGATTTTCTGAGTGACGGAGACTGGGAATTGTTTGACAGATTCAGTCACCATTGTAGCTGGCACATACCCAAAGCGAAGAATGGAGCCAGGCAATGCTTTATGCTGAAAGCTCTGTGTGTATCTTGCCCTTCAGGTCTCAGACTCTTCATAGCGAAGAACTGAAGCAAGAGGTTGCCAGCTGATGCTCAACACAAACTGACTTTACAGAGGTCAATCTATTGTCAAAATCTTTTAGCTTGCAGATCCTTGAGAAAAGGGACTGTCTTGTGGGCTGAAGTAGCATATGGGCTGTATGAAGTGTTGGGTGTAGGGACTGGTTATTAAACTTCAGCTGAGACCTACAGGATCTCCTGGATGCTTGGGGGTGACATCAAGTGTGGGTCAGTAACTAGGGGACTCAACCTGAGTCATCAAGTGAGAAAGGAGGAATGGGAAAGCTTGGTGGTGATAGGAGAAGGGACCAAAAGTCTTCTGGTGAAGTCACCTAGCAACTTGGCAAGGGTTGACAGAGCTTGTGACAGCCCTTGGCTGACACGCTGAGAACCTCCATCCCTGTCTGTGGCACCTCAGAAAGATGGTCAACTTGAACGTTAGCCCACAAGAAATATAAAGGGGTCTGTGAAAAGTGCACAATTTGGGATTTACCACAGTTTAGTCTACTGTATAGGTGTGTTAAAAATTGGCCTGCAAGGAATTTACCTCTTATTGCATCAACAGATGCTGTATGTGTATATTAGATTAAAAAAAAAAAACCAAAAAACAAACCCAAAAACCACTGTATGTGCACTTGTGAGTTAGTGTTGTCCCAAATACAGCTCTGGAAAGCCTAATTCCTACTCTGCTGCCAACCTGAGCATAAATAAATGACCAACAGATGTTGAAAAATGTCTTGCCCAAGGTTTGATCTAGTTGTCATTCTCAAGAGGGAGCTAGTTAAGACTTTGTATTAGGACTTTATACATTCTTTTATCTAACTTGTACAGTCTTCCTGTTTTGCAGTCTTTCTGACAGTTTAGCTGATATGTTTGGTCATTGCTCACAGAAACCTTTTCATCCAGTTTCGATGTTCAAAGCTTAACTCCTAAGAGTTACTTGAAAAGTTGTGATCAGTGCAGTTACTCAAGTGTGTAGTTAATCTGGAAAAAAAAAATATAGACGCTCCTCCCATTTAGAACGCCCCCCCACCCTACCCCCCTTTAAACGGATGCACCACAACACAATTTCCTTCATTTACAGAAGTCCGAAGAGATTGGGAAAGTCATAAGTGAGAAAAAAAAATGTTGCATTTCATTACATTGCACAGAAATGTCTCTTGGACCAGAAGGGACTTGGAGTAGAAGGGAGGAAAAAATGGATTGTCCATGTACCCTGTCATGAAGTAGGTTTAAGTGTTCTTGACAATCACTCTCCTGCTGGAGAGACCTCGTCATCCAGCTGACTTGCAACATTTTGCTGTGCTTGGTTGTAGCCACTGGGTCAAGAAAGAGAAGCAGCAATGTGTCCTTACAGTGGATGTTGGCCTTGGTGTCCAGAGTGCCGAGGCTGTGTCTGGTATGTGGCAGCCAGCTAGCACTAGGAGAGGGCTGTGAGGAAGGAGCATCTTGTACATGCCTCCATTGCACCTAGATGTAATCTGTAAAGTGTACAAGAAGGGACTAAATTTCCCCCAAACTTTAAGCTTGCTTCAGGCTGGGACTTCATTACCTCCATTGGTGCTGTGACCAAGGATATTGTATTATGCCTTGGGCTATACAGCTAAGGAACTCTGTTATCAATGGAAAAAAAAAATAGAACTGAAGAAATACTTGTCAGTTTAAATATATATATAAAATAAGACTGATCTCCCTGAAATTTCGAAGAGTAATAAATGTGCAAAATTGTTGTCTGCCAGACAGACGATTTCAAGATGTAGATTTGAACTATGTAAAAAATATTCTTATTGTGTAAAGATGGAGAGTCTCTCTGACAAAAAGCCCCCCTGAGAAATCAACTGACATGTCTTATCCAGGAGATAGTTTTCCCTGTTGCACAAAATAGTTTCAACCTGGTGAGGGAATAAATTCCAGCTGATTTCAAAGAAGTTGCTTATTTAGATAAATCAAGTCTGAAATATGAGTGGTACTGTCTGTACAACAAATACTGTAGAAAATACTCAAGATCTCTATAGAACTAACTTTAGAGGATGTGTAAGGACTGAGTAAGTATGTGCTTTCTAAAGTGTGTTTTAGCACAACTGTGCACTTTTGTTGCTGAAGAATCTGGCTGTCAAGATTTCAGGAATTTTCTAAGCTAAGGCACTAAATAGATTTAGCTAAAACTTTGATTGTCATGGTCCTAGCTTTAAAATGTAATTGGAGAGAAGGTAAGTGAGCTGTGACAAAGGTAGAAAGGGACAACAATAACAGAAAGCATTTAGATAGGTTTGCACATTAGCAGCCTATCTTGGTGATTCAGATCTGCGATAGTACCAGTCTGAAAGTACTGTTTCTGGTACGAGAGAGAGTTTTCTGTCTGCATTAACCAATGTAAGCCCTTAACATACCTGATAAGAGGAAAAAAGAAAGGGGAAAAACAAAGTGTAGCTCTTTCCTGAAGATGAGGGAGTTCTGTAGTGATAAATGATTTACCTTGTGGGAACAATGCATCTGCTATGCTATTAAGTTCATATGAAAAATGTTATGTGATACGTGAATCATTTTATTTTGAAACTTCCTTCAGAATTGGCTTATTTACAATGTGTGATTTCTTTGCAAGATTGTGAACTCTATATAAAGACACACAGCAGCTGAAAGTCCGCTTTAAAAATGGATAGTCTCTCTTCCTTTTGCATCTTATTTTTGACAGAATTTTTTAGTAATAATATAAAAGTAGGGATGGAAAGATCCGCAAATCATCTATGATTGTGGAAGGTCCTTGAAGCAAGGATTGGTTACTGTTCAGGAAAAAAGCAGTTTATGAAGACCAAACTCAAATTAAGGCAGGAAGCTAAGTTCTTGATGTGTTCTTCAGTCAGCTGATGATAAAAGGGTTCATCACAAAGTTTACTATATTATGAAATAATCATATAAGATTATAAAAGCAAGATCTTTCACCACTCATTTTGTGGAAGGAGAAGTAAAAGGATACATTAAGGAATAGATTCTCTAGTGCAGGAAAGAAAGAGGAGGGTTATAGATGAGTCTTCAGTCTGAAGACATCAGGTAAATCTGGAAGAGTCATCTAGATGAAGCTAATGTGTTCAGGAGGCTGGAAAATGCGGTGTTAGTATTTCTACACAATTTCTTGTGGTAGCAACTACTTCAAAAGCAATATTATGTTTTTCAACTGTTCGAGATACTTGAATGAAAAATTATAGCCTAGTCTAGTGCTCGTGAAATTGGATCTTTGTGAACAGGTTATTTTAAGTAAATTGGGAAGCTGGGAACTAATAGTAACCATTGAGTGCGGAGAAGCAGGCTAGTGTGTTTGATCTCTCAGAACCTGCACCTTCATGATGTGTCTAGAGAGCTGACTTCAGATGGCAATGCCTCACTTCTGGAGAGATTTAAAAAACTTTAAAACCCCACAATGCCAGTTATATAGGTTATTAGAAATTAGACAAGCGGGATTCTAGAGAGGAAAGTACCATCAGGCCTGAGTGTTGATTCCCCCTGGCACCCCACCTTACAGTCAAGTTACTTTATGAAAACAATTCAGTGTTTATGAGAAAATAATAAAAGGTATAAAGAATGTGACAATTTAGCTGGTATGCATAGCAAGTGTTCCTGATGGGACAGTGATTTTGTAAAGATGATGTACAATAAAAGAAAAAAAAAAAATCAGAGTGAGTATAACAACCATACAATGATAACTGGAAAAAAAACCCCTTAGCCCCACAGGGAGCTGAACATAGTTATTGTCAGTATGTCCAGGCTCCAAAGCTGACATTATGTTGTCTATGGTGCCCTGTGTGATTTTTAGGACTCCTAGAATTTGGGTAGTTCTCTCACAGTAAGATTCCCTAATGCTTGGGACAGTGTGGGAATTGCAACAAGGCTGTGGCTGCTGTGGTTTTTTAACATTTGGCTTATGAATTTTTTTTACTTGGCTTATGGCTTGTGCATGTTCTCAGAAAATGTGTATGACCCAATAATGAATGCATGCTTAGAGATGGGGTAAAAGCCTTTGATGAGAAGTTGGTCACCTATGAATAAACAAACAACTGTCTTCATTTGTAGTGGTACTTTTGAGTAGAAACTCACTTTTCTAATAAGTCATTTATTATTTTGCAACTGGTAAAAAGAGAATTGATGTTTGAAAACAGGATGCTTCTCTGACCTACTCCTTCTGCTTCTGTATTTAAGGTGCATCTTTTCTTTAAACCAATCCCTCTGCCTGCCCAGGTTGGAATTTGGCACTAGCTTTTGTGATATGAAATCTATATTGTCAATTTAAGCACTTTCTTTCCATCTGTGTTTAACTCTCTGCACAAGCAATGGTTACTAGTGTTACAATGCCCTGTAGAAACAGATTCAGGAAGATGTGATATTGTAATTCCTTCTGCAGCACTATTTGTCCCATCACATGTGATAATGTCTTAGTAGCTGCTTGTCCCTCAGGATCAAATTCTCTGACCACAGCACACTAGTGGCTCCTGTGGTCTTACACAGGATTTGCTCAAATCCTATGGTAGGAGAATAGGGAAAAAATCATTTTGGTTTTAGCCAGGGACTAAGAAAGTTACCTGGGGATTTTACAGAATGAGATTTCATGAATGCAAATATAACAGTTGGTCAAACTTTACTAGTAACATAGCCTAAGTAGTACCTAATCAGAAGTGTAGTAAGATATTTATGCATAGATAATGCCATGGGGCTCAAGTTATTCTCTGTTATCCACTTTGATAATTATCTGTTGTAGAGTTACTGAAGTCAGATGAAGTTGAATGAATTGTATAAGAGCAGATAGTAGAGTCTGTCAGTGAAATAGTATCTTTCAGCAGTAGGTAAGGTATTTTAATAGCAGATCCTTTGTATGAGGTTCCTTCTGGATTAGTCATTTTTGGCTTGCTTACTGATGAAATTTTTGTTGGTTAGATCTCTCTTCCATTGTGCAGTGTATAGTCTTTTTTTAAAATGTAGTTTAATAACTAGTTTCTTAAATATGACTTGGTATCTTATTTGCCTCAAATTACTCAATAAAATGTGTGTGTTGCAATTAATTACAGGTCTTTGAAAATATTATGCTTTAGAAAAAATTAGTAGTGATATCAATGGTCTTTTTATTAATAAAAAATTTTAATTGTTAGCAGAGTATTTTATCTATAGAAACCTAACTACATGAAGTACTCTGTGTAATTGTAATGAAGGTGAAGAAGGAGGAAATACAGAGGACAAAGCTCAAAGTGAAGGTCAGATGGGCTAGTTGGTGATGGACACCACCAGAATAGGAGACTAGTGGAAAATATTAATACACATTTTTGTTCAATGAAGTACTGTATAAAGCTGATTATTTTTTTTCCTGTATGAATTTAATATACCTGTTTCCTACCTCTGAGTCACTTCAGCAAGTAATTCGAAGTCTTATGCAATAAAAAATAAAATTTGCTCTGAGTAGCTCGCTGAAACTTGAATTACATTAACAGATTCCTTCATAACTATGATTTGAGTGCTTTGAAAAACAGTAATTCTCTGAGTTCCTAGAGCCCAGTCATTAGCTGAACAAAGGGGAAGTGAAACTTTTGTATTAAAACAATAAACAAACAAATGCAGTCACTGTAGTGCTCCAGTTCTAAGAGAGATTCCATGGAATCTCTGTGGGATTGTAGCCCCGTGGCTGCACCCAGGAAATCCTTGCTGATTTCCTGGAAGGGATGTGAGAGGATTTCCCATCATGCTGTCGTCTTGCTGTTTCTGTATTTGTGTGCATACACTTGGTGTGGACCCCTTTCTGTTCTGTTTTGCTGTTCTCAGAGTCTCTCTTGTGCATGTCAGCCTGTGCCTGTGCTCATCAAACTCGTTCCCCGCTTCCTCACTTGATTTCCCTTCCCCGTTCCTCCTAGTTTAAAGCTCTTTTCTCTGGTTTAGCCAGTTGTTTCAATACCACTGATTAGATAGGTCCTCTCTCTTCTCAGAAGTCTTTGGTCTTGAAATAGGGTTCCCGATTGTAAAAGTCTTGTTGTTGACACCAGCTGTGCAACCAGGTATTAAAACCACAGGCTCTGTCTACTCTTCTGCAAGCCGTTTCTCTTCACCAGCAAGATCAAGGGGTAAAACACTGGTGGAGTCCTGCTCTTAGCCATTGCTCTCTGAGCCATGTAGTCATGCTTGAGATGCTCCACATCGCCCTCGCACTGTCATGGGTGGCCATGTGGAAGAGCAGCAAAGGGCATACCAGGCCTTTGTGTGCTGGGGAGGTGTGTGCAATAGAGGGAGAGGGAGGGAGACCTTCAGAAGCTCTCTATTGCTATTTGATAAGAACATGAAAAGAATGTATCCAGCCAAGAGAGAAGCTCGGCTGCTTCTGAATGACTGTCCTTGCCTTTTGGTGTGACTTTTCTTTGAATTTTCCACCTTCACAGTACATGTAGCTGAAAAGGCACTTGCCTCGATCAAACCTGTCCACCACTCCAGGATACCTTGCTAGTTTTCAAATTAGTATCTTCCCTAGAGTGACTTTCATGTGTAGAGAAACCTTAGGTGCAAGGTGTGATTAGGCCAATTTTGAAACAATTTTGAATAACAGGAGATGAAAGAAATATTTTGCATCTGTGCTGGTATGAGGGTAAGCCTGATTCTCCACAGTGTAATGTCTGTTTATCTACAGAGATGGAGGTGAGATAGTTAAAAAAAAAGTGCAGTTCAAAATGAGAGCAACTTTCAAGAACCCAGGTCTCATTTAAGCATCAAAAGAAGTGGCCTGGTCTTCAAGCAGCTTCTGGGTAAGAGTTCCATAAATATTGAGGTTTTTTTGAAAATCTGTCGTAAGGTGTTCAGAGTGGGAACTATGAGATTTTAAACACTGCAATAATTGAGTAGCTTTATTAGGTGTTTAAAAAGTTATATGTGGTGTCTGAAGTTACTCTGGGTCTTGCTAAAAGGAAAACTGAAGAATGCAGATTTGTGGTATTTTAATGCCACCTATTTTGTAGCACTGGATAGTCATGGGGATTTGATATCTGTAAGCAAAGTGGTTTTTATGTAAGGAATAGTGGTGTTGAGTGAGGACAGGATTTTTTCCTTAGTATTGAGCAAAAATAATTTGTGTTTCATGGGTGAGGAAAGAAGAAAGTGTTCCTTTTTAAGTTGATTTTAGAAAACGAAATAGCAACTTTAGATTGCTGCTAGTCTTGGGATATTTGCATAATCCTTGAATGCAATTGCAAGTATGTGATACGTTGCAGAGATCTTTCAATAGATCAACCTCCAAAACTTGTCAATAAATATATGCTATAAATAGGTACTGAGTCACAGCTAGGTTCATGAACACTACAAGTCTTTCAGCAGTTGGCATAGATAAATGAATATTTTTGGATACGTTGGCTCCTTCACCACAGGCATGCTTCCCCAGCTATGTGAATTGATTTCTGGTGTCTCATCTGCCTTACATAATATTGCTGTCCACTTTACTAGGAGAAGTAACAGCTTTTGGAGGGGGGAAATTGTAGACACGATGATAAGGATAAGTTTTAGGGCTTATATGTTTCTTGAGCTGCTTGTTGGAGTATGGATCTTGCTGTCTGTGCATAAGGCAATGGTAGCTTTTGGGAATTTGCCTTTGGTTTCATAACTTATAGCTTCTCGTAATGCAGCAGCCCTGATAGTATTATATATACTCCAGAGACTCCTTTTCAAGTCTTCTACTTAAAGTTTAGGCTGGAGGACATGAAATGCTGCTTTGGAGTGGTGTATGCAGTTGTTTGAATTTGTTGTTTTCAAGTAGGCATTTTACTAAGGGACAGTGGCAGATGGGTTATGGAAAAGAGATCGCGCCTTCAGTGTTTTGGTTTGCTTGAAATCTCTAGGTGAGTATGACTGGGCAGTGAGTGGTACGTGCCCCTGCTGTGCTGGGGAAACAACAGAATAGAGAAATCTCTTGTAGTTAGTTCAGAAGCAGTGTCGTGATGCTTAGACTGATGTTCATCCCTCCTGCTTTCAGCATAAAGCATAATCTAAGGAGAACAATTTTTTTTGGGGGGGGAGGCTGCCCAGAAATTGGATTTTCTATTGGCACTTTCTGCGCATATGTATCATTGCTGCTAATTAGACAAGTAGGGCTAACATGTTCCTTGCTTGTCAGTACTGCTCAGAATCCAAATGAGTTTCTTGGTACCAAGGAACTGGGAGGTTTTATCAGCTTGTCTAGAGCTGCTATGTTTGACTGCTTTTTGTAAATGGCAGGAGAGCATTTTCCTTTTGTGCATGCCGGAACTGAGCCTGAGCCTCGCTGATGTTAAAATAATACTCAGCCTGTACATGTGAAATAGTCCCAAAGGAGACAGCAAAGTCAACCATCCCTGCAGAATGCTAATGAAGGCATGGAAAAAAAAACTTTTATATCATGATTTGTAATGAAAGGCACGTGGAAGAGGGTGAGAAAGTGCAGTTTATTCTATGCTGAAGGGCAAAAGAAAACATAATTATGGAAGAACTTAGGAAGAATGGAAATAAAATACACAGTATTCAGAAAAGCACTTGTTTGTGTCCCTTGAATAACTGAGATGGGTTTGCAGTTAATTCTACCTCAGAATTAGTGTTGAAGGGAGAAAAAAAACCACAAAACAACCACAAAGCTGACTCGTTCTACCTAGTGCCTTAAAATAGTGTTGGTGTCATTGTGATTAACATGTAGCTCTGTAAAACCATGTTCTGTTCAAAATTATTAAAAATGCTTATTCACATTTTTAAACATCATACCAAGCTATGATTCCAGGAGAAAAGCATTACTAATTAATTATATTCATTATATTTTGAGGAAACAGATACAGTTATTCTGGGGAATTTCTGTGCTCTCAAGTACTACTTATCTGCTTTAAGGATTTATTATTATTATTAATAATTAATGAAAAACTAAAAAATATTTAAGTTCTGTGATGTTTCACATCCTTAACTGCTCACATTGCAAAATTGTCTAAAATGTTTTTTTTTTTGTGTTTTAATACATAATATAATCTTTACTGGCTTGGTATTCCAAATCTACCCAACTGCAAAGCCAATAGCGAAACTGTGCTATAAAGCAGATTATTAGCTGTAAAGCTGTTTCAGCTCTCAGACTCTTACCTTCTCTGGAGGAGCTAGAGAGCAGTATCAGATCTGTCTTTTGTAAAAACAAGGCCATGTCTTATCTGTCATTAGTGCTTTCAATTAATGTACTTTTATCAGTGGAGTATGCCTTGTACTAATTTCATGGTGGTAGCTTATCTGTGCGAAATGTAGTGAGTTCAGTGAAGATTAACCCAGAAACCTTACTTGGAAAACAACTTGTGCGTTTGTTGACCACTTGATGGCATCACTCAGTTGTTTGGAAACTAAACTGCTTTGCTAGTGGAGTAGTTTTACTTGTGTGCTTGGTGTGAGAGCAAGTGTGTTTTATTTTAGACCATTAAAGACCAAAAAGAGCTATTAATATACTCCCGTAAATTAAATGAAAGCCCCAACTCCAGTTTTGATAGCTGTTTTCCTTCTCTATGGTATATTATGTAAAATTTTGAAATAATTTCTTTACCTACATAAACACAAACAAAAGAGTGGTCTAGACTGTTCCTCTTCCTCTCCTGGTTAACTTTTAAGGGACAACAGCTAGTGGTTTATCAGGTTGATACTGACACAAAGAATGTTGTCAGGCACTGAAATATCTTTTTGGTTTGGTTGTCCAAGAAAATTGCTTTAAACTTCCAATTGCTGTAGTCAATATGCATTCTAGGGAAAGGATTTGTGCAATTTTGTGTGTTTACTGTAGGTCCTGTAAAATAAGTATTTTGCAGCCTTTGTACCCCAAACTGGATGATCTGTGTGTGTCTGTGTGCAAGCCAACAATGACAGTTTACTGCAAACGCTGAACCAAGGGGGTAATGGAAGAAACAAGGCACAATGACTATGATTTAGAGTTCTGGTAATGTCAGGGGAGCTCTGAGAGTTTATACATGCTGAGAACTGGCCCACAAGACATCAAGTACTGAAGCGTATATTTGAAAGCAAGTTGAGGATCTAAATACTGCTTCTCCTCTGCAGCCAGTGTCAACAAGAAGTAGTAACGAGGCGCCCCGTTATTGCTCCCAGTAGTGACACAAAGGAGATGGAGCCAGTTTCTGAGCCCAGAAGAGCTAAACAGGCAGTGTGGGCAAAGCAGCACAAGGAAGGCAATATTGTCGGTGTGCTTGTCTGTTCTGCGAGTGATGGTTATTTCATTTCTGGAGGAAAAAAACCTATGAAAAATATAAAACTCCATTCCTTTTTTTTCCTCTTTCCCGTATTGCTCCTTCTTGTTCAGCTTAGGTTGCTGAATGCTGGAAAAACAATAAAAACACAACCCAAGAATGACGTGGGGGAGGATCTTTAATAACGTTTTTTCTGGGTTGTTTTTTTTTTTTTTTTTTGGTAAATATTTTAAAATCTCATGCATTCCTTAGCTTTTGAGGTGTTTTTAGATGTTGCTTTGTCAGGGATACTCTAATATACTGTTTACACATACACTTAAATATGTACATTAATATATGTATGTAACGGTTTTATTGAATACATGTACTAGTTTTCTGGAATTTTTTCCTCATAACTGATGGCCTATTGAAATAATTATCATTGTCTAATAAAATATAAGCAGTGACATGTATCTAATTTTTGGATCATGAAGTTCTTCGAGCTGGCCTGCTGAGAATTTTACCTAAGTTGGAGACTGAGGTGTACAGCTATGTATACCCATACAATTTGTAAGAAGTTTTTCTGAAAGAAAAAAAAAAAGTGTTTATCTACTGACTTACCAGTCTTATTTCGGTTGCTAAGATTCAGTTGCTAAGAAAAGACACCTAAGATTCCCTTATCTTGCGTTTGCTAAGAAAAAAAAGAGATAATGAAGGATGGAGAAAGAATTCAGAAATAGGATAAATGGTAATTATTTAGTTTTTAAAATATATTATCTAGTGTAATGGTTTTGGTTGGTAGTTATTAGGTGACTATGTAGAAAAAAAAACCCATGGAAAGCTCACAATGACAACTTCATTGCTGACAAATATTTCCTCCACAGTTGCACTGAAAGGAAAAATTCAAGCCTGCTGGGGGTCAGCAATGAGCTTTTCTAATTTTCATGGAGTTTAGTGGTAGTCTGTGCCTCGCGGGCAGTGTCTCGTCCATACATAGATGCTAATGATCCTGCTACAGGTTGGCTTATACATGTGTTAAATTTCTTGCTGTAAGTTTATGATTTTAGGGCTCTACGTTTTATTGCCGTTGCAAGTCATTTCTTAAGGACGTTGCATTGTACATATTTACACAAGGGAAAGTATCAGCAACTTGTCCAGAGATGCTCTGGCAATATGTTGTGTGTGTCAGATTTTGAAGCTCTTCATGAACTTGTGCGCTGGCATAAGATGCTTTTGGCTTCTTGAAACTGGAGAGAGCCTTGCACTGATTTATTGTAAATTCTTCCCAAAGTGAGTTTCACGGCTTCAGGAAAAGAATACATAAAGGGAGGTTTGTTTGATGTGAGAGTCCAGAAATTGGAGATTTGGAGCATTAGTTTACTTTGTCTCTTTGTTGGGTGTATGGTTCCTTTGTTTTGAGTTTCTATTATGTTTCTGTGAAGTACAGCTAGAATGTTACCTATCTGACCTTCAGACACATACTGTCCTCCTCGGTTCTCAGACTGGCTATTAATTTATTTCTTTTTATTGCAAGAGGGCCTGCAGCATTTGTCATTGGTTGCATTTGGAATGCTGGGCTGGTCACTGGTGCTCTCCAAGGTCTCTCTTGCAGTGCTTTACTACGTGTGGGGAATATATAGATGATTTGAAATTCTCATCTCTGGTGGAAGACCTGGTATCACATTTGGCCTCTGAATGCTAGCAAGCAGGGGAATACAACTGCCATCAGGAGCTACAGTGAGACTATGTCAGACTTTCATGTGGCTTCCCAAATAGTCATGTCAAGAACTGTGGGATTTAAGAATGCCTGTATCCTGGTCCCAGACACAACAGAGCTGTTTAATGAAAGGGAGGAAATATTTATTGTTCTCAAATCTTATATCCAAAAACCATACATATCTAAGTTGGGGTAGTTAGAGGTTTTGGTTGATTTGATTTTTGCATCAAACCACAGTGGACTAATTCAAATTTACTTTCTTATTTTAAGATGCATTTTGTTTTGATTGAATGTTTGTGTAATGGAGTAGGAAATATTCATCTTCGCTACAGATAGGGTGATACAGCAGTAAAAGCACTACATAAAATACTTTTGCTGTCTGTTTGTTATCTTTTCTCTCTGTTAGCAGTTACTCTGTGATGTGTAACTATAGCTTTGCATAGGGTTTTCATAATAAAAATAATAAATTCTTAGTTATTTGAAGAAACATAGTGTAAGTACAGAACATAAAGGTAAGTAAAAACCTTCAGAAATAGAACAAAGAAAAATGTATTTATTGCTGAATATCCAAAGGAAAGACAACTGCGTAGCATGACATTAGGTGCCAATGATTCATTATTATGAATTGCCTTTCTCAGTAAATAAAAGAAGCTGAAGAGTCAGTAAACATCATAAAATGTAAAGTAAGGAAAAAATTGTGGAGAAACTCCATTTAGTGAAACATCAGGTTGAGAAAGTTTATAGATGACCAATTTTGATATTGTCCTTAATTCACCAATAGAAGTGAATCTTTCTATGGATCAATATTTTAAGGGAAGCATTTTCAGTGATATTAATAAAATTATTGTAGAATTTTGCCTGATGGACTGGTTTTGCACAAAAACATTGAAATTTTAAAGGTCTTTTGAGGCCCAAAGAGAATTAGAATGTAATAGCTAATAGTCTTTTGACATTTTTGTGTGTGACTGAATTAGCTGTAGGTTTGTGCCCCTGATTTTGTAGAAGTTTCTTGTGTACTACAGCAGAAACATATAGATTTTGTTTAAGCATGTGTGAAAATGCCCACTTCTCTGGTTTGTGTTATTTTGGTTTTAGCTGAAGGAATTGTATCATCATCTTCTTGATTTTTGAAGTATTGCTGATGGGATTGCAGTATTTTTCGTTGTCGTCATCCTTTCTTGTTTCAGTGTTCTAGACAAACCTACCAGGAGGACTTTTCCATTTAATTTAAGAATAATGTTATGGATGCATTTCCTGAAGGCCTTATTGTCTTGATTAAAGAAAGACACAGCTTATCATCTTTCTGAAATGATATATTTTTATCTGATGAGCCTTTTGTCATTCTAGTGTTCCGCTCAAAATTTTTGTTGTGTGGATCTGTTTATAAATTGGCTAATGAACCAAATTACTGACTAAATTTTGTACACATGAATAGCTAGTTCCTTGTCTGTTTATTTGTATATAATATATGATATTCTGCATCTGCTTGCTAGGCCAGATGATAGATTTGCTTACTATGCACTTTCAGCAGAATAAATTGCAGGCTTTGGTAGTCTCATGGAATGTTAGGAGTAGTTGTGTTGTGTGGTTGTTTTTGTTGTTGTTTTTTTTGTGTGTGTGGTTTTTTTTGTTGTGGGTTTTTTTTTTGTTGTTGTTGTTGTGTTGTCGTC
>WHYT01017789.1:413864-496847 GCA_009806455.1 Tetrax tetrax | reverse complement strand
CCCGATTTGTTTTTTTATCTTTCTGAACAAAGAAGCAGTAACCTCTCAATTTTCACACAGTGTCATTTTTTAAAAGGCCAGTTATTTGTGATTAGGATGATTCTCCATTTACAGTGCAGTAAACTGAAAAAGAATAAAAAAATTCAATAAAAATAAAAAACAATTTGGAGAGGATTTATCAAATATTATCAGATGGTGTCCAAAGTGGGTAGGACCAGCTGTAGTGATACACAGAAGTGAGAGACAGAAAGGCACTGGAGTTTGAAGATGCGGTGTGAATGTCAGTAGGTGGATATATTGTTAGATCTGATATTACAGTGGCAGTTGGTCCGTTGATAATTGCGGTAACAAAGGAACAAGTTTCTACCCTTTTCTGAATAATAGGAAATTACTGGAAGGAAGACTGAAAGGTGGTCCTGTTGTCATGTTGCCAGGAGCAAGATAACAGTTTCTCTTGGACTATTTGGATTCCCTGCTGTTTGGAGGGGTTAGGGTCATTTCATTAGAGAGACATGAGCTGAAGCTTTTAACGCAAATATCCCTAGGAAGATGGTGACAAATCAGGACTTTGCCATCTGCATCTGTCTTCAGAAATAGGATGGCAGTATGTGAGGGAATGGTGGAAGAGCAAGACCTTAAACGTGGTTGTACCAAAGCAGGATTCTTGCATCATCATATGTGCTCTGAGGAGTCCCGCTGATTAAAGAGTTCACACAGATAAGGTGCAGTCTGAAAAATAACATCTGCTCTTCCAGATGTAAGTGTTGTCTTAATGGGATATGACTGGAGCTAGAGATGTGGGTCACAGAATGAGAGAAAAGTTTAGTATGTATTGCTATGATGTAAGAGTCAAGTTAGACAAATGGGTCTTAGAACATGCCCAAAATATGTTAACTTGTGTTACTTCTGCAAACATCATGACAGATAACGTGGAGAAGCTAAATGGAAAGAAACAAGGCAATAGATGGAGAAGAGAGCAGACAGTGTTTTGTGAAACTCTGTAGTGGAAATAACAGTTCAAGATGTAAAATGTCAAGCAGATGTGCAAAGCAGAGTTTCTGAAACCAGACTTCAAAAGAGTAGCTTAGGAGAGATATTTCACTGAAATAACCAAAAACCCGGATTAATCAATAATCCGGGAAACTTCAGTGAAATCCAAGTATAAGGTTGAGGTCTATTGATGGAGGCCGACATTGATGAACAACTCCCATGACGTAATTTAATCTACTCAAATAGATGAGTGTGGATTTATTCTTTAGCTATGATGATGTTCATGTTTTGTTCACGTTAACATGCACACTTGATAGAATGATAGTAATTTACGTTGGAAGGACCCTTAAAGATCATCTGTCGTTTGTAGGACTTTGATATCCTCTTAAATTGCAGTCTGATTCTGATGAAGGCTTTCAATACAGTAAGCTAATAACTGTCGCTATTCATATTACAGTGAAATTTGGAGATAGGATTGCTAGAACATTGTGTCTGTTTATCTGTGGAAAAAAATACTTCAAAAGCATTTTTTTTCCTTGAAACATCTACATAAATTTAGAGGATAAATAAATATGAAAGCATCTTAGTTATAAAAATATGAAACTCTTGTAACTACAACTATAGTAACTAAAGATCACTGAAGATCTCAGGGTGTTTTGATTTTCCCTTTCCTTCCTGTTAGTAGGTTGACATGAACCAAGGCACTTCAATTCTCTGTATTTCAACTTTAAGGAAATCAGAATGGGTGTTATGAAATTCACATGCAAAAATTGCAGGTTCTTTTGAGTGCTTATGAAGCAGCAACTGACATAAAGAACTAGTGATTTACTCCATCATGTAGTCAGAGAGGTTTGACTGTTGCTGAAAATCCATAGGAAGTATGAACTAAACCAGAAAACTACGTTCTTTTCTCATGTCCTAGTTTTGTAAGCAAGAAAGTATAGGCATGTGTGGGGAAATCCCCCCAAAATTGTCACCAGAGTTTTCTTTTGGGTGCGTATAATTCTTGAACATTCTCTTGCTAAGTAATTTCAAGATGTCTTGAGTTATTGATTTATTTTTTTTTTAAAATTAATTGGAGTGTGTTATATAGTTGTTCCCCATTGTGTTACTCATGTAGAAAGTAATACTTTTCTTCTTTATGTGCTAAAAGCTTATTCTCACCCGTCGATGTAATAAGTGTGGAGCGATTGAACTTCTTGGAATCCATTGTATTTCTATATTGTGCGAGTGTTCTATTAGAAATATGACACTGTTTCACATTCTGTAATTTGACTAAAGAAAGCAATTCAGAAAATATGAAACCTTTTTTCCTTAGTCATTCCAGTTTTTTTTATTGCCTGCTGTACTGTTTCAAAACAGAAAGGGAAGAGGAGATAACACTTACTGTGTACCATATGCTTTCAGGCAGAACATAATCAATTGACAAAATATCAGAAAGTAAAAGCGTATTGACTAATTCTTCATTTTAAGCCATCGACACAAATTACAACACATTGGGAAAATGCCTTAACCGAAACAGTCTTTGAGATATTTCAGCTGCATTTGGTGAGCTGTGCTGGGAGATAAGGGGGCCTGTTTGCTATGATCTGTTGTATCTCCAGTCTTTTTGCTGTTAATAAGTGATTATTGTCCACCACTGAATGAAGTTGTCTCTTGTTATACCACCGATTATCAGCTCTGTATTTCAGAAATTAGTGATTCTCTGAATGCAGCCTCCTGTCAGAAAGGGCTTTGTTTTTTCTCTGCTTCTGTCTGCTTTGCAAGTAAATTGTTCCTTCTACAGACGTGTGTGGCTTGCTTCTCACCCTCAGCGACAACGAAGCTCGCTGGTTGGTGATCTCTGCAGGGGTTATAGCTCAGATCTGCTGTTCCTTCCCTCTGTTCCCACTTCCCTGTTCCCTCCCCTACTGTGACTAAATAAATTACCTGTATGACATGTTCAGTTTTCTCTGGCAAGAAGCCTGGGAAATCAAATCTGTTCCCGAACCTGGGTCTCCTGTTTGGCAAATGTAATGCCTCCCTGCTGTTAAATCAGGTCAGCTCTCAGGAAAAACAAAGAACAATTTCATGTAACTATAATCAAAACAGAGTAAATTTAGATAATGCAGCTGACATGTTTATTGTAAAGACCATCAAGGAAATAATTTTAAAGGCACTTCATCTTTCCCTGTTGCATTAGGATACATGTTGAATGTTCAGTGCATAGAGGAGATAAAACATTTTCTTTCTGTTATCCCACATGAAAGTGAAATATATTTATTTTCTGTCTGTTCTAAGACGACGTTTGGTGAAACGGTTAGTTGCTTGCATTAGAAATGGTTTTATGTATTTAATTACTGTGGGTTTAGGTAATTAATATTAATTGATAATTAACTCTTAATTACTATTAATTATTCATAACCTGTCCAGTCCCTTTGACTTCTTGGCCTCTGAAAGTGGAGATATACTTAAAAGTGTTTAGAAGAAGAAAAAAAATAAATCATTTTAATACTTCATGTTCATTTTCTACGTTTCCACCAGATCTCAGCCGCGGGGTTGGTAAGAGGGTTGGCAGTGTTTCTCCTCCATTCCCAGACCTTGACACGTGCCCTGGCAGTCCTGCAGCACGTGCCATCGCGTGGGTGGCCAGACCTTTTGCATGCTGAGGCAGTCACCTTGGATGGGGGAAGCACCAGCGCAGGCAGCTTCCCCTCTCCAGCTGAAAGCTGAATCTCCTGCTCACCTACCTCTGTGTGTCCCAGAGGGGCTCTGAATCACACCCCAGATGCTGGGGTTATAGGTGGGGCACTTGGCTGGAAACATTTACCAACTCCAGCTGAGTACCAGCTTATCTTACCTGGAGGGGTCGCAGGAAGCGTGAAACATGCGAGAGGCAGCTGGGTGTCTTGAGCAGCAGAGCCAGGCTGCACAGGGCTCTGCCCAGGGCTACCACGCCAGAGTGGCCTGTGCTTCAAACTCACCTAACACCTGGTTCTCAAAAGCACAGGGGCTCACATGTATATGCTGTGTTTTTAGGTGGTACATGCTTTTCCAGATCTTTTAAGACAGCTTCAGTGTTATTGATAAGTTTAGGCATTCATGACCTGGCTTTGTTCTAATGAGTGCTTTTGTTGTTTCTTCATTGTTCTGAGACACACGCAGTGAATGTTTTTTCATCAGTTTAAAAATCCTTCAAAACTCTTTTATACAAAACAAATCCTTGAAACTGCAATCAGTCTTTATTGTTCAAAGTCGTCATCCAATGTGCACAACAAAGATTAAGATGGGAAAGCACTGAAGTGGGTTTTAAAAGACGGGAGTTCAGTTCCTGCTTCCACCAGGAATGACCTGAAGCGAGGACAATAACCTCCATCTGCATCGCCTCCTATCTGAGGAAATGACAGGAGCAGTGTTATCTGTCCTCAACTTTGTCTTATCAGTCCAGACTGCAGATACTGTCTCGTACTGTAAAGGTACAGGACCTATCTCTGAAAGGCTTCAGCTGATACCGTAATAGAAATAACTTCAGCTCTGTGTTAATGGCAAAGGCAAAGCCTCTCTTGTTCTGTTCTTGGCATCTAGGTTAGTCAGAGGAGTTGCTGAGCTTTGTCCTAACCCTGCATTACTTCTTGTGTTCTCCAGCCTGTGACCTGATGACCCTGGGGATCTTAGCCTTAGTGACGTCCACTGGTTGTGCCTCAGCCAATGCCCTGCAGTCTCTAACGGATGCCATGCACATCCCGCACCTTTTTGTACAGCGCAACACAGGAGGCTCCCCGCGCACAGCCTGCCACCTGAACCCCAGCCTGGAGGAGGAGGAGTACACACTGGCCGCCCGCCCGCCCGTCCGCCTCAACGATGTAATGCTGAAGTTGGTCACTGAGCTGCGGTGGCAGAAATTCATAGTATTTTATGACAGTGATTATGGTAAGTAAAGTGGAGAACTTCAGATGCTATTAAATTAGTTTCTTTTTGACTGGGAAGTGGAGAGGAAAATATAAAGGGAGGGGTGGAATATAACTTGCTGGATTCTTCATTGACAAAGAGAAAAGTGTTTCAGGTGGACTCAGGTCTTTGGTTTGGAGGAAAGGTGGCTGTGAAAACTAGTTCTCAGACAAGCAGCAAAGTTGCTTAGCAACACCTACCAAGACAGCCAACGTTTGAATCATCTCACACTTTTTCAGCAAAATATTAATAAAGTGTTGACATTGATTGGCAGGGGTCACACAGCTGTGCAAGGAAGTTCAACATGGCCTCTACCCATTCCCAGAAAACACTTCCTATCAAAGCTGAGTACTGTTCTTTTTAAAAATTAATTTTCACAACAACTGTTATCACTTCTTTTTTCACATGCATCCTCACACTATTCTCCATTTGGACTAAATTTCACAGTGATGTATTTCCTGGCGTTAAACCAAAAGGTAGAATTACGATTTTCGCTACATCTGATGTGTTTCCTTCAGCAAAATTTTTACTTTGGCCTGAAACTTGAGGAAAAGGAGTATCTGTCCAAGCAAAATTTAATTATGATGAGTGTAAAGAAGCAATGAAAAAAAAAAATCTCATTGTGCCAAGCTCTCAGAGTGAAAGGGAACTGTGTACATTATTTTTTTTTTTTTTTTTTTTTTTTTTTTCTTCCCTCCTCCTCTGCTCAACTGATAGGAACGCTATTCTATATGTTTAACCTGCGGTATTTTCAGCACTCTCATCTAAGAATATAGGATTTGTATTGGGGGAAATAAATTTTCTACAGTATATTTTAAAACCCTGCAAACACTTTTGATTTAAAATGTGATGCATATGCTTTTGGTGTGGTAACTACAAACAGAATACAAAGGAAGGAAATAAAGATTAAATTGCAGTTGGAAAGTTGGAAAAATAATCTTATGTGTATTTGTGCACATAGTTCAGATTTTATACATAGTCTTTCACAAAATAGATCTTTCTTTACATTCTTCCTATGTAATGACAGATTTTTGATGGTGAATCAGAGAGAAATAACATCTTTGGTTGTGAAGCTGAGCTACTCCTAGTTTAAAAAAAAACACCCAACCAAACAAAAAAAAAAAAACCCAAAAAGGCTATGTAAAGAATCCTGAGTTCAAATGAGTTCTGAAAGTCTTGGGTGTAGCTTTCTGCTCTCAGTTGTTAGGGATGTCACTTGCTGTTCCTTCAACAGGCATTTTGAAGATGATAAGGGTGATTGTAAGTGGGATGTCAACTGAGACTCTATCAGCATTTTAATTATATAGAAATATTTTAAGCATGAGAAGGCTACCATGGTACTTGTGGAGTTAACCTGCAGACTCTAATACCTACCAACCCAGTGAATAAATTGCTGTGTAATTAGAGTCCTATGTAACACTTGAGCAGTGAATACTTTAAAAGCAAAATCCACAATGTATGTGGTAGATGTCTTCTGGTGGCCTTCTGATAGGTATGAGGAAACTGCTATGTAGCAGAAGGTTGAGCTTAAAAAGACAAAATTATTCTAGCAGTTACTTCTAGAAATGAAAAGTGAATTTTTAAAAGGGATGTCTTGCAAATATCCTTTTGTAGCTACTGTTGTTTCTCTCCTGCTAATTTGTAGCTTTAACCTTCCAAAACTGTGTGACTCTGGGATCTTCAAAGAGTGGGATTTCAACCCTGGGAATCCTGGCCCTGGTAACTCCACAGATGCTCTATGTACAAACTGCTGTCACCCATTTTCTCTCTTAGCAAACTTCGTCACTCAGCTATGCTATCACTTATTCCAATAGTAGATCCGTGTTTCATTGCCTCTCTCTGCAAAGGGCTAATATCTCTGTACAAAATACTGAAACCCTTAGTTCACATACTCTGTAATTCGCTTGTGATCAAATTTCTTTTTCATTTGTCACAGACTGACCTTCGGTCTGTACCAGTAAGGTAGACACTAAAAGGGGATGAAAAATTGCCACAGACATTCTGCTCCTTTCAGTGTAGAGCATGTTGCATACTGCAGCTGCCCACGCGCTGTTTCCTCTCCTCTCAGATATGACAACCATCTTATACTAATTCCACTAGAAGGATTTTTTTTTCCTAACAATTTGGTGGGAGGAGTTTCCCTAAAGAAGCTAACTGATTCTTGCCAGCTCTAGGCAGGCATTGGTGCATAGGGGATGAATAACCTAGTTCCCAGGATATGGCACGCTGAGCTCAAGAACAACAGCCTGGCTCTTCGGGTGTCCCCATTGTCCTCATCAGTTAGCTTCAGCAGAGCTGTGCTTATGCATCTCTGGCAACACTTTGCCACTTAATGTGCAGGAGTTGACTACTGACCATGAGGAGGGAGGTCACTTGAAGAACGCATGTTTATGATTACGGATACTTTCCAGCACTGGGCTTTTGTGGTTTACTGTAATAAATGGTCCTTTTCTACCTGCTCTCTGGAAGTTATACTATTCCCTTGAGTAATGTTTTAATTTGTCCATCTGCTGATCTCTAAAAACCAGCTAATCCCTTGGTGTCCTCCTTGTGGAAACTGTCAGGTTTTTTAAAGGCAAAATAACATTGCATAGTTTAAAGTAGTCCCATGTTTATAGTAATGCTGTGCTGTACTGGAGCTGAGAATTATTACCTCATAAATTGTCACTTATCAAATGTACATTTTGGATTATAGCTTCTGCACTGGCTAAATTAAGGAGAAGTAGCAGACTTGGCAATTAGAAATAGAGCAGTCACTGAACAACCTAACAAGCCCCTTAATATTGTTGTGTTTGCCATAAAATATGCCTTATTTTACACTGAAGCTACAGATAGAAAACCGCATGCACAACTACTGTGAAGGTTCTTTCCAGTAAAATGTCTTAAATTCTGTAACAAGAAACGGAGAGATTTTATAGGAAAGATGTGAAGTTTTAAAGAAAAAGATTGCTAGATGGAAATGGTAGAAGCAGAGTACGAACTGTGGCATTCTACCTAACCTGATACTAGCTTTCAGATTTTGTTACTGGTGGTGAAGAAATGAGTAATAGCAAGAAATGAGTAATAGATTGGTTCTGGAGAAGTGACCTTTCAAAGACCTCAGACTTGATAGTTGCAGCATTCAAACTCTTTTTGATGATACACCGTTTTCCTACTGAGCAGTACCAAAGGAGGAAAGGTCAGTTGATACATATCTATACAGTTCTCTTGTAATTTTATAAGAAAAATAAGGGTTCATATAGATACTGCATCTTCATGACTCAGACCTTGTTTTTCCATTTCTCTCATTTATGGTTTATGCATAATTTCAGAAGCTGCATAGAAATCTGCTCTCCATTGATCACAATGGCTTTCTGCTGCTGAGACTGCTGCCTGATATAAAAATAATGGTTAGGCACTGTAGCACTTCAATTAAGTCAAAACTAAGAAAAGACAAGTCTCTGCTCTTGCTAATGTGCTGTAGAGCTGTTGGAGCTCAAGGCCAGAATGAGACAGTCTGAGCCCCTCTCTCTGTCTCTGCTGTTCTTTGCCATGTCATCTTGAGAGGCTTTCTAGCCCCTGTATGCTTCCCTTTGCCATTTGTGAAATGGAAAGAGAAACCTTCCTCCCAGGGTGACAGAACTGGTATTTGAAATTTCTTTGACCCTGTGTTTGTCAATGTCTGTCAGATGGTGCTCTGTAGAAGTAGGTCTACCCACCTGTTAAAGAACCTGCAACAGAAGTCAGATCTCTTATGTCATCCTAAAAAGCTTCAACTATGCTGATGTGTTTTGAACTACTTTTTTTCTCTACAGGAGCATCTTTTGGGCTTCTACGTACGTTTCGTCAGTGTGCAAAGGCCTGCTGGCAAGTTTAATTTTTATTTTGCTGATCTCCTGGATGTAGAATAGAATTGTAGAATAGTTTGGGTTGGTAGGGATCTTTAAAGGCTATCTAGTGCAACCCTCCTGCAAAGAGCAGGGACACCTTCAACTAGGTCAGGTTGCTCAGAGCCCCGTCCAACCTGGCCTTGCACATTTTCAGGGATGGGGCATCCACCACCTCTCTGGGCCTGTTCCAGAGTTCTACCACCCTCATCATAAACAATTTATTCCTTATATCTAGTCTAAATCTTCCTCCTTCTATTTTAAAACCATTACCCCTTGTCTTATCACAAGACTCCCTACTGAAGAGTTTTTCCCCATCTTTCTTATGAGCCCTCTTGAGGTACTGGAAAGCCACTATCAGGTCTCCCTGAAGCCGCCTCTTCTCCAGGGTGAATAGCCCCAACTCTCTCAGCCTGCCCTCATAGGAGAGGTGCTCCAGCCCTCTGATCATCTTTGTGGCCCTCCTCTGGACCCTCTCCAACTGGTCCACGTCCTTATGTTCAGGGCTCCAGAGCTGGATGCAGTACTCCAGGTGGGGTCTCACCAGAATGGAATAGAGGGGGAGAATCACCTCCTTTGAGCTGCTGGCTGTGCTTCTTTTGATGCAGCCCAGGATGCAGTTGGCTTTCTGGGCTGCAAGCATTGCCAGCTCATGTTGAGCTTCTCATTCATTGGTTCTCCCCAAGTCTTCCTCCTTAGGACTGCTCACAATCCATTCTCTGCCCGCCTATACAGCCTATCAAGGTCCTTTTGGATGGCATCAGTAATCAAATTTTCTGACACAAAAGTTCGTAAAGCGGCAAGTTTCACAAAAGATCTTACCAACCTCTAAAATTACTATATGTTGAAAGCAATGGGTGCTTCCCACAGTAAGATGAGGCTGGGTAATAAATGAATGCATGTGTGCTTCTAGGGTGAGCAAATAAACAGATGTGTGATTGGAAAAAAGATTTGACAAGTTTTTAGAAGCTGGATGTGAAAGTGAAAACAATGAGGAATACTAAGTCATATTTCTGAAGAGAAATGTGAGTAATAGCTATGTTTTCACTAGATTAATCTTACTGTTGGAAAGCACTTTATCTCTGGTTATATCAAGCCTCTGCTCTCCTACATATATGTGCACATATCCCTATTACGAGATGGAAGACAAAACAGATTTTTTTTTTTTTTAAGACTTTTTGTCAATTAAAATGGTATTAGACTTGTAAAAGGGAGCTGTAATATTTTATTTATAATTTTGGATGTCAATAAGTGAGTGTTGTCTGATTATGAGTCTTGTACTTAAGTTTAACAGAAGAAACTTTTGAAGAACTTTGGACCTTTCAAACCTATCTATAGAGCTTTGTTCCTATGGAGCAGGGGGAACAACAACAAAAAAACCCAACAAATCCAAAACCTCAACAACAAACCCACAATTTATTGATTTATATATATTTTTTTTTTTTTAAGGTTAGAGGTATACCTTTTTTTCATTATGGTCACGCCACACTAATTTTGAATGCTTCCTGAAGAACCTTGCTATGTAGAAAGAACTTGGTTTTCAATGTGATGAGTTTCCTGGGAAGTTTTGTTTCCTACAGTAGTTATATGGCAGTTTTATTTTTGAGTCCTACCTGTCAAGGGCCTCACCTTTGATTGGAAGTTATAGGAATTATGCTATCAAGTTTTACACCTAGCTATTGATCCTGGAATTGTCTCTTCTTTGTAAAGATCCCTTTGTGCAGGCTACTACCCTTGCAATTATTTCATTTGCAAAGGAAGATAGTAATGAAAATTGAGAATTACATGCTTTTATACAGTCCATGTGTAACACTGCAAATCAGTTGTGATGTGAAGCATTGGCCATCATGATAATGGCTTTTCCAGTGAGCTTGTCTTGTTTAATGCAAATAGAGGGAATCTGATGGTTGAGTGTTGAATTAACTGCACATGTGTTGGTAGGTGCTTGTTCAGCAAATGTGATGCTACCAGAAAGTTACACATTTTTTTTTTTTTTTTTTTTTTTGTATATGCTATGTGGCTGAGTTTGCAAGTATAATTAAAAGTACCCGGGTTTTTCAGTTGGTTGGAGCACCCCAACTGGAACTGTTGCAGAGAAGTTTCAATTGGTATTGCTATGTTTGAATAGTAAAATGTATAGTACTTAAGCAACCAGCCACAGAGAAATATAACTTCTTTATAGTCATCAGTCTACAACAGCAAAGACTTAGGGAGGGGATCCTTGGACATCTCCATTATTGGTGCTGCTGTATAAGATGATAAAGGGAGGAATAGACTGGGTCTAAGCACCTTTTCATCCAGCAAGGAACAGAATCCTCTGAGTTTATTCTACACAAATTCGATATGACCTAGTTATTCATGCATAACCAGGGATACTGGATGTCTAGTTGTGAGACAAATATAAAATCTTCAGTTTCTATCTGGAAAAAAAAATGAAGGCTTTCCTGTGAAAAGTGTGTGTCTTGTAACATAATATATAATCATAATTGCTGCTGCAGAGAATGCCAGGAAAGAAAGAATTCAGCCAAGTTCTCCAAGTCCTGCGGGGAGTTTGTGATGCCATGGAGTAGAAGGGAAAAAAAAAAAAGAAAAAAAACCCAACCTTTTGACTTTTACAGTGAATTTGATCTGGAAGCTGTTGAAGAAATGGCATTGTGTGTTCCTATATTTATCCTTGAATCACTTTTCTGACTGTAGCAGCACTTAAAGTAATTGGCCTACTTAAATTAAGAATGGATTTTTGTCATTTTTGATCATATTTTTTATTTAGTAATGTATTGCAGTATATAACACCGAATGTAATTGAAGAAAGTCAATTTCACTTCAAATTATTACTTATAAGTTAATTTAAATACTTTAATTTTTTTAAGGTTTGCGAGTAAGTGTGCTAATAGCAGAAATAAGACTTCCCCCTCTCTACTGTCCCCAATTCCTAGCAGGATATAGGAGCAGTGGACAAAGGTTCTTTCACATAAAAGCTATTCACTAAATACTTTCAGGGCAATTCCTGACATGATATACAAATGATCTTAAACTTATGGTAAAGCCTTTATTCTGAATGAATGCTGTCATAGTGTACCTGGAAGTTCAATGTAGTAGAAGCGAGTTGAAGATCTTTGGACAAATAGTTCGGGCAGTTTCAGGCAACCTGTCTTACCCATAAATTCAAGGCAAATTATGGAAATAATTTAGACCTTTCAAATAGTTTGAAAATGTTTTGCAAAGAGAGAATGCAAGTTCTTTTGAAAAATTAAAAATACTGTGGATTGACACTTTGAAAACAGAAGACTTGCTGGTTTTATTCAAAGTTATTATTTTAAAAATCAAATTGGATGTTAAAGGACTTCAGAAGTGTGTTTCTAGGGGGAAGCTCATGAAAAAATAAAATGAAAGGCTTTGCTAGATGCAGTTTTCCACCAGTTTTTCAGCTCAATCATTGGGTCAAAAGTGATTATTAATCTAGTCCTGAAGGCACTCGTGCATTCTTTACTGTCTCTTCTTTACCTCATGGTAACGTTTTAGTGAATAGTCTCCAGGCTCAACTTTGCAGAAACTACTGGCTACTGGGGACTCTGTTTTTTCCCCTTTATATTCTGAAACAGAGAAATGTTTCATAATACAGCACACACTGTCTAAAGAAATGCAAAGTTCATCAGCCTGGAACTGGAGAGTTCCAAACTAATTCATTTTGAACAAAGAGGTCTTTGAAAATTGTAGATGTCATCTGCAGAAGTTCTTAAGTTCTTGGACTTTCTTTCCCTGACTGATGGTAGTTTGAATCTCTTGACTTTTCAAACCATAAGGCTAAACTGTTTGTTCAGGCATGTGCAAAAGACAAGGAGAAATGCAAGGATGATTTGGTGTACTTGAGCTTGGAATCTGAGCAACTCATTCCAGAAGGGAGTCTCTTTAGTTCACATTTGTTAGAGAGTGAATGTTTATACATCCATTTAGAAGTTGTTTGACAAATACATAGCTGCAAATTGAACAGCAGAAGGATAGAAGTCTGTACTGGAACACTTATGTGGGGCTTCAGGCAGTAACAGTATAGTTCTGAGAAAATATATTCACATGACTCAATATGCAATAAACTTTGGATAAGTTTCCAGTCTCTATTGTTTTTCATGGAAAGTGGTGGGGGAGAGGGAGAGAAGATGTGTGTGTGTATACACACACACACACACACACATATATATATTTATATATGGATTACAATGAAGGTGTTATAGGAGTGTTGTGTATATTTACATACATATGTGTATATGTTTGTGCATTTTCTTCATAGAAGGGATTAATTTTGAGGACCACAATGAATGTGAAACTCCTGAAATCTTTTTAGAGAAGTTTTGGGGGGAATATAATTTTTAAAGCCCTACGGGTCAAAATGGCTTTCTACTTATTGTGTGACTATCAACAAAAGCGTGCTATTACCACTCCTGCATGGTATTAATATATTTATGATATAGTCATATATTTGTGAAGTGGTAGATTAGTGCATTTTTGTATGTATAATGCAGCAAAGTTGTTAGACAGATCTAGCCTTTTTAGTGCTTAGGAACTGGAAAGACCTGATCCATGCAATCCAAGATTACATTAAAATGTAAAGCCACAATTTATTTTTTTTTCCTTCCCCCCTCCTTTTTTTTTTTTTTCCTCCTGAAAGACCAGTTAATACTGTAAATACTCTGTACTGCAGTGATCTTTGTGGAATATTAAATAAGTATCATTCATACTGTGAATTAAGACAAACACAAGGGCCATTTTTCTAGCTCTCATGGAAATGCAAGATAATATCCTATTTTATAACAGCAAGCAGAAAAGGAAGATACTTTTCTTTAACTGAAAAAAAAAGGGGGGGGAATCATCAAGAAGGGTAAGCAAAGTTTGATTTTTTCAGGTGCAAACAAAGATATGATACGTAGACTGCCTAGGAGATTATTAAATGGCAGAAAATGAAGAAATGTGAATCCCTGTCAGTGAAACACTCTTGGGATTTGTACTGTACAAGTTTCTATCTTGATGCTCTCTTTCTTCAGGAAGTAGTCTGAAACCGTGGAGACTCCTTCAACTATGCGGTTCTTAAAGCCTTTGGAACTGTTTGGGCTTAGAGCAGAATGCTCAGTCAGTACTGAAGTCATCTGTGTTGTACGCTACCTTTATGACTTTTCATTGAACTATCCGTTTAGTGAGGTTCTCTTACAGTAGCATCTGAGCAATTCACAGTTTATTGCATCATCCTACAAGATAAGGTTGCTGTGCCTGTCCCGTTGTATAAAAATTGCAGAGACATGGAGGAGTATTGGACCACTAAGTTATTTGTGCGACTATAAACTAGGCATCGTTCAGTAAGGTTCTGAAACTTGCTTTTAATGTCTAGCTAGCTCTCTACAGCTACGCAAAGTTTCCTTCCTGGGAAGAGGCATGCAAAGGTGGCAGAGTTTTTCCTCTTCCTTGAATTGTGCCTTCTGCATTTACATCCTGGTGTATTTAATGTTTAGATCTGTTGCTTTGGGAGTTATTTTAAGAATTACTGCAATAATTTTAGAAGCAAATGCGTCATTAGACTGTGAAGAATTAAATGAAAAGTGGAGGAAAAAGGCTGCACAATTTGGATTATTCAGAGTCAGAGCCCATTAGGAATGTAATCTGGATGTCTGAGTTCCATTGGAGAGTGATTTACTCTTAATCATGTTATTAGAGCATTTGTTTACATGGAAATAATGCATTATTTTTTGTGTACAAATTGAGTAAATAGGATTAGTCTCATTACTGGGGAACATCGAGTCCTACAGAGATCTTTTTAGTACTGGCTATTTTGTTTTTGTATCTCTTACTTTAGTAATCAAGACCCAAATAGGCTTGGGAGACATATGGGAGACTTGTAGATGGCTTCAAGAAAGAGAGGAAAATTGAGTGAGGACATCCCTCTTAATAATTTAAGTGATGATTCCCTGAGATGGGAGAAGTCTGAATGGAAACATAGCTACTGTAACACTATTTGCAGGCAGTAGCTTAGTTCATCATTGGAAAGCCTGATGGGGTCAGGAACTATTGACAGTCCCCATTTCCCAGCAGCCCATCTCATCTATCAGTAAAAAATGAACCCTTGGATGGATAAATCTTCAGCTGTTGTATAACAGACTTGGAAGGGAACTCAGAATAGTAATTCAACTCTGACATATATTATGGCTGGCTTGAATTTCATTTCCAATGTGATTGTGATTTCCTCTGGTCTGCCTCTAGCCACTATTTGCTTGTATCATCAGCAAAATATTTTTTGTGACAAAGCACCCATAAGAATTGAGGAAAATAGAGAAACTATACCGTGGAAGAATGATTGTTATGTTTACAACAAAAGACCCAGGAATATTCAGTCCCTGAAATACAAATGCCTTCCTTGCATTATGGACCATAACCCAGACATCTCATTTGTCCTAATGCAACTCCTCAGTGATTTTGAAAGTAATTTTGGTTTGGCCCACTGATATTAATATTTGACATTGCCATTAACAGGAGTTAAGATAATATCTTGTCTTCCAAAAGCCATATTATAACATCAAGGCAACTTTGTTAAGAAAGGAATATCCATTAACTAGAACCAATACTTCTCTGTAATCACCTTTATCCTTCAAATCTTTACAGGAAGGAACTGTCTTTCTTCCATTTATTTTTGTAAGTAGGAATATGAATCCCCCCACTGAGGAAGAATAATTAAAAGTCAAAATCTGGTGCTGTATTCATAAAGCAGCGCAGCCTGAGCACCAACACCTAGCTGGATACCCCGCCAGGCACTTGTGTAATAGAAATCCTGTTGGCTGAAGGAAGAGCAGTGTGCTTTAATTTTCAGTGAAGATCTTCTCTGTTGCTGTGCATTAAGGATGCTGTGTTATGATTACCTTGTATGAAAAAATATATAAGCTTATAAAATTTTATAAAAAATAAATAAACGAGAAATAGTGTGGAGTGCAGATATTTGACTCCAAATGACAGTTCTGGTGCAGTCTCTCTTTAGCAAGCAATACTTGGTGCTATACTCTGTCTCTGCTGTACAAAGTAGTATCTGTGGGAGTCTTTGTGGTGGTTTCTATCTTTTATTGTTGCCCATCTTCTGCAGTTGCATAAGTCTGGACAAGCTGTAATTAGGTGAAACAATATATTGCAGTATTAAAAGAGGAATAACAAGGGCATCCTTGCAGTGGGAAGGGTGGGAGGCAAAGAAAGAGAGACACTTTAAATGTTGGATTATTTGCCAATTAGTGGGGTTGACCGAGTACTGATGACAGATGTATTTGTTTTCTTTCTCTCAAGTACTACTTGCACCATTGGAAAGGAACAAAATTATAAAACGTGGTAACAGAAGGAATTGGAACTCTAGAGGCAAGTGAGGACCCTCTTGGTAACCACAAACTGGCCACAGGGAGATGTTACACTGCTGTAATAGCAGTAGCGTCACTAGGTGACACAAATATTTTTTTAGTCGAATCTCAGACCATCCTCTTGCTTCCCGAGCTCATAGTGGTGCCCCTTTTGGCACCACTCTCCCTTTCTTCAGCATTTCTGTGCTTCTTGTCCATCTCTGCAGAACAGAAATAAACCCTGTATTTATTGGCTTTTCCATAGTGTCCAGTAATACTCTTTCTGTCTGGATTACTATAATTTAACCCTCTCACTTTGGATCTGGTTTAGTAACTCCTGCTGTGCAAGAGTAACAAAAAATTATCTAATTAGCAATAATAGAAGTCTTAAACGTTTTTAGTTCTGCCTCTTCAGACAGTTGTATCAGAAAATAATTTGATGGTTTGTAACATGTGATTGAAAAAATTCTTATTAGATTTAATTGATGAGAGTGAAAACTACAGTTAGCAGTGAGATTTGTATGCTTCCCTTTATGGGCTTTGCTCAGGTAGTGACAATGACAGAAGGGCTGAATTTCAATGACTCGGCAACTTCACTGCAGTTCATTTACAAAAAAAAATATGATGGAAAAATTAAGTAGAAGCTTCATTGGGAGGGGGAAGGAGAGAAGGAAGTTTTTGTAGACTGACATATGTTTTTGTTGTTTAAGTTAAAGAATCTGGATTGGATTGGTTTAAATAACAAAGAATAAAAATGAAAACCTTATTACCTTATTTTTCAGTGAAAGGACATGTACACGATTCTTTAATTATGTAAGAACTGATGTACCAGTGTAACTTTAAATGAGCGAATACTCTCCTTGAAATCCAGATACAAAAGAGTAATCATAGGAGGGGAATTCAAGAACTTATAGCCTATCTAAAATACTCAGAATGACTCCTGAGTTCAAATCCTGTGGCAGAAGGGTCTGCCTGATGTGAGGAGACACCTGCATGAGGCACTTCTAAGCACCAGCATCTGATACTTTTCGTGTCAGAAGGCCTGTGAAACAGGACCAGCTCCTGTCCTGCACAGTGCACGCGTGTGCCAAGTGCTCTGTCTTTAGACTGAATAGACAGTCTGTAAAGGCTAAATATAACCCCAAATTAAAACATGCATAACTGTTTGCAGAATGAGCTGTCTACATATATGCAAGGACTGATTTGTTCAGTTTGTGTTGAATTTTACTTGGCCCCTGAAAAAAATGCAGCTTCTGTCATTACACTCTGCATGTGGGAGATCATCTGTCTGTCTGGTGTCCTGAATAATTTTGGTATTGTTGAGCAATTTCAAACCAATCTAATATGGCAGAGGCCTCAAGCCTTTTCTAAACATTTAGAAAAATCAGATGATCAACACAAGGGAGAGCTCCAAATTTCTGTTGGAACTCAGTTGTAAAGCTATTAAACAGCAAAGAATCAGCCCAACAGCAGTGGGTGCTCCCTTAGGTTTGACAGTCAGAGAAACCCAAAAGAAAAGGGTCTTACTGAAGATTCAAGAGTGCTAAAAGTTTTAATCAGACATTATTAAACATGAGGGAATCCAACTATCAGGCACAAAGTCACAGGGCTTATGACTGCCATTGCTCAGGGAAGGGTTTGTTTCTAATGTTCCAGTGTTTAATCTCCTTTGTGTGCTAATTAACCTTCGTGTTTTATCTTTCTTAGCTGATGTTGGGAAAACTCATTGTTGTTAGAATCAATAGTGAATTGGAATGGAGTAAACCATCTCTAAAATGGTTTTTAAAAACCTTGGTCTGCAGTAGTGACTGTGATGTCTTAGGACCTGCCAAAAAAAAATTTGAATTTCATCATGGTTAATGCAACATCTACTTTTCTTTTATTTACTTTTTAAAAAATTCCTCTGAAGGAGACCTTTTCCTTTGCTTGGGACATCAAGAAATTTATTCTTCTGTGCACTGTGGCCATTAATCACTTTGTAGTAAAAGCAGACAAATTTGAAACCCTTCTGCTCCCAAAGGGCTGGCAGTGTCACCTGAGGGAAAGGAAAATGCTGACAATGATAATTGTCTGGGGCAGGGGCGAATATTTGAGAAGTTCTGACTCTTTGCAGGAGAGGAGTACATTTTCATTGCAGGTTTTTAATATTAATGTAGGAAGATAGATTACCCTTGATATCTAGCAAAATAGCTAATTAGACCTTTGTTTCTTAATAATGATGAAAGCTTAAGTGTTAGAACATCAGGAGAACCATCTGGTGGTTTGGAATGATTGTTTAGAAAACAAAAAGTCTGGTTGAATTTCCTCTTATTTGTGGTCACTGCTGTTTTTCAAGTACTGCTCCAGTAGAATCTATAGAGACCTTTTTTTTTTTGTCATGGGTTTATTAGAGAATTAGGAGGTAAGAATACCTATGTCTTTTGCATGTAAGTGCGAGTGATTTTGGAGGTATTTAGATCAATGTGTTCCTGAATGTTCTTATTTATTTTACCCACCTAAGTGAAGAAAAAAAAACAATCCCTTGGTCAAAATGCTGCTATGAGGAAATTGGTATTGATTTGAATATTCTCTTTAAGAAAACATGTTAACAAAAATTCGTAGCTGAAAGGTTTTTTTTGTTTTGGTTTTTTTTTATGATTTAAAGACTGGAAATTGGCAAGCAAAAGGAGGCCTGTGGAGATATATGCAAATAGTTTTGTTTCCCATATGTCTTGGGTGGGAGGATGACTGCTTTTTATTTAGCTAATTTTTTATATGCTAAAGCGATGTTTTGTTAGGGGAAAACATACTTTCTTTTTTTTTTTTTTGTTTTTTTTTAACTTTAAGGAGATAGGAGAGATTGATAATGATCTGAAAGAAGAATTTTAAACCTTTAGTGTTAATTACTGTAGTAATTGCATAGAAATGGCAATGTGTGATGTTAATTCCTAGTTTTTATATTTGAAACATGTAAATGCATCCACGAGCAAGATTTTTATTGAAAAATCATGTAGTACATAGTTGTGTTTTCAGACACCAAAATGTCTCTACAACCTGTCTTATTGTGAGACATCCCTTACAGAACTTGACTTGTTGATATGAAATGTCATATATTTAAAACAAAATAAAGCCAAAATAGTCTTTAAACTTGAAGACCACAGAAGCTGGCAAGATGCTTCATCTCTATGCTTTGAACTTTATTTAATTTCCAAGAAGTTTTTGGAGGTCCAATAGCAGGGAAATAACCAAGTTCCATTGGCTTTTAAAGTCATCTAAGTACTTAGTCCAGTGATTATTTTGCCTTTTCCATATGTTTTTACTAAGACCTTTTTTAAAAAAGTCAAAATTATTTTTACTGGAATTTAATGGAATCTTCCATATATCAGTTTAATGTCCAGGAGACTGCAAATCCTTATGGAGAAGGATTTATTTATACTCCTGTCATTTATGTTTTTATGTACATGTCCTCATTAATCATATTAATACTGGTTCCAATCAGTCAATCGGATTTTAATGCACCTTGTTATTATCAGAGTAGTTTGCACCTGACCCTCATCAGTCAGGTTTACATACATGGCCATCCCATCCAGCTATCACATGGATTCGGTCAGCACTAAAGTCTTATACTAAGACCAAGTGATCTTCACATTCCTCTTGCTGTGACTTTTCCACAGCTTTTCTGTCATTCTCAAATGTTCAGGTCTCAGGTATGATAGAGGTTAGATTTGTTTGGTTTTTTTTAAAGTGATAAATACTTATTACAAAGGAAGTTGCTGGTTTTGGTGAGAACTGAACTGAAGTCCAGCCCCTAACGCTTCTTATTAAAGTGGCAGCAAGAGAAGCCAACCTAAAAACTAGTTGTTCATACGTTTCAAACAAATCTCTTGTGAATTTTTACATTTAGAGAAAAGATGGTATGGCCCTACTTTATCATCAGTTCTGAAAAGTCTGACTATTACTTCATTATAGGGGTTGTATTTGTAGCACTCCTGTTGGAGAAGGCTCTTTCTCCTCTCTTTGATACTTTGACCCAAAGTGCTTAGTAAGGCAAGGAATTATTGAACTGATGGCTATGTTTTCCCAAAGTACAAGCTTTGGGAGGTGACTCACTGGACTCACGGGCAGTTTGTTCTCTTTATTTTAAGGATGAGGAAGTTAGATCAGTATTTATTAAGTCTGAAGTGGCTTCTGTTTTCATTTGTGGTTGGTCTGACAGCCATGCACTTTGCAGTTAGTGTGTCTATTTGAGGTACAGTCTTTGTCTTTCTACTTCCTTCATGCAGCAATGGGGATGGAGCCATCCCTATTAGAAGTAATTGGTGAGAAAACCTAACTACTGTCACACTATGCTGCGAGGCTTATATCTCACTTGAGTTGCTGAGGCTGCATGTCAGAGCCTTCAAAATGATCTGTCGTTCTCCCTTTGTGATCACATGCTGCTTCAGAGGCTTCACTCAAATCTAAATCTCGTGGACTGTATTAGGGTTCTGTCCTCCTCCTGCTTGTGAGCTTTCCCTCCTGACACGAAAAGCTGCAGAGCCATTTGGGGGACATTAATCAGAGGGCTAATCAGGAGCTGGTTGTCTTCCTTTCCCTGCAGTCTTTGCAATTAGGGACAAGCCTAATAATTAGGGACAACCTTTGATAGTGGCTGCTTGTACTGTGCCCTAGCAGCTAACAAAGCACAGCCAGCTTTCTGAGAAAGTGCTGTTTGTTTTGCAGGTCTGTTCTTACAGCTAGCCACCTGTTGCTGAGACTAATTGGTAATGTTTGAGGATCAGTGAGGGATAGGAGAAAAATAAGATAAACCCGTATGCACACAACACACATTAACATACGTGCTTAGACTATTTTAAATGTGCATGTTTGTGTTCATGTCCTCATGCTGTGTGTGTGTAGTCCATATACATTACTTACATGCACGCACATACACAGGGCAATCTGCACACACATGTGTATGCATATGTGGAAACAAAGAGCAAAGTCAGCTTGGGCTTATATCAATGAACATCAGTGACCTGCAATTCAGCTTTATATACAGAGGTAGCATAGAGAAACTTTTAGGAATAGGTGTTTGGTTTGGTATCATTTAGACACGTAAAAAACCTTCATTGAAAATGTGTACAATTTCTTGTGGTAGCTACTTTGTGTGCACACAGGACAAATGTTAGCTGTGTGAACTATCTTTGCAAGTATACATGAAAAAAAACCAACACAAAAGCCCCTGGAGACAAGGAGTGCCTGTTCTTGTTAGAGCTAGAAAGCTTTCAAGTTCTAACTTTGTTTCCATGGAGCCCAGGTAGCTTTCTTTACCATTCTGCTTTCTATATTAAATTTGTTATGTTTGATCTGTCCTGGAGAGTGAATTATTTTGGCAAGGTCAGGCTATGTAGGTAATGTGATGTTGATTCTGAATACAGAGTATTTTGGCAACCCTAGAGGAGTTTGTGTATTTAAGTACTGTGAGCTGGCTACCTCCTAGGATGTTCTTCTGTTCTTGCTTTTTCCCCTCTGTCTCTCTGGTGTATCAAATAGACAATCTATGATTTCTGTCACACAACAGAGCATACAACCAATCAAACACTTGGTTATCAGGGACTTTCCAAGGTAAGATAGCCCCGATAATGATGTCTTCATCCACATACAGTGAATGTATGAAGCTGCTTCTCCCTGACTACTTCTAGTTCAGTCAACTCTCCATTATTAACACCTGATATAAAATGGGTGGCCAAAGAAGTCTGTGTTACCTTACTTAGCATTCATGCTCAGACTTTGCTGAGAGCTTCTGAGAACTTAATTTGATAGATGTCTTATTTGAAGTTAGCTCCATGCTTATTATAATTAAAGTCAGACAAGCTGATAAATATTGGAAATGGTTGGCTGTAAATCCTGATGATAGTCCAGGTAAAATACATTGTAACCTACATGATACTGAAGTAAAATTAACTGTAGGACTTGTCTCAAGGTCAAATTAAACTTCTTTTCGTAGATTAACATATGTCCTATATTAAATTGAAAGATGAAAATTAAATGTAATTTTAAGATGCTTGAAAGTTATGAGGTAGTAGAATATTTTAGTCTGTATTTAATCACTCTTCAAAGGACTTCCACCTGAATGGCCATGTTAGAAGACTGAGTGCTTAGGAGACTATGAAGAGACATGGCCTTGCTGTGCTGGTCTTTCCTTTTAAACAGCTTTGTTTACTGTTGGGAAGTTTAAAAAGAAGTGTTGATAAAGCCTCCCTACAGTTTTCTTTCTGTAATGTGTAATTTCTTTCTGTAGTGTTTCATATCACTATTAAGGCAGTTGATAAAAGGTATATAGGCCAGCAGAGACATCATAAGTGTGATACAACAGAATGAAGATGGCTAAGCTAGTTCCCACTCCCAAAGATTTTGATAACTGAGAACTTTTCTGCCACCCAATGTGCATTAAAAGGGCAATAATTGCAGAATCTCAATCCTATCATGCAGTATTAATTCTGAGTTCCCACTGTATTGTTCTCTGTTTCATTGTACTTGCACACTTATACGGCAAATATTATGATGAGAAGGTAATTTGCTTCAGATAATACTCTTCTCTAATGTCCTTGTATGCTGATGGTTGAAAGTTTAATACGCTTACACAGAGAGGTTTTCTGCATAAAAGTGATTATGTTTTCTTTTGAGAGTGAGACTTGTTTAGTTAGTAAATGTTTAATTAATCTTCCTATTTTCTTCTCGTGATTGAAGATTTTTTTAACGGAAGGTATCTGTTAGTGAATGGGGAGAAGGACAGCAGGAGAGCAGAGGGGTTTTATTTTTTGGTTTTTTTTTTTTTGTTTGTTTGTTTTGTTTTGTTAAGAGTGTATCAGGGTAGGAATTATTTTCATAACACTCTGAAGGGTAGTTTGTTTATTAGAATCTTTTGTGTAACATTATGCATGGACAGTGAGGGATATGCCTGTCCCTTGGCAGTGAAAGGGCCGTGCCACCACTCACAGAGCTCTGCTTTGTGCTGCAGAGCTGGAGAAAGGCTTTGGTAGCAGGAGCAGTTGGGTTTGTGCAGTACCAGAACAGAGGGAGTGCTGGCAAGCCCTAAAGGTAGAGACCAGTCATGGAAAAATTACTCTAGATCATAGTAAAAAAGGTATCTTTCCTACAGCTCTCCTCTCCTTTGTCACAAATCATTATGTATTACATGCATTCAATACAAATTGATCACACAAACACATACGATCTGTTTCCCGTTTCACAGTGGTAGCCATGAAGGAGGCCTGGGTTTTGATATTTGCATGGGAGAGTTCTCTGCATCCACTAATGGTTTCTTGCAAGTGAGGGCTGATAAGAAAGCAGCTACGATGTATTTCAGAATAATTGAGCTCTTGGTCATTTTTAGGCTGCAAAATACTCTAAAAACTGTAAATATTTTTCTTTCACAAATATTTTTCTTTCACATAGTTTTTGCTAGTAATTCCTGATTACCAGAAATACACAGACACTAGGATCTTCAGACATTAATAAGGAGCTGAAACTCTGGAAGTACTGTTTTTCTTGTGACAAAACAGACCTGCTGCCAACAGACATTTGAGTCAGTTGGGCCTGTTTGATCCATGGAAAAAAATAATTCAGTACCTTGATCATGAGTTCAAAACCATAAAATCATAGAATGGTTAGGATTGGAAGGGACCTTTAAAGGTCATCTAGTCCAACCCCCCTGCAAGGAGCAGGGACATCTCCAACCAGATCAGGTTGCTCAGAGCCTCATCCAGCCTGGCCTTGAATGTTTCCAGGGATGGGGCATCCACCACCTCTCTGGGCAACCTGTTCCAGTGTTCTACAACCCTCAGTGTAAAAAAATTCTTCCTAATATCTAATCTAAATCTACTTCCTTCTATTTTAAAACCATTAGCCCTTGTCCTATCACAACAGGCCCTACTGAACAGCCTCTCCCCATCTTTCCTGTAGGTACTGGTTTCTTGCTTGTTTCCTTTTCACCCTTGTATTTATTGAAGAGCCCTTTCAGTACATCAAACTCTACAGCCTTATGTTTTGCAAGTTCTACTGTACTAATAAAATGGAAATAATCTACAGCATTTGAAACACAACACTGTTGATAAGCTTTTTAGGGGACTTAGTTCAGCTAGACTACTAGGTCAAAAGCTCATAGCTGACTTACTCTATTTTTTTTTTTTTGTATGTGCAAATTGCTTTTCAAATTGTTATACACAAATATAATATGAAGTATTCATGAAAGATTACATTAAACCTAAGCATTCTTTCCCTTTCTACAGATTTGTAAATATTTTTCTGCCCAGTTTGCAATATATGCTACTTCAAAAATATAAATTATGAAAAAGTGTTTTCTTTGCATGATTTCAAGGTTTTGTCTCTAGTTTAGAAAGCCCAATTTAGATTGTCTGAATCAGAAATTAGCATTGACTAAAAATTAGCAAAAAGCATTGACTACAAAGGATTATTTATTTTATCCCTTGTTTCCAATTTTTAAAAAGCATTTTAAAATTGCTTCACATTTTAAAAATGCTCACACTTTTTCCATACCTTTATAGAACCAATTATTTTAATTTCTCTTTTTCAATTAGTTGTAAATCATGTTGAATTTATGTAGCCACATAGACATCCTTTAAAAACACGTTTGAGGAATGCTTGGTTGTGTACATGCATATGCATATGAAAATATTTATAAGTAACATGATTCGACAGCTATGTTAAACTCATTGTCATATTTTTATATTTATCAGAAACTATAGGTCTTTGTACATTATTAGGAAAAGCTTGGGTGGAACCAGTTTTTTCCTGTAGGAGTTACATTTGGTTTTTTGCACCAATAATTACAGTGATAAGAGCAGGTTCAAAACTATTCTGAAGTGTTGAGAGAGGTTTATTTATCCATGTCCTCAACACAGAATCCAAAGTTTTGAATGGAGCCTATAACTGAGCATGTTATTGAGACTAGCAGTTGTGTGCCCATCAGTCTCTGTTGTTAACCTGTTGTAGATGAGATCATTCAACAATGGATTCTTTGACAGTTCTTAAATTATGGTGTAAAGAGACATAACATATTCCCAGAGAGAGAATGAACGATCACCTAGTATCTTCTGTCTCTAGAGGGTCACTTGTACAGTGTCAGTATGTTACTGCATTTGCTTTTGTCACCAATGTGTGTTTCACTGTATCATCTGCCACATCATTTCAGATCAGATTTGGGGGGTTTTTCACCATGTCAGGTTGCACCATGTTCTGCTTCAAGCTGACAATATGTAGCAACATGGGACTTGACCTGCCATAACAGAGTTGGAAATTTTGTTAGAGATGGCCTACCGTGGTCTTTATGGGGTGACTCAACAGGCCAATGAGCTATTGGTTTCGTAGGCTGCATTGCTCACAGAGTAAGCTCTGTAAGTTGGGCTGGAAAATGAATGCTCTTGTTTCTGGTTGCATCCTTTGCAATAATTTACCAAGATATGAAAATACAGTTATGTTAGTGTCAGATATCTGTTGAATTTCAAAATGATTGGAAACTTGCTCCACTTGCCACTGCAAAAATAATCAAGACTCAGTATCGGTATATTAGACTCCAATAATGCCTAATCCTTTTAATATGTTCTCTCCAGTACTGAAAACAAAAAGAAACTCCAAACGTAGTAAGCATAGAGAAAATATTACAGTGAGTATGGTAGAGTGTTGAAAAGAGTGGGCTAAAGACCTGCTTGTGGATGTTGCTGTGCTCTGAGATTACTGCCTTATCAATAGGACTGTGTTCTTTAAAGTCCATAGATCTTTAAAACTGTTTGGAACCAAGTTCTGTGCTAGCTTGATAGTTAGCAGAGCAGAGCATTTGATGAAAAAAAGAAAATAGGTAACACTAATGTGAGAACATAGTCTGTAGAACATAGCATCATAATAATGCATGTAAATGGGCTATTTCTTGGCTGTGCCACCTGTTGTGTCATCTTCTACAAATTACCTGTTTTACCTATCTGCTTCTGAGTGTTGACATTAGCTGTCAAGGCTAGTCTGACAGTACTGTGAAAGCTGAATCAAATCAGAGTTGAGATTCCTAGCAATAATGCAGTACAAAAGCTTTTAATAATTCTGTGGAGCCTCTATGTTTGTTGTGATTTCTGCACAAAGGTAGTGAGGTGCTTTATGAGCCATGCTACCTAAGAGAAGCCAGAGGGAATCCCAAGCTTTCACTCTGTTTGTATCTGTATATTCATTTTCAAATGAGACCCGAGTGCTGAGATGACACGCTGAAGTGGTATTGTTTTGGGGTGATATGACACCAATAGCATCTTTTAATTTTTAGAGAGGACATGCAGGAAAAGATATAGTCATGGGATGAATTGCAGTCATTTTTTCTGAAGAGTATTTTTTCTGACTTTCCTCTACACAAGGTGTGCTTTCCTATGCACAGTCTGAGGGAACATGCAATCACTGAAACATCTTGGCCTTTCTGAGGAGAGCCAAAAGAGAGGGGCAGGAAGGAGGAAAGCTCCTCTAATTAGCATAAAGATATAATAAAAGTAAATAGTAAAAATAAGCTTGCCACTCTTGCCCACTCATTTGTTAGGGTGCAGGAGAAAATGGAGCAAACTCTGGGTTTTGTACAAAGTTCGTTTTTTGGACAGCTCATAGTAAAAAATTGTTTCATTGGAAAATATATGTTTTAACGTGGTAATTACTAGTCACTTGCTGAGACTGATTATACTGTAAAGGAGCAGTCTAAAGGCCCAAGGGGAAATATTTGTATTAGAAGAAAAAGTTGTCAGCCACCCATGCAATCACCAGAAATAGAGAAAATTTTTACACTGTAACAGGTACAATTGTGGGGTAAGGAGCCAGAAGCCAAGGAATCGTCAGCCTGAAAGGCAGCAATAAAGCGTACAGTGAGAAGCTACTCCTGACAAATCAGTCTCCATCTCCATCTTAATAAAGCCGTGGGTCAACTGAAAACCTCCTCAGAAATGAAACTGAGCATTAATATTGATTGATACTTGGATTATATTAACTTTTAAATTTTTTTTTTAAGACCCAGTGGAAGAACTAGTTTGAGTTCCTAAGTTACTTGTAATATAGTTCTTTGAATGGCTGGAAAAGGCTCTGTGTTTCTAGAAATACAATTTGGAGTAGGATTTAGTTGTACCACAGATGTACCTGATCTGTTGATGATGAGAGCCCTGTGCTGCTCTTTTAGGTATTATTGAATTTTTAGTCAAAATTGGAGGATTTTGGTAGTTCTTCAAGCCTTGGGTTTAATCTCACAGTATGTGAAGGAAGCAGCTGTTTGCCTAAGTCGCTGTAAGAAATGAGAGAAAGAAAGACTCTGTAGATACATGGTTATATAATAATAATAATAAAAAATAAAGAACTTGAGGTTAAGTATGGTAGTTTTGACAAACTGTCAGCTAAGATGAATAATACAGGCAATTTAATTCTGCTTTCATAGGTTTTATGTTAAATTAATTTTAAACAACAGCAGAAGTATGAAGATAGGAACTATTTTCTCTTTTTCAGGGCATTCTTTGCTCATTTTTAAAACTTTATTTCTTAAACTTGGCAAATTGTGGAGGATGAGTCGTGTTGTAGGGAGTATCAGACATTACTAAAACAGTCAAGAACTTACGGATGTAAGAATCAGTATGGATTCTAAATCATCTACTTCCTGTGACTATGGGGGTTAGATATACTCCAGTGCAGTGAGAGTCCAGTCTTGGAACTCATGTTCTTGAGTGTGTGGAGTGTGTGCATTAATAGTCACTTAAAGAATACTTCCAAAGACAAAGAAGTGGAGGGAGTCAAAGAATCAAGTGTTAGGGCAAAGATGTTTGTGATTCAAGGATGAACATTAATGCTCAGAAAAGAACACTTGCAATGTTTTTCTTGTTGTTTTAAGCTTCTTTTCTCTCTGTGTAGACCTGGAGATGGAGAAAGGTACTGCCTTTCCCTTTGATCTCTCTGTAAGAAACCGTAAAAATAGGAGAAAGACAACAACATGCCTTGCTCATCAGCCTAAGTTTGAGATGTCTCTGTGGTTTAGTTATTTGTTTCATCTTGCTTGTCTGTTCAGTTTCTATCCAACAGTGTCTGGGTTCTCCTTCATGCTGAGTGTTTTGAATGTGCAGAGGCTCACATTGGTGTTTTTGAATGCAGGAGAGCACAGGAGCACTTATCAGAAGAAAAAAAGATGATCCTGAACCATTCTTTGTCATCCTGGTTTGAAGAATGTAAGGAGTCTGAATCAGTCTGGGGTTTTTTCCTTGTACAAAGCAGGAATGAGAGCCCATGTTAATATAACAGATGTTTGGCTAGTGAAGACTTGCAGGCGTTGAGGTCCTGTAATGTTTTCTGATTTTACTTTTCAGAAAAGCTATGAATAAAACATTATTTTAACCAGGTCCTCTCCAGCAAACCTGGGCATGCCACAGTCTTGTATGTACCTGCAAATGTGAAGACCTCAAAGCCTGACTTCCTACATCACCTATGTTCTGTGTTTTCCTTTTAACGGTCATATTAAAAAGATTATTGGACCCATTTATTGCACACTTTTGTCCACAGGAGCTCAGATCTGTATTTTCAACTTCAAAGGTTAAGTGCCAGATTTTACAGTTAGGATAACTTGGACAGAATGCTAATCAGCAGCTCTAGAAGCTCTGTGAAGGGCTTGTTATAGTCCACTTCAGGACTTTTCGTTGTGAATAGGATGATCATGAAAAGAATAATTACCAGAAAGGCATTTTCTACTTTGTAACAATCACCTCCCACTTCCTAGTGAGACTACAGACAATTTCAAAGTTACTTGCTTTCTTTGTAGCACACGTGTCATAGAAATATGAACACTGAATTTGGCTTCCAAGTGAGACATCCACAACCTGGAGTGAATTACACTCTAATATTCATAAAAGTTCTTGATATTTAAAAGAATCCTTCCACCCAAAGATCTCAATTGTTCATATGCATGGATTAATATGGCTGACTTTTACTCCTGCAATAATGAGCCTTGTCCAAACAGCAAAGCAACAGCAGAACTTGGGACATCATATTTCCCACCACGTTCTTTTTCCCTTGCAATTCTTTCTCCCCTTTGCTTTCTGTTTAGATGTAGCTTGTGCTGCCTGTTTTGGCTCACTCGCCATGTAAATCTGTGATATCTAACTATCCATAAAAACCACTGTTTTATTTGACCACTCTCTTCATATAGTAGAAGCACCTTTCTGTATTCAGCCAGAGTTGATTCTCAGGTGAATGTGGCAATGTAATATTTGTGAGGATGGAAACACCTATTGCTGACCTGCATTAATTTTTTCTTTAAATCATAAGATCCATTTCCTGAGCTTGTCAACCATAGTAAGCCCATTTCCTTTCTGATCTTTCTCTCCATTCATAAATTATTTTTCTCTTTAGCTATAGAGTATTTTTCTTTAAAAGAAAAAAAAAGCTTTAAGATCAATCCTTTCTTACAATCCCCATCGTTCTCTCTATAGAAGACAATTCTTGTTCTTCTATTTTTTAAAAATATAGGATGTACTACTAGAGTAATTCCTGGAATGATTATTGATAGCCCTTGAAGCCATTGACAATCTAACCAAGACACAATAATGTCATACCATGAAGAGGCTGGATAAGGTGCAAAGTAACTGTAAATGCGTTTCATGAAGAAATAACAAAGGGTAACTTTAATATGCACGCTAATATCTAAGGAGACTCTGTAATATGACTAGGACAGACCCTCATCCCCTGCCCTGCAGCCCCTGGATATTTCATTGCCTTCAGCAAAACTCTCTGGGACTATAAACCAGTTTAAGAAGAAGCTGAAAAGACTGAGATTTCTGTTTTATTTATGTGTTTAAAAAGTGACTGGTGGGTATCACAGATAATCCTTGAAATGTCCTTGAGAAGATTAACATTGACTTTCCAGTGAATGGATAATTATGTTAGACTATCACATCTGAATTCATATAGAGTGGGTGGGCTTTGGCGTGTATGTGACAAAGAGCTAATGTAATAGCTTCAGGCAGAATGCTTTGTAATTGAATGCAAGAGAGTTCAAATGTACTGTAGGCCATTAATATGTGTCTAACTTCTCTGCTACCTCTCCTGGGTAATGAGGTGGAAATTAAGAGAGATCATTCTGAAAAGTCAGTTGCTAAAGATATTGCTGTTTATTGGAGATGTGGTTTCAACTGTTGTTTGGTTTGGTTTTTTTTTTTTTTTTTTGTTTTAGTCTGAGTTTTGTTTGTATGTTGGAGATGTGTAAACTTCTGGTAGTGGATTCTTTCTCTTTCTGATCTCTTTCCTCATCTGTTCTTCCTTTCTTTATTTGTTTATAACATTTAAATGTGGTTGGCTCTTTATTTGTAGAGAGATCTCTTAGATATTAATAGATTTGAGGAACCATCCCTGAGATGCTTATGAGAGACTGTGTGGGTAGAGGATGAAATCCCATTTAGTTTGCTGTAAAATGAAACATATCTTACACTGATGGACTTGTGTACCTGACTTCACATTGAGAACATGCTTCTGCCCACATGAGGCAAGCGCAGTGTTTTGATCCCAGTGCACTGAGAGAAAGGGGCAAGATCTGTGAAGCAGGGCGGGATGTGTAGAGGAGCCGGCCCAATTCATATCGCAGTTACTGGGGAATTTTTTCAATTACTTCCTTCATACTATCCTGCAAATTGATGGAAATGTTCGTGTGCTGCGACTCTCCACGCAAAACAAGCTCTTACACAGTTTTGCTTCTTAGGCATATTAGAGTAGATATTTGGAGTCTTTGGAATATTCTGTTGCTTTTAATTCTAGGTGGGAACGCAGTGTTGGTACTGTAATGGGGTTCTGTATCTCTGACCTCCCACTACAGGGAATACTTTATGGGAAGGAGCAGCGCTGGAGTTGTGGGCAAAGAAAACCTCCAGTAATTTGGTGTATAAAGAATCCCATACAAAAAGCAAGGGGAGATTTTTCTGGACAGTCACAACAAGTGCCTGCACTGTGGTTTGTTTTCTCTCACAAATTATTATTCTTTTCTTCCAAGCACAGCTCCAGCAAAGAATCAGGTCTGTTCTCTCCTGGGGAGAGGATATCCAGCTAGCTAACAAACTGATTCTACCTTGTCGCTGCCAAAAAGCAAAATTCCTACTGACTTAAATTTAAAGAAAAACCCCACAAAACCACCAGAAAAACAAGAAGAAATAATGCTTGTGGCGGTATCTCATAGTGCTCCTTTCCTCCTTTATCTCCTAGGGCTCCATGAAACTGTTTCACTGTTTTTCTTCTGGAGAAAATGACTTCATCTCACTTTTTGTTGTTGCTTTTCTTTAGAAACAAAAGGGAAACAGGCAGTAAATAGCCTATTTGTTGATGACAACCTGATCTCACTTTCTGCCATAAGTGTGCTTAATTGATGCAATACTGATGAAGTCAGCATCTTTATCTCTTTACTTTTCAGGAGCTTTTGTCACAAAGAGTTAGACAAGGTTTACCACTACCTATAATAATGTAAAGGTACTTAATTTTAATTATTTTATCTTTTAAGTTTACCTTGGCTAGTTAGCTCTCTTCTAGTTTTTAGCCCATGTAGGAAGACTCTATCTTCCATTGCCTCATAAAGAGATATAGCAATGGTATGTACATATTTTTTAAGCTTATTGTACTAAAATATTCTAGATTTAGAAATTATTAGTTTAATAACTTCTAGTCTTCAACTGAGAACAGAACTGCTGTCTCAAAATCCCCTAAAGCACTGCAAAAAAAAAAAAAAATCTGTAGTGTTGTAAAATTTGGAAACAAATGAAAAAAACCTTTTCCTTTGCTATTTTTTGAATTTAAAGGCCAAATTGAAGGAGTACTGTTGGAAGACAAATTAAGCAGTACTGCAGAGGTCTTGTGCGAAGAAAAAAGGATCTTGTCAGTAAAGACTGTGCAGTGCAGAGCACTGGAACAGGTTGCCCAGAGAGGTGGTGGATGCCCCATCCCTGGAAACGTCCAAGGCCAGGCTGGATGGGGCTCTGAGCAACCTGATCTAGTCAGGGATGTCCCTGCTTCTTGCAGGGGGGTTGGACTAGATGACCTTTGAAGGTCCCTTCCAACTCTAACCATTCTATGATTCTATGAATAGGTCTTTACTTCCTTTTTGGTGCATAGCTCAGGAAGTCCAAAAGGAACATGAGAGAGAAGTTTCCAAACGTATACTAAGATCAGGTTTCATGAGACTGGGATTAACATTTAAGGATTCTTTATATCCAAGGCCTTAAAATAATAATGAAATTAAGTAGTAATCCAATTTTACCAGAACCACTTTATTTCTTCAGTGTTTGTGATTTTTAGCATGAAAATAAACTTTGAATTTAGTATGCTGTTTCAGCAGTTAGAGCTTTCTACTTACTTTTAGGGACATAGATGGTAAATGCCTATTGTCCCTGAATTTAAGGTAGTGGAAAAGGGCAAATAATTATAAGATTTACCTTAGTGTTTTAGTGTATAAAGCTCCTGTTATGCAAGTGTGCTCGTAGTGCTTTTTGCGATCGTTTAATTAGCTGTATTTTACATTTTTACAAACTTATGTGGTGGGGTTGATGCAGAAGAGAGTCTCTTTGCATAAAGATTGTTTATGGATTATTTTTTTCCCCGTGTTTTTTTTAAAGCCATATGTTTTTCTATTGCCCCAAGATCATGGGGTGGTAGTCAGGCTGCAAAATGAACAGAAAGCACCAAGTCAAGTAGTTAGAGCAGGAAGCGATATCCAAGGTTGTCAGTGTCTGGTTTAAAAAAAAAAATAAAATTACTTGACAACCACAGCTTCAGAGCCAAAAGGCAGTAGTTTGCATTCTGTCTTGCAAGATATACTGCCACAAATAGAAAAGTAGGCTTGAGTGTCATTGGCATAGGTGATACAATTGCAGTGATAAATTACAGACATGCAAATTCACTGAAAAGTGCCAAGGAATTTTAGTTATCTATTTTTAATGCCTGTAACTTTTTAGCTGCAGCAATTCCTAACATTAGATTACAATATAACATTATTTGGAGGATATTGCACGTTTGCAAAATATGTTAACAGTGAATCCAGTGTTTATGGAAGGGTAGGCACTAGTGCTCCAACTTAGACTTTGTTTAGTGTATGTTAACATGGATCTGTCTCATGTTTTAGCCTTATGATTCTTTAAAAATTGCCAAGCAGAGTACTTTTGTTACACAGATAGAGCAGATGAAACACACCTCGTTCCTTTCCACATCCGTATAAATTAAAAATTGTGTCAATTTCTTTGAGGATAACTATGGTCTTAAGCTACCAAACCAGCCCCATCTGGAGAACTGTTTTAAAACAGAGATGGGATCGGCCTTCAAGTCACTGAACTTTCTGTAGCAGCAGAGTCTTTTAGTCTGTTGATGTTGAGTAAACTGTAAATCATCAGTCGTAATCCTATGTTTTGACTGTTTGAATATAGGGGGGTAATACTGTGGGCCAGGAAACAGAAATACACGTACTGGCAAACCTGTATTCTCTGTATTGTAGCTGCCTCCAGGAATTAGCGCAGGTTACTGCTAGCTGTTCATGTATCTCTCTAGGCTTAGCTGTTATGAAGACTCCCTCCTTCGCCCTTTACAAACACCTCCCCCTCCTTCATGACTTCTGTTTAGAAAAGATACTTTAGCACAGGCTTCAAAGGGTGGTATATACAAGTGGATATAACATCCTCCGTGAATGGATTTGGAGAACTTGGGGCTGGAAATATTTCTGGAACTTTTTCCCTCTCCTCCTCCACTGTGATTAACCACAATTTAAGAAAAATCTTGCATGTCACACTTATTTCTCACTTTGATTAAGAAATAAACTAGAATTCATGTTTTGTAAGGCTGTGTTGATAAAGACATCAGGTTAAAAATACATATCTGGGCAGGAAGTGAAAATAATTTTATAAAGCAATGGTTTAGGTTTTTATTTTTGAGCCCTCTCTTGGCCTGTTGCTGACCTTTCTCTGTTTTCTTGTGCTTTAGCTTTTCTTCTTGAAGATTGGTACTTCATTTTTCAGTTAAGTATTCTGTTGAGTAAGAGCTTTGTGGCGATGTTTGGGAAATAAAAATCTTTTATAATCAGTTAACCTGCTTTTTATGTTTGAGATCTGTGTTGCTTTTCTGTTGTTTATTTAAAAAGAAAATAGATACACAAGCTGAAAGAAAACTAACTTACAAGGAAAAAGGAAACTAACAAAGGCAAACAAACTAAATTGGCCTTCCCCCATGCCCCAATTATCCTCCCCAAATATTACTCTGAAACTAGTATTTTTGTGGCTGTCAGGGAAGAGGCTGAGTGAACATATTTAGAATTTCTTCCTGCTAAACTGTTACCATTAGATAGTATGGATAAAGTAGAAGTTTGATTTCTATGGCATCATACTTTTCTCAGATGTTTATAACTTACTTAGATTAGTTTTTAGGAAGAATATTATCCATAATGACATGAAAGATGAAACAATATCAATTTGAACAAAGTAGATCAAAGTGATTTTTTTCTACATAAACATGAAAATATTTCAGAAGGACTTCAATTAATGTTTCCCCTGCCCAGTTATTCAATTAAAGAAAGATAAATCCTACGTATGCTTAAAATATAAATATGGAGTTACATATGTAAATGTATCAAGACCAAAAGACAAGTACTTGTGAGTTTCATTTTTTTTAATAAATTAAAACAACAATATCAAGCCTTGGTCAGCTCAGCAGAAAAAGTGCAAAGCTGGAAGTTAGAGATGATGTTCAGCATATCAAAGTTTGTGTCTTCCATTGTACTCCTAAAGATTTTTCTTGTATTATGGATATCACATTAGATCTTGATATTTTCAGCTTGATCTTGCACTTCACAAAGTGCACTCAACCTTGTGCTGACTATATGTGACATCTTCAGTATCTAGTACGTGTACAGGATGGGCTTTTAAATATAATACTGTTTATTTATTGTCCCTGGCCCCAGCCACTTTTTTTTTGTGTGTGTGTGTCTGTGAATGCAGCACACCTCCTTCAAGGACTGGGACTAAAAATTTAGGGTGAAATTTCCGTGTTACTAGTAGTATTTGTTGAACCTTTAATAATTTTGTCAGTATTATTTTTTTATGAGTCTACTTTGCTCAATTACCTGTAATTCCTTTGTGTATGTTTTCTTAACATCTTTTTTCTATGTCTTCAAGTGAATAATTTTCTCTAAGGATTATAGGTAGATTTAAAGGAGTACCTTAGCAGTGAAAAGAGGAGCCAAAAGAATAGGATGCTCAGCCATGACTACGAACACTAAGGGGAGTGACTCTAAAGGCAATACACTGGCATTGAATCACCATCAGATTTGTTTGTAACTTTACTCCAGTGACGCAAATTGAATTCACAACTTCCTTCAGCTCCTTCAGCAGTCAATGCAGCAGAATGCAGACTTACCCCACATAGAGTGCAAAGTCCCCTAGGCTTGAATCTTTTGCCTCAAGACTGTGAAATCTGGTGTGGTGATTTTTTGACATGCTCAGATGCTAACTGATCTGGTGAGCTTTTCACCAAAAACATTTCAACTTCTGGGTTTAACTACTGTTGTGGACTGCTGCAATGATATGACCTTATTCAGAGCACTCGCTTGCATAATCAGTTTCTTCAATAACGAGACATTCACGTGGAAAGGAACATTGTTTATTAGTTAGTTTGTGTGGTAATACAGGAAGATAGAAAATGTTAAATGTTCTTTCTAACATCCCTGCTTTCTATTTCAATCTGCTCCTGCTAACCATTATGGCAAAGTCTGGCTTCTGACTTGCCAAAGTTGTTGGTATTATTTGGAACTGTCTGGACAGTCAGAGGTTTTGGGGAACTGTTGGGACCTGGGTGGTAGCAGAAGTCAGCTGGCTATAGCCTGCCTTGAGACAATCACTCATCTTTCGAGTGCTCATTTCCTAAATTCTAATTCCAGCTTATGACATAGGAAAACTTCAAGCTACTTTCTCAGCAATTTTCACCTGTATGACAGGACTGAGCTTAAAGGTGTCTCGTGCAGAACAGTGCAGTGAGTGCACAGGCATGGCTTCTGCATGGGACTTGGAAATTGCTGATGAGGCAGGTTCTAAACATCTGTTTCATGTTGCATGTATTTCCAAATATCCTAGTTATTGAGTTAGTTATTCTTGTATGCTGCCCTTTTCATTATAAGTGTTTAGAAAATGATTGGATTTCAATTTGCTGCTACTTGCCTTACCATCATTTTTGCTGCACTAGCATAATATCTTTGGGAGAAAATGAGTTTATATTGGGTTTTGTCTTTACTGGAATCCAGATAATATTTTCCTTAAATTCTTTGGCTAAGTCTTTCAACAACTTTAGATATTTACAAAGCATTAATATTTAATGAAGAAACTTCTATTTTGCAAATAGGGATACTAAAAAAAAAAAAAACCAAAACATTTTAACATTTGTTGCTTAGTGCCTCATTTTCAACGTGCCGATGTTGGGCTGAGGATCTCCCAATACAAATGGCAACAGTAATGTGGACTAACAAAATCCATGACTGTTTTAAGAGTTCTGTGTGTTGAAATGAACTCAAATAATGTAGTTGTCTATTTAAAATGTAAGAATACTATTGTGTAGAACTACTTGTGTAGAATTCTAAGGCTTTGTCCTTTGTCTTATGTTTGTGTAACTGGGTGTTGTACATTTAACTGAATGTGCAATGCTTCGACAATGCATTGCATATTCAGTGTTTGTATATTCCTGCTAGTATATCTTCTTTCTAGCTTTTTGTTTTCTTACTTTATTAAAGGAAACATTATGCAAGGAATCTCAATGTCAAAAAGGTGGAAAAATTAATATTAAGTTTCCTACAGTAGCTGTAATGTAACTTCACAAAAGGTATAGTCAGGCATAAATTTAAACTCACAAAGTATGAAACATGAAGTGTTCTGGGGTAACTTTTGGTGCCAGTAATAACTATTTTATTGTACTTGAAGCCTCTGCCACTGAATTCTGTCTTTGTATCTTAAATATAAATTTTCTGTCATGCAAACTGTAATCTTGTGTGCAATGGACTTTCAAGCAAAATAACTGTGTAATTGCAAACTTGGACTGGAAAAATCCGCTGCATAAGAATACCTGTTAATTTTGAGAATACAAAAGGTCTCAATCTTTCTTCTAGGAACTTGTTTGATTTGAGTTGTTGTTGCTCTCTACAGAAGAAGGAATATTATTGAACTTTAAGAAGTGATAAATAGGAAATACTTGGAAAGTTCATACCACATGCTGTTTTTGAAACCTACCAAGTACTATTTAATAAATTATGGAATATTTTCTTTGAAAGGTGCAGGGTGTTCTGAAGAGTTGCATCCTGATTTTTTTTAAGATATTTTTTTTTTTTTTTTTTTTAAAGTTAACGCTGTTGAGATAATTGTATTTATTCAGAGTCTTGGAAAGAAAATAATATTGGAGAGTACATATCTATATGAAAATGAGAATTATGCTCTTAAGAATTCCTGCTGTGGTTACACATCTGTTTTGAAGCTTGAAAACAGTGAGAATTTCTTTGTTACCCTTTTTGAGATACGTTATATCATTCTTTAAGTTTTGCCCTTCCTATCTTGTAACCTCTGCTCACTTCCTTCACTATCTGACCCTTTTACAAAGTCATGTATTTTAAGGCCAGAGATGATTATCTTATTTGATCTATCTTGAATATCACTTATGCAGTGAACTAATTGAGTAATAGCATATTGCTTGGAGAGCTGTTCATCTTGACCAGAGGATCTTAGGTGAAGGAGAATCTTCCATTTGCTTCAAGTAAATAGTTCACATGGTACCACTAGTCCAATTCTCGCCTCCATTTTGTCTTGCCTTTTTAGGCTTTGCACTTGGTTCTTTCTTGAGAAGTAGAAAACAAAACAAAAAAGTCATCTTTCTCAGACATTCCTTTCCTCTATCTTTTTTTCTGTTAACCCCTCTATATATTTTTCATCCTTACTTGGTGATAATACATCTTTTAGCTTCCTGTTCCAGTGAGAAGGAGGGATTGATAGATATTCCTCCTCCTTGGACCTTTCCTTTCTGATATGCTCTTGTTCTTTGATGTTTGGGTCCACATGTGCCAGCCAAGGCAGAGCAGCTGCATGTCTTCTAAAGTTTCCAGGAAGGCATTGTTGAAAACGGTGTTTTCATTGAATCATTTCTGTGTTCAACTGTTTTGATCTGAATCTGGGAGCACTGCACAAGGAGAAACAGGCTACTGCATGGTAGGAACTTGTAGGTAAAATGAAATGAAAGTGGCATTGGCAGGAACATTATCTTAAAACTCATCACAATGTGACAGGCTTCAAAAAAATGAGTTTGGAAATGTTCTACAAGAACCATTAATGGTGGCTCTTCTGCTGCATATAAAAGCAAATGAATTATGCAAAGGTCACAAAAGAACATTTTTGGTTCTTAGGCTTATTGTCGACATTATTGCTGAAAATCCAGAGAGTTGTTTTCATCTTGGTCTTTGGAATTTGTAAGCTATTATGAATCATTCTGTTCAGACACTCTTGTCTTGTTATGCTCTGTTCCTTTCATGGTGCTTTTACGATGATATAAATTCTTTTATGAAACTAAATGAAAATTCCTTTCCCATGCTGCACAAACTATATTTAAAGATGATCACATGCACAAAGATTTATTAGTAGGATCTGTAGCTGATGTCATACCTTTATTGTAATGATGAAGATTACTTTTGGGGAAAAATAAGAACAAAAGAAATGTGTTGGGAAAGGGTGTTATGTGGCTGAATTAATATTTATAAATGTTTAGTAATCTTCCAATAAAGGTACATTAGAAGGGACTCGGGTATAAAATGTGTGAAATATACTAAGCTAGTGTAGGACTTAGCACCCCAAAATTAAGTGACTTGTACTGCGTGGGAAAACTGGTCAGATATTTCTCCTGTCCTTTCTCATATCCTGTTTAGCATTTTTATTTCTCTTTCTGTCTGCTCTCTTTCTGTTGCTGTTTTGATGTGGGTGTATTGTGTTTTGTTTTGTTTTTTTTTTTTTTTTTTTTTTCTTTTCTGTCCCAATTCAACTTTTCTCTTTGCCTGCATCATGTCAATCATAGCAGCTGCAAAGGAGTTGCAACAGAATTGACAGTTGTGTACACAAGTGCTGTACTGTATGGATTGCTCCAGCTAGCCTGCAACTAGCTTCTTATATAAAATGCTTCTTTCTCTCAATATTACTACTTCTGCTGATATACCCCTTCTGATCTTCCAAAGCACTTTGTGTGGAAGACTGGTCATTGAGAGATCTGGTGGTTGCATGCGTGTGATCTTTTAAGAAAATGTTACAGCTGTGCTGCTTGAGTACAATCCAGGTTACTGGTTTCCAAATTCAGCAGGGATAATGAAGTTGCTTTGTTCACTATATTTATTATTTTTGCAAGGTGTCTTGCTGTAGACAGACTGGTAAAATGCACACTGCAACTCCACAGCTAGAGACTCTAATTCTAGCTGACTGCTGTGTCAGATCTGCTGTATTAGAGTTTTCCTGTGAGAGCATTCCACTTTGCAGCAGTAATGCTCTTAGTATTTGGCAAATGGTATTTTATGTCCTGGTGCCTCCTTCCAGTTACTTAGTTTCAACTTTGAAAGTCTTCCTAGCTTAGTAAGAAGAGGAGTAGTAGAGAAAGAACCCTGTTCCAGTCTGCATGCTGGAAAATGAGCAGAGTTGAAAATGCGTGGGCTAAACTGTGAGCACCTCTCTGAAATATGATTGCCATGTAGACGCCTGGTAACTGTCAGTGTTGATCTCTAGGCTGCTGATGTACTGATTTAGCTGAGATCAAGGTAAGTGTTGTACTCATAAGTTATGTTGCTGTGCAGTGAACAGAACAGAATGAAGAAACTATGCTTTTGAAAGGATAAATGGCTATTACTTTTTCCAAAGTATCTTATCATTTGTGCCTGCACGAGGTAAAGTATGAGTCAAGAATAGTTTGGCTGGATATTAAGCATTCCCTTGACATGTCTGTATAGTACTTTTTATCAAGAGGAGTGAATGGGGATCAGATTACGGTCTTTCACCTGTAGCTTCAAATACAGAGCGTGCCTGTATGCAGGTACCAGGACTTTCTTGATGATGTTATAATTGATTAGTTCAGAATAATTTAATACCTCAGGGTAGTAGAAAAGCCCATCAAATGTTTGTTTAAAAGCATATACAGTAGAAGCATTGAATTTATTTGGTGGGGTGGTCTTCCTCCTGTTTGAGAATCATCTGGTTTGTCAGTTGACACTTTCAGTGAATATCCTGAAAACTCTCTGATCCTGTTTATTAAGAATGAAAGTCAGAGAAGCCCTAGTTTGTCTACTATAAAACGCTTCTTTAAAATCTAGGTTAATAAATAGCATGAATATAAAGTGTAGAAGTTCTGTTTTGAAAGCGTTTTGCTGCAGAGACAACATAGCAGGAGGGAGCTCCCTGAATTTTTCCCAAGAATAGAGAGCAAACATTGTGAGTGAAATATTTTAGTCTCTTCTAATATGTGATTGCATATAATTGAAGTATCAAAGGAAGAAATGCAAAACTAGCTTTGACCATGTTTTGATTCAGCACAAAACTTTTGTTTGAAGTAAAGCTGAAGGCATCACTGCCTAAAGATTACTGGAAGGAAATTGAAGCCTGAGGCCCCCTGTTAAAGTGCATAAATTGAGGTGTGTCTTGCTCTAAGCATCACTGCCCAGCCTATTGGGCTAATTGCATTAGTCCCTTTGTGTAACCTGCTAGTGGCCAGAGTCACAGAGAAGAAGCCAGCTGCACCTTCCCTAGAATAGCATCGCTATTTCTGGCATGGCCAGCTGAAGCCCCGGGCACAAATTTAACTGATGATTGGCCCTGAGCCCAGAGCTTACACAATGTGTTACATGCACCAGTCTCCTCCTGAAGTTTTCTCTGATCTTCACGTTTTCTTACTTTAAAGGAAGATAGTCTCGTGCTCCTGTCTGTTCATATATTTGACTTTTTCTTTTCTGTATCAAGATCAAGAGAATAGAGCATTTGGATCTCTGAGGTCCATCCAAACTGAGAGAAGACAATAGTTCAAAACATATGGGATGTTTTGTTTGAAGAAAGATGACATTGCTTACAGGTCTACTGTACCAACAAAATACTACTTCAGATTTTCTTCTGGTAATAGTAAATATATAACAAAGAAATTTGGTAAAGAAAGAAACTTGGACAGCAGGAGAATGAAATAACTGATTTTTAAATTAAGTGGAAAGGCAAAAGTTGGTCTATAGCTGCAGTTCCTTATTTCAAAAGGTGAAATTTGAGGGAGTAAAGGAGATAACTCTCAAATGCTACTGAGCTGAATAGCTCAAGAACTTGAACATGGAGGAAGTATGACAATTCTTTAAAACACTGCACGCACACTCTTATTAACCTATATGATTCCTCACCTCAAAGAACATTGGGAACAAGGAAGGAAGGAAAAGACTGAGTGAACTACATAACATCTTAGAAGCATTTTACAGCTAAATGAGAATCCAGAAATTCAAGCTGAGGTAATTCTTATAAGCAAATAATTCTCTGGCCAAATAAACAAAAAGAAAACAATGATAAATTAAAAAAAAATATCTGTCTAGGCTCACAAAGCTCAGTAAATATGCTTGTGTTTGGATTTCGGTAAGATTGATGAATATTGACCACTCTGGCAAAATTAGAATGGCTAATCAAAGGGAGGCTAAGGCAATGGACAGGAGAACAAGTAAAGCTGAAATACTTTCTGAAAAGTGTGTAGGGTTGCACAGGAGAGACCTGCTAACCTCTCAGTTGGAGTTTGTAAAGAACTGGCTTACAATAATACAGAAATACATTTGTGTAATTGTACACACTGAGCAGTATTACTGTGTGACTGACGAGAAGCAACAGCAACAGTGTATTTAAGAATTATGTTTTAGCAGTTCATGTGGTGGAGGGGCAGAGGAGAGAGAGAAATAGTAATCCAGAGAACAACAGACTCAGACTTTGTAAGTCCACCTTGAATAAGAGAAAAAGAATTTAGAGGAGGGAGATAAGTTTTTTGGGTTTATTTTTTAAAAGGGTAAAGATACAGACATTAAAAAGAAAATGTGATAAAACCAGATGATGTTTCTAAAGGCCAAGTATACTAAACTAATGTGATATCTTTCCTTGCTAGGGCTACTGATTGTTTAGGTGTAATAAATGCAGTGGTTCTTATATGTCTAAGTTTTAGCAAAGTTTTCCACGCTATGACGTGGGGAAAGATGTTGGTTTGAATGGATGTTGATGTAAGAATGCCAGCAATGGCTAAAGAGGGGGTAACCTGCTGTGCTGAAAGTGGTGTGGATAGGTCAGAAGGATTGTATGAGCCAAGGATTCATTTTGGAACCAGTCTTGTTTTCATTACTGGCTTTGTCTGAGAAGTACCATAGTGTGCTTTTATAAATGCAGGGTTGCACTAATTGGTGGGTATCTGAACAAGTTCTAAATGTTTAGGCTGCCTGTTTATCAGGGGCATCTTTACACTGTTCCTGGTGTTTGCATGTTCTGCTGCTGTGCCAGTTCACGACGTGGCAAAGTGTCACGCCAGCATTGCTGTCAGTGAACTACTCATCTCTTCTTCTTCGAAAACCAGGCTGAGGCACCTGCCTAGCCCTTGAAACAGGCAACTCACCTTCCAGGGACTTCTGAGCTCCCTCGTGCTCTGTCACTTGTAATTTTCTCTGATCTTTGCCATTGTTCTCTACAGAAGAGCTGAATGGGGGCCAGGATGGCAAATGTGGAACTGACATTTCTCACAAAAGTGGTTGGGAGGATCCTGATGAACTTTTCTTCATTGCCTGTTTGTTTTTTGAGATGTCTAGAAATAGGCCTTCCACTGTTTCCTGTGTTGGGATATATGTATTATAGAGTAAGGAAGTAAGTACTCAAATATATTTTTGAAAAGAGGGCTATTAATCTCTAATCCTCCTTAAAGGGATATGTAACAGCTGGTATGCTGTTGACAATAGAAAGATAAAAATAACTGAGCTTCATTACAAACAAAATAATGCTGACTTTCTTTTGAGGGATTGTATCAAACAAGTAAGTTGTTGGTTTGGTTTTTTGTTGTTTTTTTTTTTTTTTTTTTCCATGCAGGAAGATTGTTGCAGGTGCTGCTTGCACGAAACCTGATAGCAATTATTAGTGTAAAAGAGTGCTTTTATGTGGTAGCATTCATAAAGAATGTAGATTGACATCTTTCTCTCAGGAAGTTTATAATCCAAAAGTGTAATCCCAACCCATGGGATTTTTCCTTCTTTCTACTGCTGATAAGTTCCTGTCTTGAAGATGTTATCATGGAAGATTTAGATAACAGCTCTGTGCTTTATAAGTAGAGGAATGGACAGCAAGTCATTATTGCAATAAATTTTAATACATTTTAAAATGTTATTTGGGATGGAGTGTTGAGGATTCAGTAAAATACAGGTTGTTATCATCAAAGAGATTGTTTTGGTCTTTTCAAAATCCCCTGTCTTGTCGGCAGTGTATTGTCAAGTTCTGTGAATTCATCAAGAGTATTGTGCTATTTAGTTTCTTCTCTTCCCATCCCAGCTCCAGGAATTATGACAGCATGTGATTATTGTAACTCTTATTTCCCTGCTTATTTAATATGAGTGTCTCCTGTGCCTGATTTTAGGGATGGAAAAAGTTAAAGCTGAGAAATCTAATTGTGATATAAGGTGAAGGTAAAAATAATTTTGCATATCTTTCCTAGCTATCTACATTTTTAATGTAAGCATTACTGGTTTTGGAGTCCTTATTTTTGGATGGTTGACGCTAGTGACAATGACGTTACAAAGGTATAAAGCTTTAAAGGGTAGTATTGGTATTAGGAAACATAATAAGAAAACATACTCCAGGGGTCTCCCATGCCTGTGAGTAACCACAGGGTGATGTGACATCATAGGCATGAGGTGATGTCACCACGTCTCAGTGCTCTCTGCTCCATAAGGAGGGAGGGGAGCAAACAACAGGCACTTTGTGTCTGTGGTTAGATAAGGCAGGGCCATGTCAGAGAACCAGTAAATCTCAGATAGCTATGCAATGTTTCTGTACGTCTCTACATTTTTGTTAGGTATATGATTTGGAGGAATGTTCCTCAATGTGAATATTGACTGCAACATTTCTGCTTGTCAGTACCCTGTCTAATCCTTAGGTTCTACAAAACCCACTGGACAGTTATCCTGTCTCTTCCTTTTGAGAAGCTCTGAAACATAAGAGCTTTTGCTGGCCACATAAAAAATGCATTCATAGATGTATAGGAAAGAGGAGGAGCAGATGGCAGGACTCACATAGGCTTTACTTAGACCGTTGTTTGGTCTAGTGCTATTAGCTCCTGCTTTCTTGATGAGATATATTTAAAAAGCCAGTGTTTTCTTGGAGTTACTGGTGCTAATAATTTATGGATCATGCTAGCTCAGCCTGTAGATAGTAACCTGTATGTAGTGCTAGCAATGCAGCTTGCTGCTAAGCCGGTGTTCACTCCTTGGCTAACTGAGCGCACGTGACAGCCCAGGCTCCTTTCAGCAGGCATTAACATGAATTAGAGCTGAGATGCTGACTGTAGGGGGCAGGGGGCAACAGACCCCTGTGATCGCTGTATGCATTTGCAGAGTCCTCCAAGAAAGTCAGCTGCACTACAAACTGCTACTTGTTAAGGCTGATATGCCTTTCATTTGTAATATTCAGTGGAAATGCACACGATTAATCCATCCCTCCCTGCCAAGTTCCTATGGAGATGTTCAGCAATGATTACTCACCATTACATCAAAGGGATTTTATCAGTTTCATGGGTGCTTATCTGTTAATGGTAATTTTACAATTCTTTTCATAATCTGCACAATTGATGCCGTTGATTGGCACTGAAACTGAGTCATCTGAATATGAGATGAGGAATAGACTTAGCAATACCTGAAATTATTCAGGCAGCAGTCAGCTCTGAGGGGTGAATATGAGATGATTGTGTGTAGACAGTTTCAAAGTGGTAAACTTGGGATAAATTGTTGTCAAAATAGTCTGGACTGTAGCTTTCTCACTGGTGATCTTCAAAGTGGATATAAAAAACTTGAAACAAGTGTTGTCTATTTTCTTTGGGACTTTTTCCTCCAAATTTTATGGTAGAGAAAGAAATTATAATAACTGTGTGTTAGCGAATGAAGATTATACAGGCAGAGACAATTCAGATGTTAATTTGTGTAGAAAAATTTTTGTTGTAATATGATTTGTCTATGAAGTACAAAAATTTTGTGGAAAGCTACAGACAACTTTTGTGTTTCCTCTCTGTGAAGAGCAAGATAGTCTTGATGTTCCTTTATGTTGAAGATATAGAGTGGTCATGGCAAGGATGTTGTGGTGTAGTTTTTAATATTTTTTTCTACATCAATTTGCCTATGGCATTGCCATTTAAAAAAATTCTCTTTACTTGATTATGGCTATGTTTTCTATATGGTAGACTAATGCTACAGAAATTGCTCCTTTATTTCTCTTTGTGGAATACTTGTAACGTGGGTTACAATGTACCTAGAGTTTATTTTTACCTTCAAAGGACTCGGGTAGTAAAGTCTGAGTGGAGCTGAGAACCCTGCCAGTATAAGGAAGCACCAGCAGTTTGTGGAAACGAGCCACAACCTCCACCGGTGTTTTCAGTCCACATGTTGCAGCTCATGCTAATATCCCAAAAAGCACACCTAAGCCACCATGGCAGAGGAGGAAAGGCATGCCACGTGAAAAACCAGATTGGGCTGGCTTGTGATGAAAATACAATATTTAACTACACTGGTGCATTCTCAAGCAGGCATTTCAAGTGATAACAGGCTTGTGAATGCCCAGAGGCAGATGGGAGCCTGCTACACCTACTGCAATCATCTGGTTTCTTGGTTGCCTGGGCTCTGAGAGTCTACAGACATTTCATAAAGTAATAGTAAAACTACTGAATTCATTAAGAGTAAGAAGAGAGTTCTCCTTATGTATCAATGAAATTAAGTTTAGAAAAGAGTGTTTAAAAAGCGATAATAGACTTAAACAGTCCCATAATCTAGTAGGAGGCACAGAGCATGACACTATTGCACAATAAGACCACTGACATTTTTGTTCTATGTGCAGATCATTTCTGTATTTACTGTAATGGGGTTTCCTTCATGCTTCATTTGCTTTAAAGAACTATATATTTTGGGAAGTGAACATCAATTGTTGCCCTGAAATTTCATGGAGCAGACATCCCTGGTCATAGTGGACTATGGACTGCTTTCCCAGATGTGTCCGTTCTTGTTTCTGGAATGTTGTGCTTCTAACGCACTTCACGGCACTCATAGGTTTCCTTTAGAAAGACAGCCTGACACAAAGGAGGTCAGCTGGTGTATTTTTCTTGTAAGCTCGCTTTTTTTTTTTTCATTGCCTGGCTAAAAACCCTAGCTAGCCTGTTTCTGTACGTTATGTATTCTTCTTCTCTGCTTAATTAAGTATTTCTTGATTGAAAAAAGCAGCTGCTCCAACTGAACACCCTGAACAACCTCTGTGTCTTCTCCAGGAAGGGCTAACATCATTGACAAAGCTCCAGGTAAGCTCATATCAGAGCCAGTGAAGCGGATAAATAAGGTTCCAGCCTTAACTTCCAGTGATTTTTGAATATTTTTAAAGCCTGAGTAGAAACCTCTTGAGAGGATGGAGTCAGTGTGGCATAATAGTTGCTGTATCACAAATACACAACTGAGAGTTCGCTATATTTTCACTAGTTTTACAGGCACAAAATGTTCCCTTCCTGCTCATGCCCAGAAGCGTTCCTGTCTTTGCAGAAGTGGGCATCTTGAGCCCATGTTAACTTGTGCTTGTTTTGGGATGCCAAACCAAAGCTTTCTGAAAGGCACAGCCTTGCCATTGCCTTGCCCGCAATGCCAGCCTGTGCTGCACCTTCAGGCACTGGGGTGCTCTCCATTGCCCAAAGGAATGGGGCATACTGGGGACTGCGGGCTTGTGCTTAGTGTCCTGCCTTGGGAAGGAGGAAACTGAAGGGCTTTTGTACTCGTAACCCCTTGTCTTTTTCTCCAAGTAAGCTTTGCCTCCTAATGGCTTAAAATTACTTTTTGTGCTTTGTCTGTTTAGATCAATGTATCTTGCCTACTTTTCACTGCAGTGGAACAGCTATGGCAGAAGGGACAGGGAGCAGTTGACCTAAAACAATAAAAATGAAGCTTGTCAGAGGTGCAAGCAGGCTGAGAAGACTGGTAGTTGCTTGCCCTCCTGCTGAGATGTGTAGGTGTCTCGGTGACTGTAGAGTGAAGTAGACAAATTTATTATTACTGCAGAACATTGGTCCCTGCCCTTTACAGAAAGCTTACAGAAAATACGACTTGTGCTCAAGAATCTGATTACTTAAAGGCCTAATCTGATACCTGTGTAGGGCAATAAGAAGTTTCCAGGTAAATACAACAGATAGTTCTTCACACCCAGCAGCGTACACCAGCTCTATGCTGTTTGGCAGCCAAGGGAGGAGACAGAACGTGTGGCTTCATCAGCATTGTGCGTTAATGATGTGGATTGCAGCAATGGGACTAAGCAGGTATTAAATTTAGACACATGTAAAAAAATGATACAGCTCTTAGATTGTCTGACTGATGGTAATGAAGACTTCAATTTCTTCCAGGAGTTGCCTCTGTAAAAATTACATAAATGTGCGCAACCTCTGCCTGAGCACTGCAGAGCAGTGGGAGAAGAGTGGTGTCAGGCTGAGCCGCTGCTGGTGCCCCCACCTTTGCCACCTGCGACCTGGCTGGACGTGAAGAGTGCTGCATGCACTTACCTGTTCACCAAAGTGAGGGCACTGTTTTACCACATGAATAATTTATTATTTCCATGGCAACTAGCAAGTAGTATCGATTTCAGAATATTTCCCCAGTATAAACTTTGTGTTTTGTATACCACATGAATGAGACTAAGGGAAAGAAACTTGTCTGTTAAAGAAATATAGTTAGATTCTTATTAGACTGTGATACATCATGTTGAAATCAGTGAAAGATTTTCTCCAGTCTGTGCATAGATTGCTGGATTTAGTTATTTTATCTGGCATTTATGCTGTAAAGGTCAGCAAAAAAAGAAATGGGAACATTTTAAAGGACAAAAATCTGGTAAAAAAACCCCTGCTGAATTGAAAATCATGCTTTAAGATGCAAGTATTGCTATTAGTGTGTTTCCTGAGAAATTTCTACCACTTTAAGGGCAGAGTTCTTTTCATTAGAAGGAAAGGAATTTCTCTAGTGAAGTGTATGGAGAGAAAATCCAGAAACATTGACTTCAAAGACAAATGCATGGAGCAGGGTTGTGAATTTTAAACATCACAAGATGACATGCTACCCATTATTAATAATGTTTTAGTCTACATGATTTGATTTGTGATAATCTGTTTATATGTGTTCAGGATGTATACATTTTAAATTGCAAATTGGGGAGGATTTGCTAACGACATGGATTTTTCTTTATGTACTCACTTTTTCATGCTAAAATGCAGTGGTAGTAATTAAACTGTCGCTGGCATGTAAGTGCAAACTAGCTGGATGGAAAGTTAATTTTGTAGTGAACAGCTGTCCAGACATTGTCATGAAAAGTCAGAAAGAGTTGGGTTGTCTAGAATTTGGAAAATACAAGTTAATGTGGATTACTGGCACGTTGCCTTCTGAGTGTAGGTAGGGCAGTGTGCCTTCTACGTCCATTAACATGTTGAGTTAAAATCTGCTGGGCTTTTACACAGTGGCTGATACTTTCCAAATCCTGGTTTAGAGAAACCAGCATATGACATTGGAGGAAACTCATCTTTTGTCCCAGAAATAAATTCTCTGGAAAAAATGAGGCAGTCTTTGTACTGTTTTGGCTGCAATTACCCTGATAGTTTTCCTTGCAGGTCTTTTGTAAAATGTTGACATCATTAACATCTTTTGTTTATCACAAATTTGGTTAAAATTCATCACAAATTTGGTGAAAGTCAACCCAAGAGAACTAGAAGCCTAGGATGCTGGAATTTTTAAGGTCAGAATTAGAATATGTTGGCAGTATTAGGATCATAGAATCACTTAGATTGGAAAAGACCTTTGAGATCATCAAGTCTAACCATGAGGGGGACCTCTGTTCAATACGCTGTCCTTCAGACAGTTCTACCACTGCCACACAGGATGGCTCTGAGTTTAGCCTGGCAGCAGTTCAACCCGTATTATTCACAGATTTTCTGAGTTGACACATGACTTGTCTTGTGGAATGAATATTTAGAATTATATATTTCTTGTTCTGAAAATGATTTCAAAAGACAAGGTCTAGCTGATTAGATAAGAAAAATGACCTGGCTGAAAATAGTAAAACATGAAGAATTCCATATCCTCAGCGTGTTTGAATTACTCTAAAAGTATCTGCTCAGACTACTGAAAAAGCTTGGAAGAGAAGTAGTTGGTTTTTTTGTGTCCATGATCTCTCTACTCTCTGACTAGCAGGATTAAACCACCAGGCTCAGGACTAGTCATTGTTGTTATTTTCATATATTTACTGCTCTCGTTTTGTGCAGATATGCAGCTGAAGATGTTGCAGTTACCTTTCTGTCAGAAATGAGTGCTACAGAGGTACCAGAAGGAAGGAAATGGAACAACAATTGTTCTTTTCAAGTCAGATTTGAATCGTTAAAGTAGTCATCAAAGTGTGCAAATGAGAAATTACTCTGATGGTGGGGGGTGGGGGAAAACCCCTTAATTTTTGGTTCCAAGATTATCACACGACTGCAGCGAGTGATGGGTTAAGTTCTGAATGTCTGGACTCTGGGGATTCAGAAGGTATGCCTGACTTTCTCAAAGTTTAGCGTTTCTTTTTCTGTCTTTTAACTTGGTCATTGTCCAATCTAGAATATGTTCCTTTCCTCTCCTTCACTGAACAAGGAAGACATAGACCTTTAAGTCTATGCTATGTAGTGAGAAAATTAGAGGAAAGATTTGGTCTGTATAGGTGTAAACTGCATGATACATAGTAGTTACCCTACTTGGACTCGTTTTCCAACTTTTTCTTCACCTTCCAGTACTTTTTTTTGCTGTTATGGATCAGGGAATCTTAGAATGGCAACTTTGCTGTACTTCCCTGTGTCGTGGGAGAAATATTTTCCACTTTGGAATCCAATGAAACCCTGAAAGTTTGAATGCTTGAGGAACTTGGTCTTTCCCAGTAGGTGAGCAAGTGAAGATGAGTTTTTTGTAACTTAAAAATTTTACTTATAGCTGGTTCATTTTGATACCAAAAAAAAAAGTAAATTAATATTTTCCTAATAATTTATTTTCTGATTATACTTAGAAAAATATTCTGTTATTCTGAAAGTAATTGGAGAGCACTAATTATACCTTACCTTCCATTATTAATTGACAGTATGTTTTTTCCATCACCATCTTAATTCTGATTTCCACATACCCTTTAATTAGCGAGAACTTCAAGTGCATCATTAATATCACTATTTAATCAAGCTGTGATGTGTACAGTGGAGTTTTGCCATTTGTGGCTCTGTGAACTGAGGTTCTGTTGAACTCAGAATTCTTAATTTGTTGTGATGTTTTGACAAAAATAATGTATCACGAAGTGCAGATATGATGTATATGTGGCAATTTGGATATGGTTTCATTTCAGGGTGTGTTCCCTATAATTCATTTCTCATTAAGTCACTGAGATCATCTCTGTCTGCCTTTGTGCAAGTGGTTGTGGTTCTTAAAGGGTGATTTTGGCATGAGAGCACAAAACAAGTGTTCACAATATGAAGACAAGTTCACAATTGCAAAAATATTTACTGACCCAATTTTTCTTAGTTTTTCTTCTTGCATTTTGTTATGGAAGAAATTTAGTCTTTTTTCCTGTCCCAGAAGTAGAATCTACTATTCTAGATAGAAATATTGAATAGTTTCAGATCTGCATTGGAAAGTGCTGCCTTTTACCTGTTGCTGAAACTTGGAGAAATACTGAGCACGAAGTTGCCCTTTGATCCCATTGCTCATCATAGCACAATAAAGAAACCACAACAAGTCACTCTCACCTGTCCTATGTGAAACAACATTTCTATATAATGTTAAAAAAAAAAAGAAATCATACTTGCTTCCTCTCTCTAAAGGGCTCATATCTGAGGTATCTTTACAGTGTTTGTACTTCCACTCACCCGAATCACAAATTTCCTTCTCCTGGTGATTATGAAGCTTATCAGTACTTTTGGATTTCCAATAATAAATTTCAGTATGAATTTCCAAATATATTAAAGACTTAGTAGTTTCATTTTATTATTTAACATCCTTCAAATGCTTGTGCCAAGTAAAAAGAAAAGACACACTGGTGTGACTGTACCAAAAGCACCTTTCGAGCTTGAATTGGTGGTTGTGGGAAATAATGTCATGTAAATCATGTCACATCATGTGTCATGTATGAAAAGTTTAGCCTCTGGGAAATGAATTAGTTTTTTTTGACAATTTTTAGTTACCATGTTCATGTAATCACATTGGGTTGTGGTTTTGGTGGTTTTTTTTTTTTTTTTTTTTTTTCCTCACTTTAGAAGATAGCAAGGGTATTAGGAATGTCTGGCCTTACTATTTTATCACTCTAGCTATGAGCAAAGTAAGGTCTTTACTCTTGTTGCGTACATGTAAATCCATTTAACGTTAGCAAGTAGTGTGTGTACTTTGGCAGAAAGGGATAATATATGATTTTGTATAGCCTATGAAAATGTGGAGGTAGTGAGACTGTACCTAAAAATAGATGGTAAGTGCCTGGGGGGATATCACAATAGGTCCTTACATTATCTTCTATTAAGCCACTAGACAACAGGCAGAGGTCACTTGCGGGCCCTGTGTTGTATCTCAAATGTCATGAGACATCTGTTTGCAGATGTTTGAATTGCTCCCAGTGTGTCTGACAACCAAAAGCTTCAGTTAAGTTGGGTAACAGATGAGGATATAAAATTAGGTTTTATTTTACTAGATTTTTTTTTTGTGGACATTGATTTTAAAGACTATAGAAAATACCAAATAAGATGTGTAAGTTAAAAGGTCCAAGTAATAAACCTATTTGTTTTTTAAATGAGATACAAATGTATTTTTTCTTTGTTCTTTGAGGTGCTCTGGATTTTTCCAGAACATGTAAATGAATGTCTAAGTATCTGCAGAACATGGTTTAAATTCTGGACTCTGAGCAAGTCCAGTTTTTTTTTTCTTTACTCCTGATCAAACTGGGGGTGTTTACGTGTCAGAGAAGATTATATGAGCCATGATTTTTTTTCTGTGCCTCTTCTGGTGATGGCTGTGGAAGTGGAAGCTAGCTATCCTGCGGCAATACTAAAGAAGAAAAATGGGGTGTAAGGGCTAATCCTGATATTGTGTGCAATGATGTTTCCCGTTAAATAAAGTTCTAATGGTGATAATCATAAGTAGGTTCTTTTAAGTGTACAACTACTGATGCTTTTGTTTCCGCTCTCAGCCTTTGCATGACCGTGTTGCCTGTAAGCTCTGAGTCCTACATCAGAAGATTTTGTGAAGGATTTTATACCATAGCAGTGAAAGTAGGTAGCCTAAAAATAACTGAAAAAAATTACCAAAAATAATAGTTCCATGCAAGTAGTTTACATTGTATCTGTTTTAAACTAAATTAAGTGTCTGGATTGGTTATTGGTATGACAAGACCTTAGTTATTAAGTTGTATCCCATGCAAAATCAGTATAAATTATTGCATGATTGGACAGGAAAGAACACAGAGTATATTGTATTCATTACAGGCAGCATAATCTGGTACTAATCTATCTCCATGGAACTTTTTGTAGTTACTTGTGCTATACACCTTGGGTAGGCAAAGATCTAAGACACCACATTACCCTTTTTATTTTTGAGTGGAGGGGCGGAGGAGTGGGGAAATGTTGTATCCTTGCACTGATCTGTTTTCTGTTCAGAATCCCTAGTGCATAGAGCTGCTGGCTGGTTCACTACCTTGTTCAGTCTCAGGGAAAGAAATGCAGAGAAAACACCGTTCCAACTCTTACTTGGTCATCATACCAAAAAGGAAAGATGTGTTTGGAAATAACAGTTCAAACTAGAAAGGAATACAAAATTGGACATTGGGTTTTGAGATTTTTCCAACTTAATGACTCCACTACAAAGTCAGTCATTTTATGCATCACTTGCACGCTGTAATTTGTTTAAACCAAAATGTTATCCAACTACTAGAAACAAAAGAATCTTGACCATCAACTGTTGTGTATTCCCTGGCATGATTTTGAATGAGACTGAACAGGTATCTTGTAAAAATGTGGAGGGAAATAAAAGCCAGGCAAAATGTTTTCCCCTGTGCAAGGTAATTTTATTGCAAAATTTTTACAATACAGCCCGATAAACTTTTATTTTTATTTGCAATTCTTATTGTAAACAAGATTGTAAGCTATGAAACAAAGAAAGAAGAGATAACACACCCAATACTGTTTTTCTAATAACTACAAAAGAAGGAGAAAATGTGGAAGTAAAAGGCATATTTAAAACAACAAACAAACAAACAAAACCAAAACAAAACCTGTTTTTTTTTAACATGTGTTAAGTGAAAATAAAAGTGCAATGTACTCTAATTTTATTTAGAAATGTGAGTATGGTCAGCATTATTTTGTAAGTCCTTTCATAGTGAAGATAGAGTTTTCTGTTGCCATCATGACATTTGTGGTACTGTCATGTGTATGAAATGGATGTGAGTATAAATAATTGCACTGAAAATTAGCATATGCTTACCTGGAAGGCAAAATAGGAATATTTTGCTCTTTGCAAGGAAGTGCAGAGAAGTGAAGAGACATTAAAAGTTAAGTGAAGAGACATTAAAAGTTAGGCCTTTGGAGATGTTTTACTGCATGTACTGGGGGAAGGCTTAGTGCTCTGTTGACCACAGCACAGCAAGTTGGTGTGTGAGTTTCATGTATGCTTTTTGCAGTGCAACTCAGTCTTTACTCAAAGCTCTTTTCCCTTCACGTTTTAAACTACAGATTTTGGAGCAGCTTGTAGGGACTGGTTGACTTGGTGGAGAGCTGTAAGCCAAAACCTACTCACTGTTTCTAGGGTGTCTTCAAATGTTTTGGCAGTTTCTGGAGAAAGGGAGTGTTAGGTTAACCGAGATCTGTGCCTCTTCCCTGCCTTTGAGGCTGAATGGATCAGAGAAGAAGATACAAATTACTCTTATAGGCCACCTGTGAATGCTTCCAAGGTCAGATATCACATAACGAAATAATGCACTGCTTTGTGCCATGCCCTGTTCATTAGTGAAATACCTTTTTTTTTTTTTTTAAAAAAAAAATCTTACTGAAGCTATTAAACCAGATGTCTAAATTTGACACCTCTAAAGAATGGAGCAGTGGATATTCCTCAGGTATTTGAACCCGACCACGATTTGCAAGGCTCCATCACAGTTACATTGCTAGAAATTTTTTGTGAATGGAAAGCTGGAATGTTGAAACGTAGAGTAGGAACGTGGAAAGTGGAAGTGCTACCACAACAAGCCACTACTGCCTGTTCCCTTTGGAACACAGCAGGTATTTGCTGCCGCATCTGAACAGGGAAGAAAGTATGCTGTGGAACAAGGCTAGTTTGTTCAGATTGTGTTTAATTTTATGTACATATTTTTATGATCACTGCAGAGATCTTCACACTGTCAGTCCTGTCATTGTCTCAGTGCTTGCTGTTTTCTCCGTAGTTTGAAGTCTGATCCAGTCAACTCTCTGGTTCTGACATCTGTCTTGTTTGCCTGTAAGGCACCGTGCACACCTGGGGCATGAACCCAGTAATAAAGAATGGTAATAACTGTGATTAGAAGCAGTTGTTATGAAATCACAAAATCACTGAATATAGCACAAGCTTCCATTTAAGCATTTGCATACACATGTACAGAAGTGCGTGTGTGTGCAAACAAAGATAATCTAATTGTTGTGTACTTGGTAGGATGTGGAGAGGAACACATTTGTTTGAACAAAGGAAAACAAAATTTATGACAGGATTGTTTGTTTAAGCTCTCCAAACACCAGTTTTGCAAAATTTGACTTGTATGTTGTTCACTCATACTAAATATTTACATACTGCTTTCTTAAATACTAAAACATGCAATCATAAAGACTATGTAGAGATCTAATTTCATGTGGAATGAACGCATCTATCAAGATGTTACTTCATGTTGTGAGATTGTTCCAAACACAGAAGGTGATTTTCATTTGTTTGTTCATCTGTTTGTTTAGCTGTGGGTCTAGGTCTCTCAGCTGGACCAGAATTTTTACTGTTTCTTTGACTTGAAGCAATTAAAGTAAACAAAACGGTAATATGTAGAGATCTAGTCCATGATGCAGTGCTGTGCAAGTAATGTAATAAAGTCTTATTAGCTTGAGTCTAAGAAGTTAAAGTATTTAAGAAGTTAAAACCCTTTTCAATTTAGTTTCAGTGCTGTTTGATTTTAATATTAAAAATACCTAAGAGTATGTAGAGTTGCATTTGAATATTTGCTGCTGCTGATTTCTAAGTGGTTCTTTGATTTTATTTTTTTTTCTTTTCTCAATTTCCTTGGCTTCAGTTGTTTAAATTCAACTTATTAATAGATATTGACTCTGTTTTACTGTACTATGAAAACCTTGGGTTAAGCATTTACTCTGTTGGATTCACACAGACAGCGTATAGGAACCTTCTGATAATTAGGCAAGTTTAGAACAGCTTATACGATAGTTTATAACAGTTTTCACAACTGAGGTGAATTACTGAGTCTGCTAACTCTGACTCCTTTAAACAATGGTGAGAATTAGAAAATTCCATAGTCTTCAAATGTCCGGGTGTCTGATCTGAGTACTTTATTTTTTAGAAATACGATACAGACTCTTGCCTGTACGAATGCTTTTTAAATTTTCACTTGCAGCACGAAACATACCACTATGTATTGGCAAGCTTCTTGTCCTTACATGACAGTGATTAACGCTAATATTTGAAGTACATGACAGGTTTAATTATACATATGAGTTTTGCTTTTAGTAAAAGTACTCATACTGGAAATTAACCTGGAACTAAGTATATATTTGATCCTTAACCGAGCTGAACAAATGAACTCTGTATTTACCTACAAAATGATCCTTGTGGGTCAAACCTGTGGCACAGAGAACAGCACAGTAGCAGCTTATGTTAGAGCTTCTTACACTGTATTTATTCAGGGAGTAAGTGGAAATCTTTAATGTTTAAATGCTGTGGTCTTGGTTTTTTTTTGTAGCTGAAATTTGAGCAGCACTGATCGAAGTCATGGTTTTGAAAACAGGTATTTGAAACTCAGCAGTTTCCTCTAATCTTGGACTGCAGTGTGGTACAACGGAACAGTCGCACTTTGACAGAGTGGCTTAATGTGAAACTCAGGTTTGAGATCAAGCCTAAGTGTATTGAAGTATTAAAATGGGTTAAAATGTGTAAGAAAATAATTTCTCCAACACTTTTCCAAAGTTTTGTGCTGATATAAGGAGTGGCTGCTGTTATATTCCTCGCCTGGAGTCATAGATATCACTTAGTGGGATCATTGGTTAGGGCTAAAATAGTGACTGTGTCAAAATACAGGAGTGTAACTACAGGGGAGGGAATCAGCAGCAGTGGAAGATTGCAGCTTGCCTCTTAAATCAGATAAAATCGTTGTGCGAATGTCCTTTGCGGTATTAATAATTTAAGAGCCAAACTGTGGTTAAATGCTTGGGGAATGCTAGAGCCGTTGAATATCTTTGCAGGTTAAATTGTTTGTTATTTATATTTCCCTTGAACTGTCAATAGTCTCTAATACATGTATGCTGGTTTGTTTTCCCAGACTGCCAAGTGGAAGAGGCATTTTGATAAAGTCAGTGAGGCTTTGGTCCTTTAAACTGGAGGAGAATGCTGTCTAATGGAGTTGATGGGTTTTGTCTTCTGAGGGGAGAGTTTGGGCTGCTTCACGCTGCTCCCTTCTGACTAGACAGTCAAATGCCATATCCTGTAAAACATGCAGTGAGTCACAGCCTGCCCGGCCTCCCAGCTGGAGACTTGAGTCTGGTAACCGAGACCCTGTTTTGTACAGTGCAGAAAAGGATAATTTTTTTTTTTCAATTTTTGCTTGCTTAAGCCCAAGTGCACACCAAAAAACCCCTGCATTGCATACTTGAGAAAGTGAGTGACTGGTGTAACCTTATAGACAAGATACTTTGAATACAGTTGCTTAAGACTCTTTATACAAGACAACATATACACATGATCTTGTCAAAACACAGGAGCTTTTTCTCTTATTGCTTGAAGCATATTCTATAGGGGGCTGTCTGTTAACTTTAAAGGAGAATTGGCACACTTGCATGCAAAGATATCAAGCAGAGCTTACTAAACTATGTGTATCACTTGTAGCTGTCGAATGGTTTATGCTTGTCTCCTCCTCCTGTTTGAAGTCAGCATTGTTCTTGCATCTTGCACTGTCCAAAATATAAATGCGGTCAAACAATTACAAATTTAATCTAATCCTGTATATATATGAAATTAAATACCAATCGACTTCCTGCTTGATTTACAAAAGGAAACATGACCAGCACTGTGGAAGTTTGGAGCTAGGTAGGGGCTTCATATCTGGTTTTCGTGAGATCTATCATGCTTATCATTCTAATGCAATTAATTTATTTCCTTGACAAGCAAGTTCATCTTCCACTGAGCTAACAGTACCTATTTTAGTTGTCTATTTTGACTTGGGGGACTGTGGGACAGGGGGTGGGTTGGGATGTGAGTGAAAGTGGGAATGTAAACTGGAGCAGCACCAGGAGGCAGGGTGAGGGGGCCAGGATGCTCTGGAGGGGCAGGAGTCAAGGCAAGGACAGGGCTCACTAAAGAGAGCAGAGGCTGCACTGGTTGGGGCTGGGGATGGCTTCAGAAACTGAAGTCCATGAAAAAAAGATGGTATCTACCTCCACAGTTCAGTCTTTATCCACAGATTCCTATGCTGGTTTATCACTAATGAAGAACAGCTTCACCGTTCTTTTCATAGCACACTCCCCCGTCGCAGGACAACAGCATAGTTCTGAGTACATTTTTTTGGTGCTCTGGTGTGTCTGTCCTCTGTGTTCCTCTGAGAGGTAACCTTCATGGCTCTTTATCCACATTTCTGTCTGTCTTGGTTTGTTCAGAGGTTGACCCCTAAGCCTCTGACCTAAACTGATGTGAAGACTTGCTGCAAGCAACTCCTAACCAGTCTGGGAAGATCCACCACAAGGCATATTCCCTTTAGGGCTGAGGGAACTAGAAAATAAACTTGTCCTTCCCCCCCCCCCCCCCCCTTTCACAGCAGAATTTGCAAGTTCCTTTCATCTGATACTTCTTCATGCTACAGGTCCCACTGCATGGTACTGAGGCTAGTGCTTACCTATAGGCATAATTAGTTTGTAATTAAGCAAGCCAGGAAACTAGAAAGGTTGGTTTGTATCTGGAGCCAAGCTCCTCAAATCAAGTTTATTTCCAACAGTGAATACTATGCAAATACCCTCTATATTTTCTTTGGTTTTTTTAAAGATTCACAGCTCCTGTCTTACTTGGAGTGGGTCCTCAGCTGCAAGGTTGCCTTATGGACTTGTGTGTGTGTTCTCCACTGTTGTATTTGGAAGAGAAAGATCTTGGAAGCAAGTGTTAGGCAGAGTTTAGAAGCAGAGGTCAGACTGACCTTTCCCTGTGTCTGAGAGCTATCCTTGCTCCAATGTACAGTAATTGAATCCATCTCACAATGAATAATAAGAAATGAATCATGCTTGTTTAATTTTTTTTTTTTAAACTCTCCACCAGCCTAAAAAGAAATTAATCTGGCAGAATTTGCATGTATTGCCTTTTCCCCTTTCTCCTGGGTTTCTGTGTTCCCTGATTACCATGACTGGGCATAAAAATAATAAAGATGAACCAATACTTCTAAGGTCCCACTCCACATGCCGTACGTTGGAAGCAAGACAGTCCTACAGTCCCACATAGGGAAGCAGACTGCATCAAGTCAGGAACATGTGTTTGCAGTTGCGTGTGTAGGTGTGCCGGGACAGGTGACTGCATAACCCCATCTCCCTGTTCTGGAAATTATATTGCCCATTCCAAAGGCACTGCAAAGTAATTCGGTACTGCAGTTAGTGCAAAACTGGTATTTTTCTATTAGGTCTGACCCTGATTTTAGAGAAAGAGACGGGGAAAAAGAGAAGATTGATTTAGTCTCTGTGTGTTTGCCATCTGGTGAGGGAGCATTAGTCTGCACCTGCGAGGCAGCAGAGGTTGAAGGATGTGGAGCCTGAGCTGGTGGAATGATGGAGCGGAAGGGATGGTGGGTGTAAAGCAATTTTTCTAGGAAGCCCATGCAACAGGTTGCACTGAAGGGTTAATATAATTTTATCTGTTACTCTTTTTTACTGAATCCTTTAGGATGGTTGTATTTATCTTTATGACCATGTGGGTGTTTCTAGAATTATTGAGAAGTTATTACATGCTTAAGGGCTGTTCTGCAGCCAGCAGTAAAAGCTGATGTGGTCAGACGTGATTTTATCCCCAAATTTTCATACCTCTGCCTGTGTTTTTGAATGTACAAGTGTTGTTAAAATCAGTGGAAATTGTGGAGCTAAGTGGTTGCAAGCTAGTGTGGAAATCTTCAGGATTACGTGTGTTAGCCAGCAGAAGGAGTTTACTCCACGAATGCTGGACCAGCATTCTTAAAATGAGGAAAATAGGAAGGAATCATGAAAAAGAGTTTACGCTGGGTACAATGGTGACAAGGATGGAATAAATGCTTCAGTTCAAGTCATTAGCTACTTGCAGAGTTCCTGGGCTGTGCAAAGATTTTCCATATTAATAAAGCTTTTAAGGGGAACTAGGTTAAAAAAAAACAAAACAAAACAAAAAACTCTTAAGGGGACTTATTAAAAAATATTTAAGCCTTAATTTTTGTGATTGCTATTGCTTCTAAAGAGCGTTACATCAGTGGTGAGCTCCGAATATTAACCCATACATTTGTTGTTAAATAATTAAATGTATAAATGAAACATGCGCTGAGTGTCTCAGTAGCAACCTTCCTGGACTAGGATTACACCTAGATTAGTATTTGATTCTGCAAGAAGGGAGTTTGTTACTTGGTGAAGTTGAGGTCATTGCGGACTGTGGTTTCCTACAGAGCAGCTCTGTTAGTTCTATCTACGCTAATTATACTGCTGTGTATATCTACATATACTGTTAGGGGCAAGATTTCCTTCCAGTAGTTTGTCCACATAGGGCCATTTTCAAGGACAATCCACTTGAAATTGCATGTTGAGCCCAAGTCAGTGAGGTAAAAAGCAGAAAATAGTTAGGTCTTTCAAGTGATCCATTTTACCATTTGTTTTTCCTGTCTCATCTAAAGTAGCTAAGATAATAAAAGGATCATGGCATCTGACTGAGAGGAGGTTAAAGGTCTTGAGTTTGTTGGGTTTTTGTTTTCTGTTTTTGGTTTTTGTTTTTTTTTTTACTTAGAGAGATTTTTTGAATACTTTACAGCATAGTTTTCAAAATTAGGACTTTATTTTTCATATTGCTGTGTTATTTTCAAAGTCAGTATGTGTAAGCTTTGAAAAGCTAGGATCCCACAGAATCACTTTGCTTGGTGGCTTTAAGGAAGCTTTAATTAGTTAAATAAGCTTTATGCCACCTTCTCATAAACTTCACTGAGTCTTAGAATTGGATGCATTCTTGAGTGCATCTGAGTTTACTGAGTTTACACCTTGCTGAGGGCAACTCTAAACACCAAGGCACAAACCCATTGTGAGCTTTTGCAGTGCCAAGAATGGCAAAAGCTAAGGAGAGTGTGCTGAGCTATTTCTGGGGTCCAAGATGGCTCAGGTATCTTTATGTTCAGTGCTACGTACAGGACGGGAAATGGTACCCATTAATAACAGTTGAAATCTGACACATTATACATTAGGCGTGACAGTAGCTTTTTTTTTATCTCAAATTTCTGCCGAGTTCCCAGACATAACTATTATTAGACTTGATTTTGAACTTTTAAAAGTAACATAAAATAAAAATGTGGGGAGAGAGCATGTGTGCGTATAGATATAAATAAATGAAATACATGAGAATGTATTAATTTTCTAGTCTCATGTGCATCTGTGTAATTAATGCTGGCATTTCTTGTAGACTTGAAGGTGGATGCTGGATTTTTGTAAGCAAGGCTGATGTCAGAAAAGTTGTGGCCTGACAGGATAAAATTCTAGTTGACGTTCCTGAAAGTGCAGCAAAAGGTTCAGGTGGGTAGATGCTATGAACGTGCAAGTTGGTGGATAAAACTGATGTTTTTAGTGAAGCATGCTCAGGGTAACGTAATCTGTAAAACAGCAGAGTGGAAAATAGGGAGGAAACAGTGTGAGGAAGGACACTGCTCTGAGCTTGAACTAACAGGCTCTCAGTTGTGCTGCTGAAAGTTTTCTCACAGGGGAGATACAGTGAAGTGTTGAGCAGGAAGATAACCAGCATTTTGTGTGAACCAGAGAAAGTGCGATGACTGTTAGGAAACTGAAAAAATAGATATTCAATGTCAAAAATGAGAGACTATATCACATTGTTGACAGGATGGAAACAGCAGAGAGTAAAAATATTACGAAGAAAGGAGCAAAAACTTTTTGACTGATCCTGTGTATAGATATCAAAGTACCTGGGCAAGAGACTGGAACTCTGCCACTGTGGCTCAGCCAGGGAAGGGATGAAGGAAAGACCACATGGGAAAGATACCACAGGACAGAAATAGTAGGGCCAGTCTGCAGTAAAAGATCTTAATAAAACATGCCAATTTGCTTAAAGTAATTTTATAAGCAGGTATCACTTTGGATAACAACTTTTCTTACAGTCATGTTCTAGTCAAAATGACAAGCACAGTTTTTCCAGGACAGCCACTCTTAAGATGATGGGAGGCCCAGGCTCGAGTTGTTGTTTTGTTGGATTCCCCAAACTCCTATTAATATAAATGCTTATTGTGTGCAGCAATTGGAGACAGACTTGAAATGACATTTAGCCTTCTCATTACATTTAGCTGTGTATTTCTTCTGTGCTCAAATGTCTCATTTTGGATTAGAAAAGAGGAGGTAAGATTGACCTTTATGCAGACAGAGGGTTTGCAATTTCTTTCTACCTTAAAATATAGCAGTGCTCCTCACTGATATTTATGCTTGGAATTTGAAGAATGAAACAAGTAGAACTACTAGGCTGGCACCATAATTATCACTGATCTATAGTTTATGAAGGAAAGCAGCAAAGCTGAAATTGGAATTTTAGAGCTCTGTTAAGGACTTTGACACCTCGCTCTGCCTAGTGAGCTACTGCCAAATAAATACTCAATTGAATCTTTTTTTTAATCCTAGATGACAAGATTTGAAATGAAATAATCATATTTCACTCCCAACTGAATTTTAGTCCTACTTCAGAGTGGAAGAATTAATCTTAAATGCTTTCCTGGGTATTAATTTCCTTTAAACTGGAAATTGCTACAGTCAAAATGAAAACTCTTGACAGTGAATTTAAAGGTTCATCTTCTGTTTCTGACCATAACTTTGTTTAATAGACATCTACAGTTTACTGGAGAAAAGCCATTCTAATTCCTCACAGGAAATGAAAGCAATTTCTGTATAAAAATTTCGGTGTGTATGTTGAATGGAGGCTAGACTACATACTACTTTGCTCTGAAATTGTGCTTCATGATTTGTTTCTCACAATTTATTGCATGGAGGTATAAGACTTCAGATTGTGTGAACTACATGAGCAGTCTGCGAAGAAGATTTGTTCCAATTATTCAATTTAGATTTATTTTTTGAAAGTGCAAGTATAAGATCATCCATCCTGGTAAAGTCTTTGCATAAGGTATTTGACTAAAGTCTACTCAACTTTTCTTTGGTAGTTATCCAATAAGAAGTAAAAAGTTAATGACTTCTTACAACAGTTAAGACTGTCAGAATGCTTTCTGTTAGCAAGATACATGGTTGTAATACACACACACACAAAAAAATTCTCTGAAATAGCTTAGTAAATTATCTAATGTGATGTTACACATTTATACTTCTGGATTTTTTTGGTCATCCATAGTGACATTTTCTTTTGGAATAAGCTTTTCTTAGAAAACTGTGTTATAGACCTGATGTGGACTGGTTTTTTTTTCACTGAATTCTTGTTTGTAAGTATGAGTAGCCTTGAGTGGATCTTTTCTACAAATTGAAAAATGTGCAAATTTCTTGGTTCCTGTACAAATTCCACCCCCAGAACTCTTGCTCTTTGAAGCTCCTGCAAAACAGCCACAAATTATGTTCTGGTAATTGGTAATTTTTCTACCTGGATAACTCTTTCACAGCTTAAACTTCTTCCAAGGTCGTTTGCATCCTCTGATAGAGTGGTGTATAACATCTCTTCTGAGTAAGCTTTTAATTTCCAATGTGTAAATAATTGCTCTCTTCCATGCACCTTAGGCAATGTAGCTTTGCTTCAACTGAATCTCTGTGGTGGGTTTTTTGTGGGTTTTTTTTTTGGTTTGTTTGCTTTAATCAGTTGTTGTATAAGGTTTTATTAGTCCTGTGCATTCATTCCCCGCTCTCTCTCTTTTTTTTTTTTTCTTTTTTTTTTTTTTTTTTTTTTTTTTTTTTTTTTTTTTTTTTACATTTACTAACATACTCTATCATGTATAACCTGAAATGTGTGTACTGACCACAGCAGTACTGTTCCTACCATTTTTTCTCACATGATTGATTGTAACCATTGAATCATAGCTTTGATTTATTGTAAGTCTGGGCAGTGGTTGTGGGTGATGGATCATGACAGTCATGATATTTCAGAAGTAAAGTTCAAATTACATTTTAAAAGAATTTTCCCCTTCTTTGAAGCATCACATTTGTAATCTTCCTATAGAGTTTATGGCAGCGGATGATTATAGTGATTGATTCTTCCAGGATCCTATTAAACTAGCTTTATTTTGCCAGTATAGCTTTTTAATTAGTGGTTTGGGTTTTTTTTTTCAAATTATTAGCAAGAATTGATTTAAAAGAAAAATCACTGGTAATATTTTTAATAAGTCACTCACTGTAGATACTAAATTCCTTCATGCTGGCAGTAAACAATGTAAGGGAATAGATTTTTGTCAGAGAGTGCAAATGGTTTTAATCTATCCAGTCCCTGGATATTAAAGATTTCTAGCTAATATCTGGTTTTAAAGTTGAGTTGATGGTGCTGCTTTGATTGTCTGGTAGTACTGTGAGGTTGCAAACCCATCCCTGAGTAAAATTCTGGAGCTGATCCAAGACAGACCAGGGAGTGAAACAGCAGCAAACATTGCCAGAAGGGAAATGCAGGGAGTGACTTGTGCAGCTGTACAGGGTTTGACTGGGATGGAGTTCTTCATAGTGACCCACACAGCCTGTACAGTAGCTCATGACAACACTTGCTGGTGTTCCAGATTAGATCTGAAATGAGGAGCTTTCAGTAAGAAAAAATACTACTTTTACTCAGTAATATTTTGTAAAATGCCTCATCATATGAAAGGAGAAACATGTCCAACTTTTAAATGGGCTATGTGGAGGTATACTTGATAGACAAGTCAGAGAAGACAAAACTGTGTATGTGTATGCATTTCCTCTTACGTGATTGTCTTCTGTTATAGAAGACTGCAGCAACATCCTAAAATATATTAAAAATTTTGCTCTGCTGTGCCTCCTCTCTACTGAATCCCAAAGAGGGTCAATGTTTGTTTCCCTGCCACAGCTACTTAGATAGCCAGACTTTGAGTATGCCTTTCATTATCTAAAAGTGAATAATCATGTAACATCTCTTTCACATGTTTAATGGTATCAAATAAGTGTACTTCTAAGCCTGACTAATAAGCATCATCTCAAGTCTCCATCCAGTGACCTGGGAAAATGAAACCAAAATATTTAGGTCATGTCTGCTAATGAACCTTCCCCACTCCTAAATGAAGAGCCAAGCAACTTTGTAATTTTTTTTTTTTTTCTCTATACGTGCTTCCATGTGCGAATCTTCTTGCCAGCTGCTGATTTTCCTTAGGTCTTGCTCACAGGGCAGCAGCTTCCAGTGAACCTGTTTGAACTCACAAATACCCCTTCTTGCATGGGCAAGGGAAGCGGCCAGGAAAGATAAAGAAACATAACAAAGCTGTCTCTCGCTGGATTAAGTAGGTCTCATGTTTGGATCTTGATGAAGATAAAATACAAGGAGTTTCTGAGCCTTTGGATGTGTTTCTTAGTGATCTGTTTAAAGTAAGAGAGTATTGCTTCTGTTCATGTAGAATCTGGATATTTTACCTGCTTTAAAGCATTTTGACTTGCAATACCCATGTGAAGAAATGCTCATAATACTTTAGATGGGGAATGGAGGCACAGATATCCAGAACCAGATTAATATTTTCTTTTAGAAAAGCATTAAAAGTATCTGCTTAACAATTTTCTTGGGAAGTAGACTAAAACATCCTGAAATTGTCAGGAGGCATCTCTGCAACATCAGACCTCTAAGTATGTCAATGAATGTATGATCTTGTGAGACTTGCCAGAGCTGCAGGTGGGGCAGAGACCTGAAACACGGGAAGTATTTAAGATCTACTACAGTTTCTAATGTGACTCAGAAGAGTAAATAATTTTACTCTAATTTTTTTTTCCTCACCTGCCCTTTCTGTTTGGATTTGTATTTCCTCGGAGAAGGAATCCTCTCATAAAGTGCTAACAGCACCTATTGCTGGGTAGATGACATTCAAGCTAGGCCTCCATTGGCTGTTAACCCACAACGAAGAAAACACAGGATGATTTGATAATGAAGAAACATGAAGAGCATGGGCAAGATATTTCTTCAAATGTGCCTTCTATACTAGGAATTTTTTTAAGATAAAACTAATTGTTATATTGTTGAAAAGATACATTTTACTTCCAACAATAGTTGGGAATTCCATGTCTAAAGTCATAGTTACAGATATCATTACTTTGTATCATTTAGGCCATTTTAATGTCTAAACGGAGTCTGAATGTCTTCCATCTTGTTTTCTGGCTCGTGTCCTTCAGAAGCTATGCTCTTTTTATGAATATAATAATGACATACCCACTTACATTGATAATAAGGATATGGAATTTAACTTTCTAGTTTTCTAATTCTTACTTTATTAAAATAGATTGAAATTAATCTCTGCCAATCTTATAAATCACATTTTAATACAGTTTATATTTTTGCATTGCCAGGTGTGCTGTGGCTGGTGTCTAAACTGTTCAATTCTCTCTACCTATACCTCACATCTATGTGATGAACAAACTCAGTGTTGTTATTATTTAAATCATGGGTCTATTCATCTGAATAGCCCAGTACTTTCAAAGTTTTTACCTAGAATTATTTTTTTTGTCTTTCACTATAGTCCAAGCACTTGGTAAAGGTTAGTATCAGAACTTGAATATTTATAGGCAGGATAATAAAATTCCTTAGATGAGTAATAACATGTGTGTATTTATCCAGTGTATCTGATTTAATAAGCTTTATCATGATCAAAATCTGCTAAAAAGACCAAAAGACTCCTTGCCAGTGCTTTTTTAAATGTTATTACTTTTCCAAAATGTTGGATAATGTTTGCTGTAATGATCACCTGCAGAGAAGGGCATGTCAGCTTGATAAGCACAGACTGATAAAAACAGTTGGCTACAGATTGTTCAGGATGAAGGCAGCAGAAAACCACCAAAAAAAGCCCCTGTTCCTGTATGTAGAGTTGGCACTTATCTCTGTAGAAGCTAAACATCCCACCTCTATCCAAATGAACTGTTTTTGCCCATTTCTTTCTCCATCTGAAACTGTTAGACTAAGCTGTCTTTTCTGATGATATTGTCTGTCAGCCAAATGGAGGGGAATATTGTGCACTTACACATGCTAAGCCTTAGAGTCCATGCGAGAGGTTGGGTGAACCAAGCTACTTGAGCGTGGTGAGAGAATTTGGAGGTGTGCTATGGAATGTCACCTTCCGAACTGCAGTAGTAAGTAAAAAGAAAATATACTGTTAAACTAAAAAAACCCAACACTCTCTTTAGAATGAATTTCTTATTGTAAGGAATAATCCTGACCTGCTTATAACAAGTTCTTAACCCTTTTCATGAGTTTGATGTTGTTGAAGTGGCACAATGGATCTTCAGCAGCTGACCAGTGACTTTCTGAATTACAGCCAGATCCTAGCCTACAAGGCAGTGGTTCTTCAGTCCTGGGGAGGCCTTTGCAGAACAAAACACCTCAGCCAGCTCTGATTCCTCCTCTTCCCCACTCTTGTAGATCTCTTGCTCTCTCCTCCGTCCTGCCATCCCCTGAGAGGCAGCATTCATGTGAAGTTGATGCAGGATTGCAGAGAAGCATCTTTGGAGATGCAGGAAAGGATCCTGGCATCACTGTTAGTGAAATGTATGTTGTGTCATGTGTAGCAAGGGAACTTTTGGGGTAAGATGATCTGCAAGAGTGAGAACATGTGAATTGGGAAGGGTTTTTGGGACTCCCTATCTTCCTGCCTGGCCAAGTCTCTTATAGGGCAGAGGCCACACTGACTGACTTGCAGTCCTTGGGAGAGCTCTGGCTGCTGTTTTACTGAATCCCTAATGGGACCACACTCTGTTTTAGAGACTCTTTAAAGAGAGGTTGTCTTTTGGGGGTTAAGGAGAGAAGGTGATAGACCATTAGTGATTACATGGGAGGAGGAACTGAGAGGTGAAAATGCGGTGAAAGTGAGGGCATGCTGTTATGGAGTTGAGCAGTTGGAGACAGAGTTAAGTCCAGAGAATTGCTCAAAAGAAACAAGTGATGTTTAAGATTTGATAACTGCTGCCATGAAGAATGAATAAATTATGATTTTTTTTTTTTTAAAGTTTCCATTAGTTATATGCATATATTGAAAGCAAAAGTACAGACTTATCACTTTCCATGTAGCATAATCCCTAAAAATTGTATCAGATAAATTTAATGAACCTGCAGGATACGGTAATTTTAATTTTCAGTCTAATGTGACTTTCAACTGCTGTCAGTAGAGGCTAAAAAGAAATTGGGTAACTTTAAGGGGAGCTTAACCATTTTGTTTGTAACAGTAATGAGATTATGCAAAATCTATTAGAGAAATAATAATAGACATTCAAATTAGTTCAAGTGCATGCTGCAAAAGAAATAGGCACTGGATGTCTGGTGAGTCTGAGATGTCAGACATCCGAGTGTATATTTACCTTTGGAAATTATTTAAGAGGAAGAAAGTAGTAGTATCTGTCTATTCAACCTTGTTTTTTTAATTCTCCCTAGTATAACTTGTCCTTCTTTTAACTCTCCAGTCCTATTATTTAAGTAGAAAACTGCAACAAATGGCTGTTTATATCTTTAAAGGCTGTATTTGCAGCTTATTTTCATCTTTCCACTGACAATGTCACAATAAAATTGTAAACGCAGTTATAAGTAGGAAAAAAGAAAGTTCACATCCTTGTCTAAAAAAAAAAATAAAATCTACAAAATATGAACTTAATTTAGTTGGGTGTTTAATTTTTTTTTCTATATGTATAATCCTATTCAGTTGTCTGAAGGGAATTGTAAATCAAAGTGACTATTTATTGCAATGGGAATAAGGGATAGGTTGGATTAAAAAAATAAAGGAAGAAAAGACATCAAACATGAAAGACTGTTAGATAAACATCACAAAAATTCATTTGCAGTAGTGAATTAAAATCAGAAATGAGGAAAAGTTTTTTTTAACACTTATTCTGTAAAATTATTTTCATAGTAATATGTGTAAAATGCAAATTTTTATGATTATGTAAATAGTTTTTGGTATGATTTCTGTAATTCAAGCCACATAACAGTTTTTGTGGGATATTTTCTGAATATTAATATAGATATTTCTCTTAAATGTTGTAAATCTGAAGGGTTTTTTTTAATTATTTTTTTAATTATTGCAAATATTGGAAAAATCCGATTTCAGAGGGAGGGACGAATTAAGATAATAAGTCTATACAACTGAGTTTTCTTTCTTTGGGATAGTTCTTTTCTAGAATCATGGTTTTGTCTAAGCATACAGATGATGATAGGCAATTGGTAGTTCCATTTGAATTGTAGAACCTTTAATGTTGGAAAAGACCTCCAAGATCATCAAGTAATTTGCTTTCTTCTCAGTTTTGTGCTATTCAGTGTATATAGTTTCTTTTTTTAACTTCTGTGATCAAGTTGTATGGACCCCTTTTGCTGATGATTTGATGGAAACTTCCACGAAACGTTTTGTGCAGGACCTTGCACTGAAAGACTTTTGAATTTGGAGTTTTCAGACATGATTTAGAAATAATTATTTACCTTTAATTAATTTATTTTTAAATTATTACTGGAAGCACCCTCCATAGCAACATCTTTTCTTTTCCCAGCTGTTCGTTTGGAAGATTAGGAAAATAAGTTACTTGAGCATAAGAAAGCAGTGGCATTCACAGAGGATGAGCGTTGCACTCTTAGTGTCCACTCCTTGGGAGCGAATACATGATAGACATTGGCGTCCCTCAGGGGTCCGTGTTGGGCCTGGCCCTGTTCAACATCTTTGGCGACAGGGACAGTGGGATAGAGTGCACCCTCAGCAAGTTTGCTGATGACACCAAGCTGTGTGGTGCCGTCAACACGCTGGAAGGGAGGGATGCCATCCAGAGGGACCTGGACAGGCTGGAGAGGTGGGCCCGTGCCAGCCTCATGAAGTTCAACCAGGCCAAGTGCAAGGTCCTGCATCTGGGTCGTGGCAATCCCAGGCACAAATACAGGCTGGGTGGAGAATGGATCGAGAGCAGCCCTGAGGAGAAAGACTTGGGAGTGCTGGTGGACGAGAGGCTCAACATGAGCCGGCAATGCGCTCTTGTGGCCCAGAAGGCCAACCGCATTCTGGGCTGCATCAAGAGGAGCCTGGCCAGCAGGTCAAGGGAGGTGATTCTCCACCTCTACTCTGCCCTGGTGAGACCCCACCTGGAGTACTGCATCCAGCTCTGGAGACCACAGCATAAGAAGGACATGGACCAGTTGGAGAGGGTCCAGAGGAGGGCCACGAAGATAAGAGGGCTGGAGCACCTTTTCTATGAGGACAGGCTGAGAGAGTTGGGGCTGTTCACCCTGGAGAAGAGGAGGCTCCAGGGAGACCTGATAGCGGTCTTCCAATACCTCAAGGGGGCCTACAGGAAAGATGGGGAGAGGCTGTTCAGTAGAGCCTGTTGTGATAGGGTGAAGGGTAATGGTTTTAAAATAGAGGGAGGTAGATTTAGATTGGACATTAGGAAAAAATGCGAGTTGGAGAGCACTGGAGCAGATTGCCCAGAGAGGTGGTGGAAGACGCATCCCTGGAAACGTTCAAGGCCAGGCTGGATGAGGCTCGAGAGCAACCTGATCTAGTCGGGGATGTCCTTGCTCCTTTCAGGGGGGTTGGACTAGATGACCTTTGAAGGTCCCTTCCAACTCTAACCATTCTATGATTCTGTATATAGCAGGGATAGGCACAGGGGACCTCTCGCCCCATGTGGGACGAGAGAGATGAAGAGCTGATGTCCATGTGGAAACAGGGAGATGGCAGCACAGAGAGCAGAGTTTTCTGAAGGTGGAATTTAACAGGTTTTATAAATAAGATTATCCACTTCAACGGGCGCTTGTCCTGGATAACCACACATGGCCTGAAATCTTGCACAGTGAAGCCGATGCTTGCTTTTTGGGTAACAGTTTAAGGCAACATGAATCTTTGTTTGCCTCTGAGCGAAGGAATCCAACTGTCTGAATACAGCACAGACGTTATCATGGAGGGGTTATCTCCCTTACAGAATGACTGTTACTTTTTTTTTTTAATTTTTCTTCCCCCTACACCTCCCACCCTTTGATAATAGAAAGATTCTTTCCACTTTTCCAGAATCTAAGCTTCAAAACGATGCTGTGGTATTCTCACTGTTCATTTGGACTATTCCCAATCATTTTTAGTTTGTGAGTTTTCTTAGTTTTGTTTTGTGTTTTGTTTTTTTTTTTTTTTTTTCTTTCTTTCTTTGGAACCAGGTAAATGTAGTGAAGTAATAGGCTTGAGAATACACTTCAGTTTGTGTTGTTTTTTTCCTTTATATTCTTTACTAGTTGCTAAAAGAGTTTACCTCAGTATTCCCATGGTACTCTTCAGTGTCCAGTTCTTTCATTTTCACAGTCAACCTCGCTGGCGCTCTTCACATCTCTTTAGCCCATGGGACTATGCACTCCCTAAATCCACTGCAAATTTCAGGTGATTCATTCTCTTCTCTTCTAAGTAGATTTTCTTCATCACTGTCTTTCAAATTGTTTCAGCATACTGCGAAGTTCAAGAAGTCAGATTTTTTTCCTGATAGGTTTATCCTCAATTAACTAGTTTATCTTCATTCTAATATTCCTCCTTTAGCTTCTGCACTTAAATTGTACCATGTTTGCTCAAGGGAAATATTTTTATTGCTTGTTATTTATTGCTATAGCAATGAAGTCTTAATACCCCTCCTGGTTTCTCATATTACAGACACTTATGTTTTTGGTAGGACCTTTCCTAGTTGGGGCTGGGAAACAGTACTTAAACACACATAGATAAATGTCTCAACATTGTGGGATCAAGAAATCAATCATTGATGACTTCAGATGGAAATCAATGACTATAGGAAAATAGTAGAGAGTTATTCCGCTCTTTAAAAATGAATTTGTGTTTCAATCAGTGAAATATAAAATAGAAAATTAAGATTATATAAATTCATATATGTTTATATGATCCCATTTTACTTGTATGTTGTATGAACTAAAAGAGGATGTGAGAGTTACCATATTTTTTTTTTTTTTTGACTTGGAAGACTTGGTAATAGGTAGTGAAAGAAAGCAAAAATCCAGTGTACTATTATAATCTAGCCAGAAATGGTTATTTTTAATATTAGACTATTTCTACATAGAATATGAGCTAAAAATAGATCCTGCTGTGTAAGGAATTTAGTCAGTGACTTCCTAATTCTCAAGAGCCTAACTTCCATCTCTCTTTTTTTTCTGGTGTTAAGGCACATTTTGCTGGTCATTCATTCCACTCTTTTGAGCATAAGAGCTGTGTTCATACAACAGCTGAATACTTGTTTCCAGGGGAAAAAAAAATGGTTCTTTTTCATGCAAAGAGTAGATAGTGTAATAGAGCCTTGGAGATGGCTGGGATGTGAGATTTAAAATACTGTCACTAGATACGCTCAGCAATGGTTCTGGGGCCATGTCAAAAGAAGTGAAGTGTGAAAGTGTATCTGCAACCTCTTGCCAGAAGGTTTTGAATTAAGGGTGTTTCCAGCAGTTTACATTGCTGTCTCATTCCCTGAAGTTTACAGCTGTATTTTCTGCACTGCTGTAGAAGTCATTGTAGTTATATGTCAGGAGATGCATCTGAATAAATATTAAGGATGAGAAGGAAGAAAATGCAGATGAAATCTGTTAATGTACTCAGTGGCCAAAAGCAATGTCATGATAATAGAGGAATGATTATATGAGTGAATGAAGAGATTTGAAAAAATACCTGAACTGGAAGGAACTGTTTGAACATATTATGTAGCATCAAAGCACTATGATTATCGTGATGATTAAACTCAAACCTTAAGATGACTAAAAGAGAGAGGCATTAGCTATACTCGGTGCCTGAACTTTCTAGTGGAATGAGAAATGTTAGTTTTTATCTGGTCATTTTCATCATTAATTGCGGTACATGGAAGTTATCTTAAAGCTGTAAAGAGGCAGAGCTTGATGTATCCCAGGAATAAAAACTTGGGATTGATTCTACCTGGAGTGAGGAGCAGAATAATAGATAAAAATAAAAATAACAACTCTTATGTTAATTTGAAAAACTGCAGCTGATTCATCCGGAGTTCAAAAAGATTTTGCATGCATTTATATTAAAACATCACGTGGTTAAATTGTTCTCATGAACTCAGTAGTTTTAGGGGTTTTTTTTTCTCAGAAAATGGAGTATATAAAGGTAATGTGAATTTACATTTACTAGTTATATTTTTAATCTTTTGTATTTTCCTTTCACTGCATTGTAGTAATATAATATTTTCTTAAGGACTATCTTCTGTTTTCCCACCTCCATCTAATCCCCAAGAATAGAAAAATGAGAAGTTATTAATTACGTTAAAATCTTGTCCTTACCTGATTGATGGATTTTTGGATGCCCAGCAGTAACATATTATCCTGTACTATCTGGCATGACATCTTGTCCTCTTCCAAACCATTGTTTTATTTAAAGCAACTGAAATTAGCACAGTGTCTGCTTCTGTGAACTATGTTAAGGTGTGCAGATTTGCCAGCACCCACCAAAGATACCAGTACCCGCATGGTGCTGCTTAGCCGGAGATGTTCTTCACAGCCTTTTCTAATGATAAATGTTTTACTGGTGATGTTCAGAATTGCCTAATTCCTTTCCAATAAATTAGAAGACACTAGCTAAGGAATTAAGTTAATTTGGCAGAGGGGGGGTGGGGGGGTGGATAGACCTTCATTCAAGTGTTAACCTTAGGGTATATTGAAATTCCTAACTAGCCTTCTTATTAATGACTTTTATCAGCAGATAAAAGCTTCTCAGATTTTAGGGGAGTTGCTCTGAAGTTTCTGAAGTTTTGTCTGATTCCTACAGTCAAATCTCAATTTAAATTTACTAAGGCACATAGCTCTCGTTTCATTTATTCATAAATACATGTAAAGGAGATGTTATAGTTTTTACTAATTTTCTACATATGCCAGTAAAACCCTCTAGTGTCATCAGAGTAAACTGAGAACCTTGAACACTTCCTGCTTTTGAATGTGAAGTTTTGTTTCCCTTGTCCAAGCACTTGGGTTTCTCGGAGCATAGATTTCAAAATACCTTCCCAGTTAGTTGCGAATGCAATTTTTTTCTAGACTTCTACTGTCAAACTGGAGATGGTTTTGAGTAGCAAACAAAGGACTCTCTTCCTGTACTTGACTGCTTATGTTCAAATAAAGGTGTTTTAATTAAATTTGTGTGGACACTGTAATGGGAGTCAGAAAAGTCTGTGTAGCATTATCTTCCCATTTTCCCATTATCCTTTTCTACAGCTGAGTTTTTAATGAGGAGACACTATTTTTCAAAGCCTGCAAATATTTCTCTTTGCTGTTGCTCTATTGAAATATAGTAAAGAGAAGAAGAAAAGCTTTTGTTACAGATGGCTGTTAATTTTCTAATGGCGTGCTTCAATGAAACCTGGATAATTGCTCTTGTGTCTGGGCACATATGAAACAAAGCATAGGCATGCTTTTCAAGAGCAAGTTTACTGTGCCTTCACAAAGGCTGTGTATTCAGTCATGAATTCAGGCTGGAGAGCTGGGCTGAAGCCAATGGGATGAGGTTCAACAAGACCAAATGCCGAGTCCTGCACTTCGGCCACAACAACCCCAGGCAGCACTATAGGCTTGGGGCGGAGTGGCTGGAGGACTGTGTGGAGGAAACGGACCTGGGGGTACTGATTGATGCTCGGCTGAGCATGAGCCGACAGTGTGCCCGGGTGGCCAAGAAGGCCAACGGCATCCTGGCTTGCATCAAAAACAGTGTTACTAGCAGGAACAGGGAGGTAATTGTCCCCCTGTACTCGGCACTGGTGAGGCCGCACCTCGAGTACCGTGTTCAGTTTTGGGCCCCTCACCGCAAGAAAGACATTGAGGCCCTGGAACGTGTTCAGAGGAGGGCTACGAAGCTGGTGAGGGGTCTGGAGCACAGGCCTTATGAGGAGCGGCTGAGGGAGCTGGGATTGTTCAGTCTGGAGAAGAGGAGGCTCAGGGGAGACCTTATAGCTCTCTATAACTTCCTGAAGGGAGGTTGTGGTGAGCTAGGGGTCGGCCTTTTCTCTCGTGTAGACAGTGACAGAACTAGAGGCAATGGTTTCAAGCTGCACCAGGGGAGATTCAGGCTGGACATTAGGAAATATTACTTCTCAGAAAGGGTAGTCAGGCACTGGAATGCGCTGCCCAGGGAGGTGGTGGAGTCACCGACCATGGGGGTGTTCAAGAAACGTTTGGATGTTGTGTTGAGGGATATGATTTAGCTGAGAAGTATTGGTGATGGTTGGACTGGATGATCTTTTAGGTCTTTTCCAATCATGATGATTCTGTGATTCTATGAGCACAAGCTGTTAAAATACCAGGCTTGTAATTTGGAGAGGAATGTTGCACAGGACCATTGATTAAAAAAGCGTGAAGTTTTTTGCTAGTTTTTTATTGTGGTTTTTAGAAAGAAGGGATTCACATCCAGGAAGGTGGAAGTGCATTCTACTCATTTGAAGTGTTTATCGTGATTATCATCATAGGAATAAATCAGTGTGTAGTAGCTATGTGAACACTTATTCATGTGTTGAGAGATTTTGTACGTGGGAGGAGACTTTGCACTGGTTTTCCTCACACAAAGCTGAATACACACTTGAGTGTTTGTAGGACTAAGGTCTAAACGATCTCATTTTTCAGTCTGTTAAAATGTGTTACTTTTGTTTACAATATGATGAATATAGAATCTTGGTACAGTGTACCACCTCAGTATTACCAATTGTCTTTTCAGTAATCATTACTCATTATTTTCCAAACGCATGGAGTTCACAGAGGGATGCCTGAGGAGATTGTAGCTGATGACAAAGTATAAGCAGATTCATGTTTTCATTCTCTAGCACATTGGTGGTTGGTTTCGTTTTTCCCCACCCTGGGATCAGAGTCTTGTTGTTAGAGAATGGAGTACTTGTATTTGCTGTCATACTAAAAGTAATTGTTGTAATGGAAACGAATAATTGGCAATTGATTTTTTTTTTCCTGTTTGTTTATTATTGGCATATTCCTACAAGAAGGATTAATTGACGGTCATTATATATGTGGCATTAACTCAGCTTTTGTTTTCAACTCCCTCCTGCTCTTGCCAAGAGATTTGTTATCTCAGTAGGGATCCTTCTCATCTTGCTTTTAGCAGAAAACACTGGAGAACAAGAGTCTATAATTGATTTTTGTATCCTTTTGCATTTTTGTGCAGAGTTTTATGGAGGCTGTATTGCAAAAATAGGCTTTAAAAGAGATGTAGAAAACTAGAAAAATGATGTATCCTTTAGTTTTCTGAATTTATTGTCTGTATGAAAATGCACTTTATGAGTCAAACAGCTGGGCAAGGAAATCAAGCTTCAGATACCACCATCCTCATTACAGCATGATGGACATCATTTAAGTAAAATAAAGGCCAGAGGATTCATCTTCCTGGCTTCTGAGCTAAAAATATGTGCACCATTGCCCTTAGGTTGCCAGTAGATCACCAAATATTGGCCAGGTAGTTCAGGATGGGTCTGTCAGGGCAGAGGAGCTCTGTGTAGCTCAGTGCCATGCTCAGGCTTCACGTAATCTGGCATCCATATGGTGCATGTGGTGACTGATAGAGTCTTACTGATAATTGCAGCCTGCTGCTGGCTCGGTCAGAGTGCGCTGTACTAATGGGGATAAGGCTCAAGACAAGGTGTGGATTCAGTGCCCCTGTACCACCTTGTACAGAATGCTCTGAAAAATAAGTAATGGAGTGAAACTGTGGCATCTGCCAAAGTGACATCTAGATTTCTCAGTGCAGAAGATTGCAAACAGTAGCAAATTAACATCAGTAAGGACTTGATTGTCCAAAATCTGACCCCTAGATAGTGACAAGAACATGAGAGCTGGCAACTGTGACAGCCTTTTTGCTACTTGTATGCACAGGGCACCTGGCTTTTACTTGAACCTACAAAAATACTCCAGTGGTAGAAACTTTCTTCAACAGAGTTGAATTATTATTTCCTGACATGTAGTTAGGTAATTATAACAGCAACTATCTCCTGTAATGTGTATTTATAGTGTATGCTTTATTATACTGTACAGGTGTTTGTGAAGTACATTGAGGTCCTTAGCTGAAAGGTGTTGTATAAATGCAAGCAATAATTATTGTTACACATATAAAAGAATAAAGTTTTCCTGCCAGTAGTCTTTCCTCAAGGGGGAATTTAATTTCTTTATCTGCAGTAATTTTATTGCAGTCTCTCTTGAGATCGAAACGTGCAGTATTTAAAGTTGATTTAAACAAAAGAGAGACTCACTCTGCAGTCCATTACAACCAAAAGGATGTGATGCTTGCCTTCTTGCTGGATGCTTGACTATACACACAGAACGAATCTCTATCAAGTTCTCAGGTGACTTCTGGTTTTCTCTGAAAGAGGAGAGACACCTTTTGTCTCTCTATTTAAGGCATTCCCTTTGCACATTCGGTTTGTTTCAAGACGTGCTTATTTGCATTTGCTTATCCCTAGTTTAGAGTTACCAGTCTTATTTATGAAAGGCATACTTAGGATGTCGAAGTACGATAACCAAACTGTACATTAGCAGCTTCTTAACAATAACAATAGCACTTATGTTAAAGCAGACAGGCTTACACTCCCAACATCCTAACTGGATATTATTAGTTCAGATGTTTGTGTAAAATAGTATGGCTTCAGGAAGGTGCATCTCAGCCCTCCAAAAGAAGAAAGATATATTTTCCTAGTGTATTGGTGGATGTTTGAATTGCTTGTACTCAACCGTAACAAATATTAGGCTCAATAATTCAGTGCAATAATTAAAATTGATTTAGGTGGAAGAAATCTTTGATTTCAACTTAGAATATATGTGAGCTAAAGCATAGTTTCTGTCAATACATCTATTTTTGTCTCATAAGAAGATACAGCAATAACACTACATAGTATCTTTAATAGTATTTTACAGCTCATTTGAGTGGTTTACCAGTGGGCAAACAGTTGGCAATTATTGCACCTGGAAGAATTAAATGGATTATTTGAATGGAAATGCTAGTGCTTCAGTGAATTCTTTTTTGTACATCAATTATAGCATATGTCCACATTTTTCCAACAGTAGTGAATTTTCTAAGGTGATTTCCCTTGTGCTTTTGAATGCTCAGTGTGAAGATCCAGCGAGAGACACCTATAGTTGACCCATCATCCAAAATGTGAAAGGGCTGTTGTAGCCTTTACAAGGCTTTTGTGCTTTTGGGCCTCCTGGGAAACTCCAGTTACCTTCAGACTGCATAATTTCTTTTGGGTAGGACGTATCAGTTGTTCAGAAGACTTTTTAGTATTTTTAATAGTCATGTCTGCCTTCTATGATAGGTTGAACCTGAAAATACCTGTTTGTACGTGCAACGCATCTGGCTTTATGGTGTGTTCTATTCCTTTCCCATCTATTCAGGAGTGAAAATCTCCAATGCCTATGATTTGTCCCTATTCAAAGTCCTTTTCATATTTAAAAGCCTAGTAACAAAATCGATACACGCAATGTACCTGCCCAATAAAAATTTTCTGCAGCCATTATACAGACTTCAGCCTTTGATATCACAAGGGGTTCTGTGCAGACCTTTGCATTTGATTAATCCTGATGCTTGTATCAAAACATGTGTGGTAAAATTTTCAGTTTCTACTGGGAGGTGGTCAAATGTCAGCCTGTGATCTAGATTTAAATGGCAAGTCAATGTTCACTGTATTTTTCAAAGATTATTTTTCTGATAGCCTGCTTTATTCTTTCTGGAAACCACTGATTTCTTGCTTTTCTCTTGTCTCTTTGAGAAGGGACTACGCAGCTTCAGTGTCTGAATGGCATTATTAGTGCCTGGTTGGTCAGGCAGTGCAGGCACTGGCATGTTGCGTTGTTTGATCAGTATTAGTAGAACTATCCAGGAGAGAAAGGTGTAAAAAGGGGAAAGGAGAGTCCAGTGAGATCCTGAAAATTCCCAGATTAAAATGCTGAAGGTGAACAGATCCGGATGCTCATAGTTTACATGGTTCTTAAAGGGAAACTGCTGTTTTATGGAGCAGAAAGCCATTGAGGGTTACAATGGAGAAATACACATGGGAGTACATAGAAATACATGGAAACCACACCTGCATGAGGAATTCCCTGCACTGCGAACTGTTGTTGGGTTAATATTAAAGGGAAGTATTGCTGCACGATTGCTCCTGTTTTATGTGTTGTTTATCAGACAGGTCATGGAGCTTGGCAGAACTTGTCTGGTCTCATCTGGTACAGCTGTTCTTATGTAAGCTGAATAATAAAAAAAAATCCAATTTAATTCACAGATTTATTGTACTTGCTATTATACGTACTTGCTATAATAACTATTGTGTAGTTATTGACTTCATTCATTTCTTTAAAAAAAAGGGATATAGTTGAAAAGGTATTGCAGTGAGCTCTAGGGTATGTAAAAGCATGCAGGAAAGCAAAGATTGTTTTAGCAGAAAGTTTCTGAAGTGAAACTTCATTAGGAATGAGGTGACTAAATCATAGACCTTGTTTTGAAATTACTAGTTCTAATGTATGTAGATAAACGGCTGACAGCAATTGTCTTAGCACTGGTTGTGGAAATATGGCAGGCGGACACACACAAGGAAATGTGGTAGGTGGAGAGAGATGTTACGTGGTTGGAGAGAGATTGTAAGAACAGAAAAACCTATAAAAGTAGAAAACACTTTACTAATATCTTTTCACATTTGCACTAGGATCCAGTAAGTACTTACATTTAAATATTAATATAGTCATATCTATTGTAACAGAATTTGTTGTTGTGCTTTCTGGTCTAATCACTCTTTGAATAGTTTTAAAATCTTATTGTGAGTATTTTAGGTAGAAAATTTCAGTGCTTGCTCAAAGCCTAATTGTCCATATAATATGGACAAAATAATTCCCTTTTGGAAGCATAAATAGTAATCTTGCCTCTATTGTTTGAAGGAAGAGAATTTTGTTAATCATTAACTTAAGAATAAGAGCTACTCCTGAAGTATGTCTACGTACTGGAGTATATTCAAATCCTTCAAGTAGGTTATTATCTGTAGCAAGGACCCAAAGATGATGTTCAAAATCATTCGTTTAGAAAGCTTACAATGCAGCGAGAGTCTAATAATCAGGATGTGTGTTTCTGTTTCTTGTACCAGTCTTGTTATCCCTTATATCTTATGCAAACAATTTGCAGTTGCAAAAATGAGGGACAACAGCCACTGTAAAATAAAATGAATTACACCTATGACACTGAAGTGGTTTAGGAAACCTGTTTCAGAGTGCTTATATGTTATCTTCCAAATCAGTGAATCCAAGAACGTGTATTTTAGTCTGCGTTAGAAATTAAATAATAAACAAAGTATTCTGTCCAATTTTCAGTCAAGAGAGACAAACCTACAATTAAGCAAGAGTGTCTTTGTATTAAAGGTAAGAAATAGTTATTTTTGTCTCTTGGAAATTAAGTATAAGGAAAAATACCTTGATATTGTTCCTAAAATGTTGGAAAAGGTGAATATATTTTTACAAGTGTATAAATACAAAATAATGAAAGTATTGAAGTCTCCTTGACACTTTTCTCACTACTTTAAATATAACACCAAAGTAGCGCTCAAATAAAACAGTGGGGAAAAAAGGTGTAAAGCCTAGAGTGAGCAAATGAAAAAACTCAAAAGTTCATCATTTCCTTCCTGATCTAATTGTTTTTTCACACTTATTTACTTTTCTCTCTTACAAACATACAAATTAAAGGACTGGTGTAGGTCATTTGAAAGTACAGCTTAGTGATGATACTTCGGTTTTCCCAGAATTTACTTGGTGGTGGATACGAATGAAAGGGTGCATAATTATTTCTTGGTGCTTCTTTACCCTTGCCTTCAGCTCCAGCTTGGTACTTCAGTTTGCTTCCAGCTCTTTGCTGCCCATGTGCTCTCTCTATTTCTGTCAAGTGGGGTTAGGAGCTGGTGTGAAAGACAATATACTGCTCTCTACCTCCTGGAAATTCCTTTCTACAATGAGCCATCCTTAAAGGCTAGCTGTGCCCAACCACACAGCTGTTTCACATAAAAACAACAGCTTAAAGCTGCCCATGTCAAAGCTAAGAGTAAGATCCTGTAAATTTATGAGAGATGAATGCTATGGTAGACTCGGCAAACTTTAAATATAAACAAGATTATAGACGACATAATAAAAACTAATTACTTTATAGATGACAATGAGCTTTACATATAGATAATGCCACATTTAGTATAATTCTTTTATGTTTGTGTTCCAGTTAACCAGCACAGTGACCAGCCTAAGCTCCAGCAAGAAATTATACATTCCATTATTCCTTATAGTACAATAAAGCCCTTTTTTTATAGCAAACATTAGTTTTGCAGTCACAGTGACAGAATTCATAGCTTCACAGTGCATCAAAACTTTCCTTCCCTCCTAATAATAGTTATCCTTAAAATTGTCTTGTTCTTCTGTTGTCAGATCTGAACATAAGGTATATTTGTCATTTGGGAAGAAGGTGCTCAGCCACAGAGATTCTCTCTCCAGCCAAATGTAGCAGAAGGGACACAAAGTTCATAGGAAGTTTGCTTTTCTTATGAAGCTCTAGTAAGTTAGTTCCAATTCCAGTCTGCTAATTTCACATTATTGTGGTTGACACTAGAGTGTTATAAACACATCTAATTATTATATGGCTTTACAGATCACTTTTATGAGAAATGCTCACCTGAGTGCATTTTGTAGTGTCATTTTCCTTCTGTAGTGCAGGTGTTGCATTATATTCAAGAAACTGATGTTCTCTAAAGAGAAATTTTCTCATATTGTATCTGAAATTCTGCATGTTGAGCATACACAAATCAGGTAGGCAGTTAGATAATTAAAATAGCACTATGTGATTTTTATGGTTGAATGTAGGCTACACCGTGAGCAAAACTGACTGGAAAACTGAGGGCGGAGATTATATAGTCAGGGCAAACTGGTCTTTCATTTTTCAGATGTTCTGGACAGAAGTGTTAGAGCTTGGATTGCTATACTTTTTCTATAAAGTATGAAATAAACAGGCACAAGGAATTACTTTTTTAGTAATAGTTCAAGATAACCCTCTATTATTAGAATCTGAAATTTTTAAAAAAAATCACTCTTAAGACTACAAGACACAATGTATTTTAAGAGACAAAACCATTGTTAGAATATTTTATTCAAATCTGTGTTGAATTTTAGATAATGAAGGATTAACTATCCTAAATTGTGAGAAGTGGAAAGAAATTCATAACTGTTTCTGTGAATATTTCTGTTTGAGCTGCCATGGAACAAAGCTCAGTTTTTCTTTTACATTGTGTGGATTTGATCTACTAAATGGAAGAAAAAAAAAAAAAGCAACGGGCGTCAAACTCCCCTTCTTATGTGATATGTCAGATAAAATAAAGCTGAGCCTAATTCATTATGATTTATAAACAGATGTTCCTGCATATGCTTGTGTATTTATATACTGATATATATTAAGAAATTGTTGCTCCCTTGGTAATGATTGCAAACAATTACTTGTGAAAAAAGATCCCATTATTTAGGCACCCAAAATTGTTTGTCACCTCTGAAAACACTGCTCTTCAGTTCCCACTTCCACCTCTGAATTGCCACGAAGCCTTCTCCTCCTCTCCACTGTCACACAGGAACAGGCATGTTGGCATTCAGGAAGATACAGTCATGCAGTTCTTTCTAATTGCCAACACTGAATAAATTCAAGTGCACTTATATCCATGAAAAACTGACAGATTTTGCTTTTTTCTCAAGCTGGAAAAAGTCTTAATCATTTGAATTTTTCAAACTGGGAAATAGCTTGTTTTCCTTGGGGGGAAAAATTTGTAAAGGGATACAAAATGCTCGTCGAAGTCCAAATAGTCTTACCGTGTGCATCAAGTATTTTGCACTGGTTTACAATAATATTTCTAACCAGTAGTTCAGCAGGTCAACTGAA
>WHYT01017789.1:363114-399490 GCA_009806455.1 Tetrax tetrax | reverse complement strand
TTTTTTTTTTTTTTTTTTTTTTTTTTTTTTTTTTTTTTTCTCCCCCCCTCTCTCTCCTGTGTTACAGATATACGTGGACTGCAGGGATTTCTTGATCAGGCCTCAAGACTGGGACTTGATGTATCATTACAAAAAGTGGACAGGAACATCAGCAGAGTCTTTGCCAACCTTTTCACTACTATGAAAACAGAAGAGCTGAATCGCTATCGAGACACGTTGCGAAGGGCTATCTTACTCCTAAGCCCACGGGGAGCCCAGACTTTTATTAATGAGGTCAGTGCACAGTTGTTTTTATTATCAGCATTTCAGGAACATATATGATGGCTTATGTGATACCTTGTCACATTTTCTGAAGTAGTAAATTTTGATAATGCTTCTCGGTAAATGTCAAATAAGGTTGTCAGACTCTAGTGTTGGAGAACTGAAATATCAAGTACTCCATGAAATGCATACTTTGTGGTTAATGCAAATGGAACCGCATGGGCCAGATGGGCCCTTTTAATATACAGCTCTAATGGGCAATTCTTTTTTTTTTCTAGTTATCTTCCATACCAATACTTTTGACCTGGTTTTCAACCACTGTCAGCAAGTGACCAGAAAATCTACTATAGTCTGTTAGAAATGAAACGTAATGTGCCTGAGAGTCTTTTTTTTACTGTGCAAATTTACAAATTCACATTAAAAAGGCACATTATTGATGTTTGAAAGATGAATCATAGAGTTTTTTGTCAAGTATGAAGTAGGAATTATGTTTGTATTTTTTTCTTAATGGTTTCTTGAAATCAATAAGTCTAATTAGGACAGGCAAGTAGCTGGTGGGCAAATTTGTAATTAATGTTGTGCTGTGGGATAATTTTTGGCATTAATTAGTTTTATCCAGCTTTTAAAATACTAAATAATGATTTGTTTTACAGTGCTTTATATGTCAGAGTTGAGAATGAGAGTTGGATCCTTGGTGTAAGTTTATATGTATTTAGTAGCTAGGAATTTGGTAAAGTAGTAGGGTTTTTAAATTCTTTTTTAACTAAGCATGGATAAGACTGAACCAAGAAATTAAAATGTGGATGAGACTTGTTTCCAATTATCACTTTTGCTGCATCAAAGCCTGCTAAATAAAAAAAAAAATCCAACACAAATTAAATTAAATTAGCTCATTATTTTTTTTTTTTTATTTTATCAGCGTAAGTAAATTATCCACATTTATGTCCATTGGTGATTTTTAAATGAATGGGGAAAATTTTAGCATAAATAAATGAAGCAAATGGGAAGCTTGGAAAGGACTGGCCTGGGGACAAATTCTGCTCATGTTTGTGCATACACAGGGATTTTACATAAAGGAATGAGGGACTACTTGCCCTCAAAGTGTAGTAAGCTATATGCAACTCAGTGGTTTTGTCTACTTCATAGTAACCCTCCAGCAAAAGTACACATTGCTTATTTTGTCAGTGAGTTCTAACAAAGTAACCAAACCAAGTATTAAAAACGAATCAATATGTGTATTTTTTTCAGACCCACACTAGTAGAAAGTCTGTCCCCCTTCAGTGCACAAGGCTTCCGAAATATTTGCAAGTTACAGGCGTGCACTGTCAGGACCCTGCAGGCCTCTTGATTGTAGGGGCTAATGCATTAAACTGTTTTACTACTCACTTCACCTTAAAGCCGTGCGTATTACAGGCATTAAGGCTAATGATCTTGATATGTTTCCAGATCCCTGCAGGAGTTTAACTGTGGGCAGAAATGAAAAGTAATTTATTTGGCAATCTTCCTATATTAAATGTTGATTGATTCAGAAAAGCTTTCTAAAAGAAAATTTAAATCTTAAAAAGGAACTCTCAAAAGGCTTTGAGATGTGAGATGAGGTACACAGCATAGGGAAGATTCCTTCAGTAGTGGAGTCTGGGCTTATATTTCATGGAGAGTTACAATAACTCTGATTACTTAACATCTCAGTCAATAAGTGTAAGTGATTATCTACAGCACAATTTCAGATAGTCTACAGTAACAACTTTCAGCTTAATGAAAGATGTGTTCTTATATAATTTACAAAAATACATAATTCACAACGTGCAGCAGTAACGTGCTTTTGATGGGTTCACATATTTCCACAGTTAGTAAATATTTTATGCTGTAGGTACTGTTTGAAGTTTTGAAACAGTTTTGGGAAAAAAAAAAAATGTAAGTCACTAAAAATTGTAAGTAGTAAGTAACCTGAGAAGAAAATTCAAAGAATTTGTTTTTAAATTTTGGGTATGTTTATTATCATATTTTCTAGTTTAGAAAATTTACAGGTTACAGGTAAGAACGTAAATAAGAAATTAGATTTAAAGCTTTGTTTCCATACATTTCTGGAAATTTAAAATTCTATGTGAAAAAGAAGTTACTTATTAAGATTTTCGGTTTTCCTGAGTTGGTATTTTTGTAATGGGGGAAAGATGTCTGGAAAACTTCAACTAGGTCTTATTAAAGTTTATTGGCTAATAACATATCTTCGTAAAAACCAGATGTTGCAAACAGACTGTCCTGTGGAATACAGAACAAAAAAAAAAGAGACCTTTTTGGACAGTCTGTGTTGTGAACCCTGATGTGAATAGTTTAACAATTTTTTCTTAGCACAAGTCATAGACATCAGCTATTGGAAGCTGGTACAAGATTTATTTTGCCTGTTTTGATATTGCAAATGATAAATTTTTTTTTCAGCTAAAAATATGGATCCAGATTTCAGCCTCACTTTTATCATCTCTCGGGTGGGCCAGAAAGACCTTATTTGACTTTGAATGTACAGGGCTAGGGGACTCTGACATTTCATATGTGAAAAACTTTCTAAATTCAAGAATGACTCAAATTTAGGGTTATTTTTTAAATTTTTGTTTATGCATCATTTTCACTTTACTGACTTAGCATCCTCAATGCCTGGTTCTGTCACGTGTCAGACTTACCGCAGCAGAAATTACTGATGTTTTCAGAAGAGTTCAAGGTTTATTATTCTGCTATAAAACTGCTTTAACTGTAAGAATAAAGAGAGGGAGAGAGAAAAAAATACCTTTTCAATGGTATAGGTGTAAATGTGGAATTAGCCTTTATTCAGAAAGCAGAAGGTAAACGCATTTTTTAAATGTTAGCTACCCTAGATTTTGCATTAAAAGGTCACTTTGGGATTAAAGCAAACCTAATCTAAAGGAATTGTATCCCTCTATAATAATTCTGAGAAAAATACTTCTTTCCCCAGCTGCAAAAATCCTAGATATGTTTGGCCTGGTGCCATTGTTCAGTTTATATGCAAACCCAGTCTCAACTGTACAGGTATGCATGTAACAGCAAAAATGATTTTCTGTTTTGAAGTCTATCTGTTCTCCTTGCAAGAGAATGTATAGAAAGAAAAGAAGAAAAACTAATAATTCAGAAATAGGAAGAGGATTTGTTACTTTCAACTATTGTGTTAGTCTCTTTGACCTGGACACAGAATCTGAGATTCAAAAGCCTCCCTCTTTGTGACCTGCCTGTAGAGACAGTCAGATTTCTCTGCCTCTTCTACTTACCAATGGATAATATTTTTTTCTGTTGTTGCAAGTAGAAGTACATTTGTGTGGATTGCTTTTATCATTAAGGGCTTTATACAGTACATAGTGACAATGCATATGCGGAAAACAGTTCAAAGACAGGTGACAAAAATGATAAAAGAATAGGAGAGCATAACCTATAAAGACAGGTCTCAGGAATGTGCTATATACAGCCTGCCTAGGGGAGTATAACTGACAAATACTTGAGAAGAAACATGAGAGGAGGAGGAGGAAGAATTATCTAAGGTGGTGATGGGTGGTCTAACAGGAAGTAATGACATAAAGCTAAACAGGGAATGCTTTCTAACAGGGAGGTCAATTAGACAATGTAAGCGCTTGACAAGAGAGGTCACTGAGACATCGTTCTTCAGGGTGTTCAAGAGTTCACTAAGTAAAGAACTTGGGTAACTTAGTCTAGCAGTTTTTCCTGAATTAGTTTGAAGGATGTTCTAGATGACCCAGGGGTCTTTCTGAAGACATCAGGAAAGATTTGTTGTGTGAATAAATTCAGACTTTGTACATTTTGCATACGATATATTTGAAGAGGAAGAAGAGATCTTGTAGTTTAGCGTTTCTCAAGTTTCCTATTGCACATGTGCAGTAACTGTTAGCTGTGGCAGGTTTGGTTTGTTTTAGTTTGGTTTTTTCCTTCTTCACAGAACACATGTGATTTGGGATATGTATTTTAAGGAGATTTTTTTCTTTAAGACCATAGATGTTATCATTCACTTTATAGACTTCAATCATCCTTCTTTCCAGTGTTTTACCTTTGCCTTTGAAAACCAGTAAAATGAGGCAGTAAAATGAGGCTGTAACAGAGTTGCATGTGCTTATTGATTTGAAAAGAGAAGGAATTCTTGGCTTTACAAAACCTTTAACTCAGCATGACTGGGTTTTTGGCAGCTTCACTGAAGTGCAAAATATTTCTGTTTAGGTGCATCTTTGAAAATGATATCATTACTTGAGAGTCTGTCTTACCTGTAAGCTAGTAAGCTTGCTGCAATAAGGTTACGGGTGTATATGCACATCACTGCAGCATGCCAGCTGAAAGCAGAACTCTTTGCATTCCTTGTACAGTAAACAAGTTAAAAAAAAAAGAGCAGTTTAATTGTGTTAAAAATTAATACTAAACCCCTGTATTATTGCAGCAGGGTTATCTGAACCACTGCAACTCCGATTTGAGCTGAAGCTATAAACTTCCAGAGTTGTACTACGTTTCTTAAGCAGTTGTAACTTATCTCTGCCCTGTCTATGTAGTCATCTCTGTGTCCTCACTGGAAAGCAAAGACCGCTCTCTGTTTCTTTTTTACCCTAGTTCATGTTGAATGTTCTGACTAGTTTTTTAAAAGAAAATATATATTCTGCTTTTGGTTTAGGCTTTTGGGATCATTTCACGCTGATTTGTGGCCTCCCTTCATTCCTTATCATTGAGGATGCTGGGTACCTTACTCTCAGAGCACTCCCAGCTGGCACTTGTTTGTGAACAATGCTCCAGACTTCTCTTTTTCCCTTCTGCAGTTGGTGACATGCTGTTACTTGACTAGAGCTGTAGGAATTATTTATGGCATCTTGAACAGTCTGCACCCACAAGAAATTGTATGAAATTGTCTTTCATAGGAAGCAAAGACCTTTACTTTTCAGAATTTAACAGGAAAAGGAATTTAATACTAATTTTCTGGCATTTGGCGTTTCATATTGGCATACATCTCTTTTTTTTTTTTTTAAATTTATGTTGGAAATGTTCAACATATTAGTCTGTATCTCTGTTTTATATAAAATATGTAAACATCTCAAAATATTCATGAATAGTTTTGGGAAAAAAATACTATGCTTCTTCCATTTTTAGAAGGCAATCTCTTTCCTTAAAGAGCTGGTAGTGATCTGTGAGTGCTGGTAAAAGGACTGTTGAAATAATACATTCTTTCAATAGTTCAAGTTAAATTATACACTCCTTATTTTTTTCTAAATTCTCTGGATTTCTGTTTCTTCCTCTGAGCTAAAATCTTGTCTGCTATTGCTGACATTTGCAATACACTAAGACTCTTTGTGCTTAAAGAGAATAATAATTACAGTTAAAACCCAAGCAAACCTCAATAAACTACTAAAACTTGACTGAAAACAAAGCATCCCCTTTTGGGATAAATTGGCTTAGAAGCAGATTTCTTTCTATTGGACCAAAAAAACCCAAACCCTCACACACTTTGTTTCACTGTGATTAATCCAAGCTATGGAATCACTGTGAAAATATGTTTGGAACAACCATTTACATATATTGTTATAGGTTTGCAGGCACTGTGAAGAGAGGGAAAAAAAAAAATTGCATTTTGGTGAATAAATGACTTTATAAATTGCTTACAAAACTTCACGTAGATGACATTCATTTCTCTACTGCAGGTATGTCTAAGTGACAATAATTTAAGAATCTTTTTTCTTTGACTCCACTAGTAAAGTTGCATCAGATTTTAAACCTGAATGTTTAAGTCACGAGAAATATGAGGCTTGCATCCAGTCTTGTACGTGTCTAACAATAAACGGTAGCAGTTTTGTGAGGCTTTGTGGGTCAATTGAGAAAAATATTATGGAAATGGAATACATCGGCAAGAGTTACTCTAAGTCCTTATGAGTCTAGAAACTGCTTTGCTAGCAGTCTTACTGAGGCACTCTATGTCAGTAATATGCCTGATCTGAAATAACTAGATTTTTCAGCTCATACTTTGAATCTGATGACTGGGAACTTATGCATAGAGGATGCTTTATTTTTAAATGTCATTAAATCTGTATGTACAGGAACTGGGAGTTCCTCTTGCTCCAAATGCTTAATCCTTGATGTGCTTTTGGGTCCTTGTTTCATTGCAGATCTTCAGTTTCTAAAACATGACTCAGTTCCTAAAAAAATGCTCATATTGTCCACAAGTAAGGATATATCAGGCCTAAAGGAAAGTGTGCCAAGTATGTCCCTGACAAAATTATTGAAATATTTAAAATTAACTTTTAGTTATCTCATGAGCTTAATTAATTGTGCGTTTTTTTACATTTTAGTTAATTAGTTTTCTTTATTCTCTTTTAAAATTTTCTCATCTGCTACATTTTTATCTTTCTTCAGTCTCACTGTTAAATATTGAAACTTGAAAGGCACAAGGTAAGCCTGTTCACATGGGAGGGCCCTGCAAAAGCTGACATGTCCACGCAGTGGAAGGTTATGGGATGCAGAGACTTGATACTCATGTCCTGGAAGCAGGAGCTGGTGTTGCTGTAGTGTCTTGTTGAGATTTATGGGTTTCTTCTTTCAGGGCAGCCCATGGTAACATAGTGAGTTCCAGAAGCAGCTCAGGTAAAATCTGCATAGATTTTACCTCAAAGACTCAGGAATTCTAGCTGTCAGGAGGGCATGTTTTTTTTGGTTTTGTGGTGGGGTTTTTTTTTGTTGTTTTTTTGTTTTTCTTTTGTTTTGAGGGGTTTTTTTTTGTTGTTGTTTTTGTTTTTTTGTTTTTTTTTTTTTTAAGAAAGAAGAGCTATTAATGACTTGGAAACACAAATGTGTTGTATTGGGCCACATGCAGTTCACCTTTAATGCTGTCTTTAGTAGCACCCAGTGTTGGCTTTTGCAAGAGCTGACACAGAACAACTCTCTAGTGAGCACTTAAAAAGCAAGGCTACTGAAAACGTACCCCACCTCCATCTACTCCTTCATTTCCAAGTTATTTTACTTCAGATTGTTTGACTGACTCCTGGAATACTGTGTAATTTAAAGATAAAGATCTTGTATATAGAGGTATTTTTAAGGCAGTGGAAAGTTAACTTGCATACTCTTAACAAATCTGTGGTCATTATAATACATAAATATATGCAAAATGTTTCTCTAAAATACTGCAAATCTGTGATGACTTTATCATTCCCGGCAAGGATAATTTTCTTCAATTGAGGTATAATTTACTAGAAAGCAGATATTACTAATTAATTATGGGTGATTAATTTTAAAATATTCTCCTGCATTTGCATTTCATCACTATACCAGTGTTTGCCTATTGTGAGACACTAGAAGGAGTAGCACAGGTACATGAAAAAATGTATTTACCTTATAAAAATCAGAAAAAAAAGTAATGGCTGAACTACGACACCATGCAAAAGCTCTTTGCCATCTTTCAGTTTTACTTTTTTATATAAATTCAGTTAATTGTTCAGCTTACTGTGCTAGGGCAGGCTGACTTTGAAGATTATAAAATACATACTGCAATATTATATATTCAGTTTTTGAACCTTCAGTTCCAGTGTGTACACATCATAGCTGCAGGTTGACCTTTTCCATGAACACATCTGCAAGTGTCTCTAAGCGCAAAGATTGACTTGGAGTACAGGATTTTGCATGGTCAGTCAATCATCCCTCCCCTAAAATGCACTTCTAGACCTGGTGTTCTGGATTAAGAAAATTATTGAGTCATTTCATTAGGTGTTCCAGAGGTTATAGAAGAAGGCCACTTATGCTTAGAAGGCGTGCTGATAATAACTTGCACCTGCTTTTGCATCTTTTCACAGGAGGTTTTTAATCATTTTTAGTAAGTGAAATAAAATTATATTCACGCAAGACTTATTTTTAGTTTCACACTAATTCGGAAAATGATTTAAGTTTTCACTAATTGCTTTCAGCATACAGTATAGTGCTGTCTGTGTTTGAGATAAAAGCCTGGGCAAGATTTACCTTTGCTTGAAAAGATTAATTTCAAGCAAGTTGTCCTAGGACTCATGCTTTGTTTCTCTTAAAGGTATTTCTATGTTGGGCAGGCAGTGCATAGCGTAGGTGAAAGAGTTAGCATTGTTGATGCAGCACTGCCCAGTGCGTAAGAGAACACTGAACGTTATGCCCATTTCTTCACAGTTCAAAGTGTAGAGCTTTGAGAAAAAAATCCAAAATAGATGCTCATGGGAACTCTCTTGAAATGTAAGGAAAGAAATATTTGGGAACCTTGTTCATCAAGGACAAGCAGTTAGATCTGATTAAATTAAGCTTATAACTTGAGACAGTGTGGTAACTGTGCAATAAGATTGTCTTTTCCTCAGGCAAAGAGTGTTCTGTGTCAAAAGAATAGAGAGAGCAGTGTATCATCAGCATAAAGCATGATGTGTCAGTTCCTTCATTTACCTTTGTACCTTGGAGGGTGGCAAATACCTTAAAAATCAGCAAGGATTTAAGAACTGTTTTGTAAAGAGAGTATAGTCCTACGCTAACAATTATTTTTCCTACTGCTTCTGTTAGTACTGGTTCTATAATAACTAGTATGCTTGTTATACCAAGTGTCTAGGTATGAATTGGGATGTTGTTTTATGAGGTACTGTATTAATATTTAACCCCAAAGAAAGTAGAATGTACAAGAAATGACTGATAGAGATGTCTGGAAAGGAAAAGGGATTGATGATGAATGTCGATCAATGACAGGAAATACTATCTTCGTACCTAGCATTAAAAAAAAAAGGTATAAGGAATTTTAAGATATTTGTGGAAATTTTTAATATGTAGTGGTAGGTGAAGAAGGTTGACACTAAGGCCAAAATCTTGATGGTTAATTAAAGGTAACCTGGAATCGTGGAATAGTTTAGGTTGGAAAAGACCTTTAAGATCATCTAGAGTCCAACTATTAACCTAGCATTGCCAAGTCCACCACTAAACCATATCTGTAAGCTCCACATCTACATGTATTTTAAATATCTGCAGGGATGGTGACTCCACCATCTCTCTGGGCAGCCTGTTCCAATGCTTGATAACCCTTTCAGTGAAGAAGTTTTTCCTAATATTCAATCTAAACCTCCCCGGTGCAACTTGAGGTTGTTTCCTCTTGTTTTATCACTTGTGTACTAAGGAGAAGATACTGACACCTACCTCTCTATAACCTCCTTTCAGGTAGTTGTAGAAAGTGATAAGGTCTCTCCTGAGCCTCCTTTTCTCCAGGCTAAACAACTCCAGTTCTCTCAGCTGCTCCTCATAAGACTTGTGCTCTAGACCCTTCACTAGCTTTCTTGTGCTTCTTTAGAAGATTGAAATAAACAGAATATGGTTTTGGAAGTGAAGATAGCTACTGCATTTTTGATGTGACGTATAACAAGGGAGCTATTGAAGCAATGTGAAGAGATGGATGAAATGACCAAAGCAAAGTATTAGACACCCTCTTTGTAGCAGAAGTTTCATCAAGATATGAGAAGACCTTCTAATGCTTAAGGTCAGAAAGGTTAACTTTGTAGTGATCAATACGTAACATCATCAGAACTTGGAAATGGGTTTTAATATTCTAGATGGGTAAAAAGAACTGTTTATATTTCTAATGAATCTGTGAGATTTTGGATTTATCCTGGATGAGAGGCTTTGAGAAAAGTAAGAGTCAAAGATGACACTTGGATTGCAGTCCAAATTGGCAGGTCTGATATTCCGGCTGTCCATTTTGACTGAGAAAAAGGATTTCCTTTCCCTAAAAGCAGAAGGTTGAGAAATCTTCTTATCCACATGAAGCTTACGAGGGTATCCAGAAATGAGGCTAAAAATTTAGACTGAACAGAATATGAAAAATGTATCACAGAGAAGTAGATCAAAACTCATCAGCATGTGAGTGGCAGTGGATTTTTCACTTATTTGCTTGCTGGATTAAGTTAGTCTAAGGAGGGGAGATTACAGATTTGAATGAGTATGGGACCTTCCTTGAGATCTTGAAGAATGTCAGAAAGCATCTCCTGGAAAGGCTGTGCTGAAGGAATGGCATAGGAGGAAACCCAGGAGAGAAGTGCTGGGAAGATGAGCTTTATCAAGAACAAATGTGATCAGCTGTATTAAAAACATCTCACGAGTCAAAGGGAAGAGAGTAACACCTTTAGAGTTTGCCTTAGAAAAGTGAATGATTTATGTCCATAAGAACAGTTTCAGTCAAGCGCAGAAGGTAGAAACTAGAATGAAGAGGATCTAGACTGAGACCATAAGAGAAGATTCAAGGCAGCACATGTTAAAGGGGCTGCAGCTGGAAGGGAAAAGGAGAATGGGGTGATGGGTATAGAGCCATAAAGAGTCTGAGAAAGGAAGGGTCTAAAATACTTTCTACCCTCAGGGAAAAGAAATAGGGTAAGAATCATAAAACATCTCAAGTTGGAAGGGATCCGTAAGGATCATTGAGTACAACTCCCTGCTCCTTTCAGGACTGCCTAAAACTGAGTCATGTAACTAAGAGTGTCATCCGGATGGTCCTTGAACTCTGACAGTATTTGTGTGGTGACCATTTCCCTGGGGGCCTCTTCCAATGACCAACCACCCTCTCAGTGAAAAACATTTTCCTAATGTCCAATCTGAACTTCCTATGACACAGCTTGATTCAATTTCCTTGTGTCCTGTTGCTGGTCACCAGAGAGAGGAGATCAGCACCTGCCCCTCTGCTGCCCCCCATTGAGGGAGTTATAGATTGTGAAGTCACTCACCCCTTACCCTTCTCCTCTCCAAACTTAACAAGCCAAGTGATCTCAGCTGGTCCTCCTAAGTCTTACCCTTGAGACTTTACACTATCTTGGTTGCTCTTCTCTGGACATATTCAAATAGTTTGATGTCCTTCTTATACTGAGACACCCAAAACTGCGCACAGAACTCAAGTTGTGCTGTCCAGAGTGACAAATTAGGAGTTGGCCCTGTTTGTCTTTGCAGTTCGTATTCAACATGCAGTTTGCTGCTTGTGTTGTGCTCCAGCCATTGGAAAGCTATATATTAGTAGGCAGCAGAGATTTTGCTCCCCATTGTTCATTGTTGGTTTTTTTTGTTTTGTGGTTTTTTTTTAAATGAAGCCACGTGAGTGATAAGGGAATAAAAGCAGCTCTGACAGCATCCTCTCTGGTAAGGACAATTTCTGATAGTTTTACTTTTTAGTAATGTCTTTTTACTGGAAAAGTTTTCATGCTGAAATTTTCATAAAAGGAAATATGATCAGGTTTCTGTACATGAAAATGCTGGTTTTGCCATTGCTTTTGTTCACTGCTTGTTCAGAGTTTTGTTAAGATATATTTTTGTAACTTTTTTTCAAGGATCACTTGTCAAGGTTGATCTCTTTCTGTTGAGGCAGGTACCTAATGATTATCCCTACGGCATGTAAAATGTGGAGGTAAAGGATTATTAGTCCCCTTTTTTTTCTAGCTGGGGCGTGGGGGTACAGAGAAAGTAGGCAATTTACTGAGTTCTCTTGAAATGGGAACTGAACTTCTAAATGTCAAGCTAAGAACTTGCCCAAAAGGTCGTCCTTTCATTTGATACTGCCAGGTATGTCTTTGCCACCAATGACCCCTAGTTGCTTCATTTGACAGAACTGATAGTCCTGTCACTCTAGTGATCCTTTTGTCAGGCATGCAACCTTTAACCCATACACACTGTGTCAAATATTAAAATTCCCTTGGAATGATGCATGTTTGCTTTGGTTTTAGATAAATAATCCAGCTTGCACATACAGTCCTACAGAATATTTAAAGAGCTGCTCAGATATCTTTAAAAATCTGTGTTTTGTTTGTTGAATTGAGCCCTTTCATTGTACTGGAGTTATAGTTTGCCATGGACCATGCTCTGTGAATGAGATCAATTTGTTTGGCACTGACCCATCTGTTCAGCTTGAAGCAATCAGATTTAAAAGCTTTGCACTTTATTAATGTGGGTGCAAATAGCAACTGGATTTCAAGGACACTCTTTAGGAAAGCACGTTGAGTGATTGGTCTTGATATATAATTCATATTTTGCTTCCAACTTTCCAAATGAAAAAAATATTGTTAAAATTATTTTTTAGATAATATTGAAAAGGGAAGAAACTCATGCCTTGAAGTATGACAATGACTTTGTGTGTTTAATGAAAGTATATAGACTTGAAAATATTACAAGTTCCTCAACATGTTTTCCCATAAAATTATTAAAGAGTATAGAGAATATTTTGAGATGTGCATCAACACATTAAAAAAAAACCAAACCACTCCGTAACACCATAGTTTTCATTTTCTAAACTGTAGTAACATTCAAGATATTTTAAAAATTGATGTCAGTTCTGAATGCATCTTTATTTAAAGTCAGAGCAATCTAGCAAATACAGCACTTCAGCCTGGATATAGTTGTGAATACTTAATAAAAGTACGCAGTTCAAGTCAGACTCATCCATGATAGTTTGCATTACCAAGAGGCACCCTAACACTGGAAATGCTACCATATAAATAAGATCCTTACATCATCCAGGCCAAGTGGAAGTGTCTGATTTGGAAAAATGTCTTACATGTAGGACTGCTAAAAAAAAATACCAGACAAAATTCTGATAAAGAGATGACCTCGGGGCTTGATGCCAAGCCCTCTTAAATATTTTGGAATGCACGTGTGGGGTTCTCACTGCCTGTATTCCCTCATTAAGAGCCCAAAGTGTGAAACATTGCTCTGAACACTACTACTGAGGACTAAGAAGTTGTCATGTGTAAAGATGTGTAGGAACCTGTGCATCAAGGTACCTCCTCTGTCAGCAGTCAGAACATCCATCCTTCGTCTTCCTGCCTTCCATTGGGAAAATTGTTGTGTAATGTAGTAATTTGTATAGAACAGAACTTTGCTTTTGTGTATGTGTGTGTCTTCAAAAACATTTTATAAAAGAACTTGCAAAGAATTCTTCAGAAGGGTTCAGACAATCCAAACCACTGGAGAACCAAGCAAATCTCATGTTTTGCTTCCTGATTTGGATACTCAATAACATCAGTTTATATTTAGGTAATCAACTTTTTCAGTCTTTCTCACTATGCATGAATATATTTTTTACTACTTTTTAAATATATGTCTGGATTTAAGTAGGGTTACTATTCTCTGTGGATAGGGATTAAAAGCCTTTAAAATAGTACTACCCATATAGTTTTTTAAATGAAATATCTGTCCAACATTCATCTAATTTTCACTCAAATAGTTTTTATTTTATATATGTATATAAAAATAATTAAGTTAATTACTAATCAAGCTAGTTAATAACAATTATATTTAACACTAAACATGTTTGAGTAATGTATATATGCTCATGTTATATATAAAATATGTATGTATTATACACATAGCATGCATATTATACCATACACAGGTCAGTCATTTAAGGAGGAATTTGTCTGTGTGGAAATGTGGAAGAACAGAGAGTAAATGTTTGTGTTCTGTGCAGCTGGAAAATGAAAATAAATATACTGAAGCAGAAATGAACCAGAAGTTCCTCAGAGCTGCTCTGTTTCATCTTATTGAGAACATTAACATTTTTGATGTGTTCTGCTGATATTTGCAAATAGCGGCAACATCTTTCAGTGTAAACTAGGTGGAGAATTTTATCTTTTAAAGCCTATTGGAATCGGGTATCATGTGATGCAGGGGACTTGCAACACTGATCAAATGGAATGGAGACAGTGCAGAAGCCCCACCTTGCTCAGGCTCATTGACACTGAATTTCTGTGCACGGTGAAGATATAGAGTAAACTGAAAAAAGCTCAAAGCCTGAATATGAGAGTGGGCAGGGAAAAGCCACCCCAGCTCTACTGTACTAGCAAAGCACTGAGGCCTCTTAGGGAACGTGAGGAGTGCTTCAGTGTGAGCAGTAAGGTCAGCCAGGCGTTGTTCTTAAAACGCTCCATAGTTTATTGCTAACTTGTGCAGAAGCTATTATTTGTGATTTTTAAGTTAAATTTGTGGAATGCTGGAATCCCAGCTGAAAAGGAAAACAAACCTGAATTAAATGGCTGGGTGGAAGTGTTGAAGCATCAACAACTTTGTGAATAACCTGAGGGTAAAGAGTCAGTTTTGCCAGTTGGAGGCTTGTCCTGCTGGTGTCTGCAGAAGAAAGGCCCGGCTGGCTACTTGTTTTCAGTTGTTTATAATAATGTGAAAGGGACTCTCAAGCTCTCTACAGTCTTTTAAGTAGAAAAGCTATGACCATGTTGATATCAAGCTGGGTATACTGGGCAGCTTGCATTGCTGATAGTGGCTGCCTTATACGTCAGTATAACAGTCACATTCATGTTCCCGCAACATGGTGTACATAATCTTTATTGCTGTTCTGGTTTTTACTACTTTGGAAAATGAAATTCAGCTTTTCTAACCAGAGAATTTATGTCTTTCTCTTGTTCTCTTTCTTTCACTGCCCTTTCAAATGTTTTCCTTTGTTATAAACTATAAGTCACTACTGGTGATAAATAGATTAAGAGTTTAAGAGATCCTAACAGTAAATAATAGTGGTGCTGAAGTTAAAATGAGCTACGTAGGCACTTAATGAGATAGGTTTGCACTGTTGCAATTGCTAATCTAAAATTAGAATTAACAGTACATATAAATCTTTACAGGCAGGTAATGACCCAGTTAAACAATTGCTTTATCAAGGTACTTTGCTTATGTATGAAGCTGAAGTCAATTCTTTTCAGCCTGACCAAAAATTTATCAACACTCCCTCACCTCCCCCCCCCCCCAAAAGCCCCAAAACCAAAACAACTCCCCAAACTACTTAAGCTTTGATGTAAACTGCTGTAATTAAAAGTGAACACTTAGATCCCATCTGTTCTACAACATCACTGGAGCTATGAACACTGTCAGTGGCCGTGGGTGAACAGATAAATCAAGAGGCTAGTGGGCTGCTCTAGAGCATAACAGCACCCCTCAATTTCCAACTCAGCTCATTGATATTGATTTGCAAATGAATCTGCCTGTTTGTTTATTGGAATCGCATCATTACTTCAGCAAAGTGTTCCAGCCAAGATGCAGCAGCTTTCCAAGGGCTCTGGATTTCATTGTTTATCATTGTCATTTGCCTGTGGAAGGATCAGGAAAACTAGCAGTGGGGACTTGTAATAACAAAAATCCCCAACCAACCAATCAAACAAAAATGTGAGTTGGAGAAGTACTTTAGTACTGAAGTTTTTAAAGCAAGTATAGGAAGCCTAAAGAATAAGGATGCAAAGATTTCAACTGTATTTCAATAAAGACAGAGACCCATGTAGTGTGGGGAATCATACCATGTATGCTGCAGCTTTCACTAATGCTCATTTTTTACTTGTTGATATAAGCAGTCCTCAAACAGATGCTTGTCTTCTACATCAAAACTAGGGAGATGGAGATTGTATTTGCAGTGGATATAATTATATGGATATTTCAGGGATAACACCTTTCTGTCAAAAGAAAAATGTGATGATAAAATCCAGTAACACTCATAAGATGCCAGGCATCAAAGTAACGAGAACAAGATGAGCTGAGTGGATGGACAGTTTAAATGACCGGGAAAGTCAGATGTTTGCAGAAGCGAGTCATGTCAGTGTCCGAATTTGAACTATCTATACAATGAGTGTTTGAGAATACTTTGAAAAACTTTTTTTTTTTTTTTTTTTGTTAATCAACAATTTTCTAAGTTATCAAGACCAATTTCCATACACTATGTTAACATTAGGAGGATAATTAGTGACTTTAAAACACTGCCCTTCTCTTGAACTTACCTACTTGTTGTAGTTCATGTTTTCCCTCAATCTTGTTGTTTTCCCTTGGTCTTTTGCAAGAGTGAAGAAAAGAGAATAGGGTTTGTCTTCCTAAAAGCTGGGCAAACTAACATCATCTGTATGTGAGAAGAGAGAGAGAATGGAATAGTGGAGTGTTGTGTTTGTCTTGCCCTCATTCAAGTAGTAACATTTCCGCTCGTCAGCTGAATATTCTGAAGAGTGTCAAAATGTTATTGAAGAAAACCCCATGCAAACTCCCTCCAGTTCTTTGTTGCTTTTGACAAGAGTACATGTAGTCCTTTTATGTGCAAAAGAACTATATAAAAATGGCTGCTGTTGTGCATTTCCTGCCACTATTTATTGGCAGAATGGCTTCTGGAAAGGTTAAAGTAGAGTCCATTCATCCAGAATTCTGGCAGCAAAGGTAGCCAGAGATTTGCTGCCAGTCCCCTCATTTGAGCTTGACCTTGCTTTCTTCTTAGTGCTCCCTGCATACACTGCCTCTGTAAAACTCCAGTGTTCCAACACTAGAAATATCTTTGAGAATCCTGTGTTCAGCTGAGTTTGTGTGAGAGCTAGGCCACCTCTGCAATTCTGTGCCTAACCTTTTGAGATTCTATAATGCCAGAGGAGAAATACATTATTTCTTTTCCTTCCTGGTGGTAAATTCCTAGAGTGGATGATATTCCAGGCCAGAATTAACTTTTTACTTTCAAATACATTGAGTTTGTAGGTCATTTAAAGAATAATTTATTGCACTTCCTTGACTACAAGCAATGACCAGCTCCTGAGAAAGATTAAAATTTTCCACTTCGTTTTCACTAGTTAATCTAAAAGCCATTTATTATGAATATACAACAGAGTAACATAAGGTATCACTGTTTCATAGTAATTGTCTAATAGGCAAAACCAGTTGCAGATTTTCTGTGAAAATCTGGAAAAGCTTCAGTTCTTCTTTCTTTGATTTTTGAGTCAATATGTCTTAATGACATAAACCCAAATGAATACATCTGTTGGAATTAAGAAATTTAAATAAGGGTATTTTACACTTTTGACACAATGTAACTTAATCTATTGATTTGAGACAATGAGCAATTTGCGATCCCGCCACCCCCGGATTGTAACTACGTGACATACAATGAAATCTTGTCATATGTTATAGGAACAATTCTTCTTTTGATTATTATTTTCATATTGAATGATCACAGGCTTCAGATTCATTTTGCATAGAAAAAGCTTTTAAATGTCAGTGTGGGTCACCCAGATTACCACAGAGTACAATTTTTCCACTGTCTGCTGTAATATTCTTTGCCTTCACTTAAGAAGCACTTATGAAAGGTATGAACTCTTGCTTTCAGTTGATTGCCTCAAATAATTTGCTTCCACATCTGATCTTTGGGTAGGACATGTTATTGACCAATACAAGCACAAGGCTCCAACATATTGACCCTAGTGGAAATGGCTTTTGGAAAGTAAATTTTGATTGATAGGCTGGGTTGTTCTCTTTACAGCCATGTTTCTGACATTTCCATCTGTTGTATTGCAGTAGTGGTATATGTGTGTGTGTATATATTAAAAACCCAAATAAATTATTTTAAATTATTATTATTTCATTCTCTTGAATTAAAACACTGACCTGGTTATGACCAGACAATGGACAATTGCTTCTGCTGCCTGTTTGCTGGGTTGTCAGCCATTTTCTCCACAGATATTTTAAGCCTCTGGACGTGCCTGTGCCCTCTGTTCATCCCTTAGTTTTCTATGTCAGTCCTCAGAATACAGGCTCTCCGGTTCACCACCTTTACTTGAGTGCAGGAGACTACAGGATACCTCTTCCCAAGACCAAGTTCAATGTCTCCAGGTTCATAACGCAATGTAAGCAATTCCTATCCCAAATCCCAACAAAAGTGACTTTTCGATTTTACAGATACATTTTTTTAAAGGCATGGTTTGATGGATGAAAATAGTATTGGCACCTGTTTAAAATTAAAGCCAAACAGAAAACCACCCTGTCTTCCCTCTTTTTAAATAAGCAACATGAAAGGTTTCCAAACCTCATGATAAAATAGTTACTTTCCTGTAGTGTTGTGTCCCTGCTCGGTGTCTCTGGCAGTGCATGCACCTTCAGAAAAGCAAGCTCCACCATAGCATGTTACCAGGCTTTCTAGCGTTAAGTGCCCCAGTTAGGCTAAACAAGATGTAGGCTAGCAGTGAATTTGTCAGTGTATCTATGGAAAGTGGAAATTGCCACTTTTCCACCTGGTCTTTATTAGGGTTTTGAAATGCTGTCTGTTGCTCTCTTTCCTGAGTGCGTTGGAGTTATTCGGTGGCAAAACAAGATCTCTACAGACTGGGGTGCAGGTGAGAGGCATCTTTGTCTTTTCCTTCTCAAATTAGAAGAAAGTCTAGTCAAAGGGAACTTTTAGACATCTATGCAAAGAACCTTCTGGTTGTGTATTTATTGCATTTTTCTTCAAAAAAAGAGCAGCTTTTTTTTTTTTTTTTCTGAGAGCAGGAAAATAATTTTTTTCTCTTATTCTGCTGACACATTTCCAAACCATTTGGGAGCAAATACTTGAAAAAAATTTGACTGTGCATCAAAGTTAAAATCAGGATGGTAGCAAAAGAGAAAGTATAGAGTAAAGATGAGAATTCAGACTTTGCTGCTGAGAGTGTTTGATGGTGCTTGAAGAATAAGTTGAAAGCAGGAAGAGGAGCATCAAGAAAGGCTGCAGGGTCACAGGATTTTATTAGAATTAGGGGAAATGCCTTTGGGGATCAAGAAACACTGTCTGCAGTTTCATAAAGCTAATATTCACGTTATATCTCATCTCTGTAGAGGAGGCCAGTAGGATTAAATGGGAGGCTAATGGCCTAAACAAGGATGAATTTCACCCTCAAGACCTTAGAGCTCAATGAAAGTGCTAAAATGTTGAGACTGAAAATTGAGTGATACCCGTTTTGTGTAGAAGACAGTAACAATAGTGCACATAAAGGAATATTTGATAACATACATTGATGCCTAAGAACAAGTGTGTCCTGGAGGGAGAGGGTTCAAGAAACATCTTTAATTTTCCTAGCCTCTGCTTATCTCATATTTAATGTTGTTTGTACTATTGTTCTGCTATTTTTAAAATACACACTTTTTTACCTAAAGCATTGAGAAGCATACTTATGATGAAAAGGAGATGGTAATTTTGGAGACAGCATGCAGGGACTGGTATTTGTTTTATGGGAGTCTTTTGGTGTGCCTTGCAAGAATCTTGTTTGTATTTAATTTAAATATTTATGAACAAATAATGAATTTTAAATGGAATTTAGTGGGAAGGGTTTGAGATAGCTGCTAGTTCTGCCAGTAAATAGTAAATTCCCTTTAAGATTACCAAATGAAGCATGATACAAGCTATTAAATATACTACCAATGGAAATCTAGTTCATTAGCTACGTTGCTAAGGCTACAAATGAGTTTCCTCAAATTCATAAGCAAGTTCTATATACAATGTGTATATAGAACTGAACATCTATTTTTGTATATTGGCTATAACTGGATATGGTGATTGTAATGTATATTGACTTCATTGTAGTTAAACAGTACCGAGTATAGGTATGTTATATGAGTTTATATGCACAGACTATAATGGACTATAATGGTTATCTGTTTTGAACATATAATTGCAACTAGACTCATAAATTAGGTATTGGACGTGTAACTACCCTCTTCATATCCAAGTACTTGCATGCTCTGCATGTAGACAGTTTATCAGCGTTGTTGGAAAGTTGTACAAACTGCTGCATTGCACCATTTTTAACACAATTTACAAGAAAACCTCTATATTTTTGTTTTGGGTAAAATACTTACTGTCAGCAAGTAAACCACATTTCCAGGCATCCTCAGTGCGTGGCATCTTACATATGAAACTGAAAAGGCACAAACTCACCTTAATAATTACCAAAATCTGGGATTGCAAAGGGGTAAGGTGGACAAGGGGAGTAGTGGCTGAGAAAGGTAACAGCTTTACTGCATGGCTTACCTATCTGCTGTTACATATATGTGATGGTGCCTTTGTCTAGGGACCACATAATTTTTTTTTTCTTGATTTAAGTTTATTTGCGTTATCCAACCTGGAGATTTTCCAAGCCCATCTCTCCCTGCTTGCACTTAGCTTGCTTTGATTTTTCTATGCAACCTCAAGATTTTAGGAAAATCTTTTGCTTTAGAGTTTTGATAGAGAAATAAAAAAAAAAATGCATCCAGTAAAGTGTTCTATCCAATTAAATAGATGAGTGAGCTTTGATAACAGCACTATTTTTTATTATTTTCCTCTGAAATTTGAGTTCTTCTTTACCTTGTTTACTCTACAGTTATATGCTATCTGAAGTGATCTCGATGACCCCCCTCATTGCCCTGACTGTGCAACTCTCAGTAGTTCATGCTTTGGAATAATACATTAACAGAGTATAACAGAGATTTCCATGTTTTCTTTGTCTGACTGGATCTCAAAATTGGTTGGATGATCTTTATTTATAGGATGAAAAATTATTTTAGCCATGCAAATGGCTTTTGAGATAAGTGAAAAATTGAAAAATGTTAGGAATTCTACTTAATGGCATGCCTCTGATAATAAGAATTTAAGTTTATATTAATTTATTATTCACTTTTGTCATGCTTAGGATCAGATCATATTTTCTTCCATTGATGTCAAAAAAAACGCCAAACAGCCAACACAAAGTTGTCATATCTGTATTGAGTTACCTACAGAATGCGTACAGAGTGCTAGAGATATTTGACTGATTTTATTGTACTGTTTTAGTGTTTCATCAAAGACTTTTTCTTAATGAGAAAGTTGATAGCTAGATTATATTAAACTAAACTAATCTCTGATTTAACCTTATGGCTTGTTATTTCAGCTTCTTCCATGACTCATTAGTTTTCCTGCAGTAGCTCAGCTAGGTCCCTGAAGAAGCAGATCAATAGAAATAGTCGTTTACAGATCCAGCCATCTCACAGACATGCAATTTTGAACATTAGTGCCTTTCAGGCCTTTCCAGCACTTGCTTGATTTGTAGCGGTGCTATCATTTTTCCATATTCTTTCAAGAATAAAGTGCAATTCAGATGCTCTATCTGTTTGTCAGAGGCTTTGCACTGTTTTTACTATTGCTTCTGAGAAATCAAGGAGTTGAACTGTGGACTTAAGTGAAAAGGTTTACTGGTTTACAATCAGCATCCTTCTTGGAACTATCAGCTAGCAGTGGGTTTGTTTTGTCATGCAAAGCCATGTGGTTATTGTGTAAGAGAAATTAGGGAGATGCGGCCCTGTATTAATAAAGCAGAAGACTATAATTCAGTTACTTCAGTTCGCTACCTTGTTGTGTTGAATTGTTTTCCAGTACATTCTAGTACAAGCCTAAGTCATACATCAGTTAACAGATTGGTTAGAGCTGACTCTGTGGCATTCAAAATCAACTCAATTTGTCAATCAGAGATAAATGCCATTGGAGTAAAATTCAAGGAAGTCTTAGAGAAGGAGAAACTTAGACACAGGATGACATCAGCACCTTGTATAACAGAGCAACATCACAAAGATCATCTTTGTCACGTGTAGAAAAGAAATAATGTTTATGAGGGTGTGTATGGATGGACTCGTAACGCTTATTCTGTTTAAATAACACTACTAATTTCTGTGATAAACAAAGTTTTTCCTGTCCTGATACCAATGCTTCCAGGACTGTAGGTTCTGAAAATGTATGACCAGAAAGGGCCCAGGGGAATTCCCAGTGCCATGTTACCCTTTCAGGCTGACTGCAGGCTCAGGGGAGTGCTGTATCATCTCTTACCCTTGGGTCACAAACTGAAGACTTGGTCTTTGTCACAACTAGTAGAACTAAAAATTTACTTCAACTGTAACAAGGGTTGGATTCCATTTGATCTCCAGACCTTGGACACTTCAAGATAGGGGGATGTCTGCCTTTATCAAGCCATAGGAAATTCTCCTCCAGTCTCAAGTCTGTATCTTCACATCTATATCAGCTCAAATCTGAGATAGACTCCACACCTTTTGCTGTGTCAGACTGGTTTCATTTCTCAGGGCTAAGTTTCAATTCCTGAAAAAGGACATCAAATTAGAGGCCATGAAAGTCCTCCTCTTAACTCTTTCCTTCTCATGACTGCTCCCAGGCTTCCTTGCTGGTGGTCTTGGTTCCCTCAGAAAGCAAATTCCTAGCAGCTGTGTGGCAGGGCTAATGTCCCTTTCATAACAATCAGCAAACAAGGTAATTACTTTTTAGCTGTGTGCTGGTTTTTGACAAACACTTGCCAGACTGCTGCAAATAAGTTGGTATTGACCAAAGGCAATTACCTCCTGAGAGGTGTTCAGTGCAGAAGGCTGTTCATGTATCTGAAATCACCCTTGCGTTCCCTGGAGAGCATACAACCGGTGTTAACACCCAAGAAATGAATCGTTATGATCTCAGCCATTTCTTTATGATGGCCTCAGATGTCCTGAGGTGGGTGAATTGACACTTTTGTCTCTGAAGTGATTGCAGTGCAGCTATGGCCTGGCCGCACTGGATCTCAGAGGTGTGTAACATGGAATCAAGTTCTGTTAATGCCTAGCACCACACAGGCTGAAGGAAACCATGGAAACTCTGGAGTAAGTAAACCCCCATGCTAAAGTTGCTGATACTCTTTGAGAGAGATCCTAGAACATAAGATTTGCAATCAGTTCTGGAATGTTTATTATAATTAATTTTCTTAATTCTATATATTCTACATATAATCTATGTCCATTTTAGTGTCAGTTATTTTTAAAGTTTGCTGAATTCATCTCAATTATTTCTGTAATCAAATTTTGGTTTACTTAATGTCCTGTGAGAAAAATGTTCTTTGTTTTACTGTGCTATGAAGCAAAGAAAATAACAGCTCACAGGCTGTTTTCTCTAGATCATTTGTTGCTCCGTGTATTTTAATCACATCTGCTTTTATTCATCATCTTGCTAAATATAATGTCATCATTTACATTCTTACTACTAATTTTCTCTGGCTTTGGAGAACTCTTATCACTTTTACTTTTTCAGGCTCTTTTACCTAATATCATGACTTTCTGTGCTGTCCTGCAAACTGACACCATCAGGGACCTCTAGGAAATGCGTTTATTTTTTTTAAACATACCAAGAAATATTGAATAAAGGAAGCATAAAGTATGCATGTAGGTTATCTAATAATAAGTTGATGAGGCAAAGTGGGCAGCAATACAAAAGAATATCACTGGATGCAAATTGTCAGACAGAAAGTGGTGCAGCATAGAAATGACCTCAGATCGACTTTTTTGAACTGGGAAAAGAATGCATTAACCAACCAAAGACAAATTCAAATTTTTATTAAATACTGTGGCTCTGTTTTAAATAACTCTGTAAAGACTGATGGATTCATTCAGATGTAGTATTTGTCTTTGGGTCTTCTATCAATGAATCAATGTCCTTTATTTGACTGGCTGACAAGTATTTAATTTGGTGTAATATATGATACATGGAAAATGCCTTTCAGTTTGAAACCTAAATGACTGATAGTTACCATCATTCAAGTTCTGCCTGTTACAATTCCTTTTTTTTTTTCTTTACTCGTCAAGTTTACTAATAATGATTAAAGATTTTCTTAGTTACATTGTCTTTGACAGCATTGATGATTAAAGGCATGGGCAACTTGTAGTACGGAACAGTTCACTTCTGTTCATCATTGATCTTCCTTTCCATATTATCTGGTCGGATAGATCTAAGCAGAAATAGAGAAGATCAAGGTTATTCAGCACATTTGGATGAGTTATTGATGAGTAGACATCAGTTAACCTAATAAAATATATGTTTTAAAACTGATAATCAAGGGAATGGTATTTCATGCTTGTGAGAAGATTGGCATTACATTGGAAATTAGATACTTGCAATTAAGACAAATAACGTATTACATCGTGATACATAAACCAATATTAGTACATGGATTTTAAATAATTAAAACTTACACTTCATTTACAGTTTAAAACTTTGTTGTGAATTCTTTATCTTGTTACACAGAAATCTTGCTGCCTTATATATTTTTGGTGAAGAAATGCTACTGTTCCTTAAAGATAAAGACCTGAAAAATAAAATCAGTACATAAGAAAAAAAACCAAAATGTTGAAGATGATACACATGACTGATCTGGAGTTTCACTTAGCAAGGGCATGCAGTGCTGAAATGTTTCCTGGCTTAGATGATAGGCACATGACTAGACTGAGCTGTCTTGGTTTCAGTTCCCAGCTCTGTCACTCATTGGCTGACCTTGGACCTTGGCAAGTCATTACAGTGCTGGGTGCCTTAATTTCCACACTGTAAGAATGAGCTTAATGATAACTGGCCTCCTCTTTAAAACTTAGTGAAGATCAAACATATTCTTATGAACAAGCATAAGCAGCGGTTGGTCTTTTCATCTCTGTTTAAAAGGAGACTGTATCTATTCATCCTCATATGAGAAGAGTTTTCTGGTCAGTCACTGATACGGAAATCAGTGCTTTCTGTTGCAGGCTGTGACAGAAGGTGTAACTTTGGGAAATTGCTTTGTCTTGCCTCTGTTTCTTCTATTCCCATCTGTCAGATGGAGATCATCACCTCCTTTTTGACATGATTTTGAACCTATAGGAAAAAAAAAAAAAGCTATACAAGAATACAATTTACTTGTCCTCTGTTTTAAATTTTGTGTTCTAAATGGCCTAAGTCTACCAATATTTAAGGAGGCTTCATTAAGGGTTTCCATTTTAAAGAGGTAATTGGATACAAACATTAATTCTTACTGTGTAAATGAACTTGTCATACACCATTTTCCCCTATTTTTTGCCATTTTGTAATGATAAGTTACAAAATCCCCTATCAGTTACCCTTCTAATCCATCATTAATACTTCCAGTTCAGTAATTTCAGACTGAGAAGTCTGGCTTTCTGGTTAATGATTTCTGTCCAGTTTCTTATTTTTGTAAATAGACTTTCTGGCAAAATTGAATAATAAATCAGAATAATTTCAGAATTATTTATCTTAGGCAAAAAGTGCTTAATGCATTTGGATATCATATTTCATATTTTCTTACAGATATTTGAACACTATTTTTACATGTGATTGATAAATGTATATGAAAATACTGTTTAATGTGTTATTAAATGTAATATTTTAATAATAAATATGCATAATGCACATTCTGTAGGTTATAATGTATTTAAATATTTATTTGTCCTTATATTTACCTATTGAATGATATTAAGAAATATGTTTAAAAGAGTCTTAACCATGTAGATTTTAGATTCTTGTGATTGAAATAGGTAAAGATTAACAAATATACCTATGTATTACTATTTTAGGCATACATTTGTGGTAATTATTCTGCAATCTTTGTTCCTTCTATTTAAATTGACTGTAATTTAACAGACTGAGATCTTAAGCCATAGTACAAGGGCACAGGTGCATTCTCTCAATGACTATATTACTAGACAAGCGTATTTTCTGGTTGAGGATGTAGAAATATTCTTTTTGCCTTGAGTTAGATTTTCAAGCTTGAATTCAGAAATTCACTCTGACCTCTTCCTTGGTATTTACTAGATCTTACTGAATTGTAAAGTAGAATATATGATCATGTCTTCATTTCTGTCATCGTTATCGGGTTCCTTGATCTTGTGTGTGTCTGGGGTCTGTCATGTAAGGCTGAAGAAAAATCAGTCTGTTTTAAGAGTGTTCATCTCTTGGGTAGCTAAGTGCTAGGCTATTCCTTGCATTAACTGTTGACTTTCGTACTTCAGTCACAGTTCTGACCTGACTACTTGATTCTTCATAAGATATGTAGATATTTCAGCTGGATTTTAAACCTATGGAATCCTGCCTGACGTAATGTTTAGAAATGCGTTAATCCCTTATATTCTAGAACACACAAAAAAGTACAAGTAAAATATGAGCTGTATAGCTTATGTGGATCTTTTTTTCCAGATTTTGCTGAGGGGATAAGAGTAGAAATTAACTGAAGTGCAGTGATGTGTTTACTCCATATGCAGGGAAGTAGCTGCAACCCTGAATTATTCTTACTTTAGTTTTCTTTTATTTACAGTCCTGCAGGTAGTTTGTCACAGCACTGTACGCTCAGGTAGAGGAGTGCTACTTTAGCAGCAAACATGACCTTTACATGGAAGAGGCAAAACGGCTCATCAAGATAAGACAGAACAGCAAAATGAATCTGAAGTATTTGTAATTAAGAAAGAAGGTATTTTATAGACTAAAAAGGAAAGTTTTACAACAACTAAGAAAAAGCCATTGATAGTGGTAAAATCATGTAAAATAAATTACCTAGCTCAAAAATGGGTTTTCAGAAAAAATAACAATAATAATAACTTAAATTCTCTCCTGGATCAAACTAACATTTCAAGCATTCTGCCTCTGACGGTGGCAGTAGGAGATGCTAGTTAGGGACAGTAGGCAAGCCTGGCCACCTTATGCTGCCCATCATCTATGCAGCATCCATGTTTGTTGGATTAGGAATATTAAAGATAATAGGCAGGGACACATCTTTTAGTATCTTCCTTTTTTTTTTTTCTTTTTTTTTTCTCTTCTTTTCTTTTTCATCTGTTATTTTTCACTTTGAACTTATTGGAAATGTTTGCCTCCACAGAATCCCATAGTAACAAATTCTAGTTCATGACCCAAGACGTAAAGTTCCTATGGGCAAGAAAGGCTATGTTAAAAGTATATTGATACATGATCTTAGCTGTCTGATCCTTGGTGGCGTAATACCGAATAGAACCACCTCAGTCGGATTTTTTGGACGCAAATGAAGTGAAAATATTAAAAGGGATGTAATCTAGCAGGGATGAGGTTGTTTGGGTTTTGGGAATAAATGGATTTGCAAAATCAATAATAAAGTTGGTGATGCAGAGGTAGAATGGATTTCAGAATGGGATTTTGCTCTCTGTAGGAAGATTTTGAAATGCCTTTTTTTTTTTTTTTTTTTGATGAATGAAGCTGCAAATTATAACTCCCATCTAAGATAATTAATAAAACTCATTAAGAAATAGTGCCCTCACTTGATCATTGATTACATGACCAATCTCAAAATGACTATTTTATTGATTTATGGAAAGAAAGCAAATTGCTCAGAATTAGTCTTAGATTTCACTCAGCTCTGTATGTTGGTTTAAAAGACAGTTCTTAGGAAGGAGGTTCACAGCATGCTCCTTTTTTGTCATGTTACACAAGTAGATAATCCTTATTGTGCAGCTCAGCCCTCTGCCGTGAGTAAACTCTAGGGCATTCCTACTTTAATCCTTGATTTGTCATTACTGGCCTTTTCATGGTGGTCTTTCGTATAGTTTAATTCTTTGTTGTTACTGGTTTTTCAGTTGTTGACAATTTGAGGCATGTAATTTTTGTAAAATGCGATGATGCGTGTCAGCTAATTAGGCTAGCAATACCCTTTTGAAGAAAAAAGTAGAATAAAGGAAGTGTATCTGGAGACTCCTTCCATTGCTGTTAACAGACTGAGGAAAACAGATGTTCATTTGAAGATTTTAAAAGAAAAAATACAAATGTTTTGAATTCAGCTTTAAAGTGGGAATAATATTTGGCCAAATTAATACAAAGTGATGAGCAAATTTATCTTCTGAAATAAGGGCAATAATTTCATTATGTTCAAGTGCATCTCCCTACACTAGTAAGGCATTTAGATAATTTTTTCTAATTGCCATTCTTTCTTATACCCAACACCTAGAATTAAGAAATGTGGATTTTCTTCAAATCTTTTTGCTTATGAATACACACTCCCTCCAGTAAACTCTTGAAGTAAGAACAATGAAGCCAACAGCGGCTGATAACCTTCTCACATCTTGTGGATAAACACGTTTCAGGATTGGGACCTTACTGCTCCCAGCTGTTTCAGCTATAGCTGCTTGTCCGACAATATTTTAACTAATTGCTCTATAAAGTACTTTTAGATACCTTAAGTAGGACTGACCATATGGAAAGAAAAACTTCAATCTTCCTCTTCTAAATAATGGACAAAAGATTTACTCTATTGGACTATTTCTGAGTGCTGCCCTGTATGTAGTAAAGGTGAGGTACAGAGGTAATATTATATGCTGTAGTAATTAAATGGATTTAAGTGTTTTCTTCTATTTCACTTGTGTTACTTCTTTATAAAATTCTTCTGCAAATATATCCAGTGCAGAGACTGTCTAGAGTTTTTCTTTCCGAATGAACAAGCCTATTCATAATTTCAGCTTTTTGTAGAATAAATGCAGTTGTAAAGGGACTGATCATTCACTGAAGTTCTGGGATAGATTAGTTCTTTTGTAAGGACCCAATTACGGGGTTGTCTGTCAGTAAGGGGCATTGTTTGGGAGTTTATCCACAGCAGCAATGAAACAAAAAGGCATGTTATTTTTCAGACCATAAACCTTATTGCTGTTTCTACATTTCAATGGCAGGCTCTGCCCTAAACAATGTAAAAAGGACCACTTGTACTTTTTTTGCATCTCCGCTCTTTTAAAAATTGTAAAATTCTTTGCTCGGATATAGAGGAGAATGCAACACTCAAACTGGAGTTGCTATTAGTAGTCCTGTTATGGCATTTCAGACCTGGATTTGTAACACTGATGCCCCATAGTATGGGTTCAGTTCAGCTAGCTATAAGTGGGCTGTCTGAGGTGCAGGTAGTTTTCTAGTTGTGTTAGCACTGGTTTTAGTACTAGTTTCAGCAGGCCTGCAAAATGTTTAGCCAAGTTTAGGCAAGGGGTGTGTGAATTAAAAATAATGACAAAATATTATGTATATATAAAATATATATATATATATATGCATGGTGATATGATGATTGATGTTTCCTCCTTTATTAGCTCTTCTTTTGGAAGAACTCTTTGATGTCAGCAGCTTCGCAATGACCATGTTCTAGTTTTCCAAAAAAAAGCTTTTCTCCTTAGTGATAAGCTTCTGCTCCAGAATGGAGGTTTTAGTCTGTCTGGAAGGATGAGGTTAATACCATTTGAAAGTTACAGGAGCTCATGGGTAGACACAAGCCTGTTTCTCAGACTTCTGTTACTAGCTTTATTCCCTCTATTCCAGGAAAATTAGAGGGCAGCGCAGCAAGTTGCCCAAGGCCGTTTGCTCAATCAGTGGCAGAGTCAGAGAATCAGCTCTCAGCTGCTGTATCTCTGTCCAGTGCGGTAACTGCTAGATCGCCTTGCCTTGTCAAAGAAACCCTTGCTAATTATATCAGAGCTTTTGACAGACTTCAAGGATTTGACAAGGATTTGTTGACCCTTTCCTAGAAGGGGTTCCTGTGGCTTTCAGTGGGTTTGTTTCTTTTCCTGACAGGTCATGAAAGCTGCTAGTAAGATAGTATTCTGCAGGCACCAGTGGGTGTTCTTTTAAGTCCTCTTGTTGATGCTGATAACTGAATAATCATCCCTGCTATAACTATCCTCTGAAAAACTATCCTGTTCCCATGAAATTATTGTCAGTGTAATTCCACGTTTTCCTGCTGGAAAGTAAGCAATACATACAAGCAGGAGTTGAAAGATATGGAAATCTAGAGAACATTCAACACTTCGGTCATTTTAGACCAACCAAGGTCAACGTTTACATGCTGTGGAAAACTCCAGTAGTTAATACTGTGCTTTCCTGCAGGGTCTGCATAGGCATAGCAACTTCTATGGTATTTCACTTTGTGTGCAATGTATGCATGGGTGTTTTCATTATGGAAACTCACTTGTTTATGTCAGTTTTTGGCTTTATTGCAAGACTTGAGGTTTCATGGAGTTTACTCAAAACCTGAAATGAATAAATGGGGAAAATAGTAAATATAGTTCAATTTTTGCAATGTAAAATTGCCACGGGGATTCAGCTGAATGCCCTTTACTCCAGCAAAATATAGTGTGTGGGCTCTTGCTTTTAACATCAAGTATTTGTCTGATGCATGCCGAGCTTTTGAGAGACTGCCTTTGATGTTTAGTGGTAGCTCTGTCTAGTGTGACCCTTGATGCTGCTTCGTCGGAGAAAAAGTCGGTTGTGAAAACATGGACAAAATCCCATTTAAGCTCATTATGTTTCCATTGAATTTTATGCTGTCCTTCTGCATATGGTCATTTGTCTTATAAGAACAACAACACAAGAAAGTTGAACATATTTGCATTTCTTTCTTCTTTTTGTGAACTCTTGACTCTTTCACCTTGGTTTAGTCTCCTCTTTACACTCGGCTACCCAGCAGCAGCTTTATGAGGCTTCGTCAATTGATATTAATAAACTGCCTTGAAAGATTTGGGGACATCACAGATTTTAAGAATTTGATTTTGTATCATTGAAGTAAATTTGCATTTTGCACTGACCTCAGTAGATGAATATTCCTAGATGAAGACAACAATGTTTGGGACATGGCATAGAGCCCTACATGAGGAAATGGAAACTAGTTTCCATCCATCTGTCTTGCTGTTAGATTAATACTTTTAAACGAAGCTATAAATTAAACATTTACCAGTATTAAAGTTTTCTGGGTAATAAATCTGTGTCAAAGCATGTTGAACAATGCTGACACTGGCGCTGCATGTTGTACAAACACAGCATTACAAATAGTTGCAATTTCAGCCTTGTAATGAGGTAGCCACAGCCACCCTCTTCTCCTCTCAGTACTCAGCAAAAGTTCTCCCTCTGCTCCTCTCAGTACTTCTTCCATTTCAATATGTCATTGTAAAAATTATTTTCTGATGAAAAGGATCAAAATGCAAACTTCAAATTCAGTGTGAGTGGCTACCTTTTTAATTCTAAAGCATACATAGTTTTAGTGGACATACATTTAATTGCTTCCCATTCTTTCAGATAGCAGTGGGGGAGGTTAAATTAGCTGCAAGTAACACATTTAGAGAAGCTGAATGGGGAGAGAAAAAAAGATAACCAGTTTTATGGCATTTAATTTATATCATGAATTTGTAGCAGAAAAGCAGAAAACAGCCAGTAGACAACAGGGTATTTATTCCCTTTTATTTTTAAAGCTTGACAGCCCTACCTCACAGCACTTGTGAGATGTATTTTGGAATGTTGCAAATATAAACTTAACTTCCTAACTTCAGATCTGGACATCTTTAGGAGCTCAGAAAATACCTGCCTTGAGTCTGTCAGGAGCAAGACATTGGACAAACAGCACTCGAGTTCTCTTAAAACCTCTTTGCGGTTTCTTTGACCTGGTTCAGTTGAGTTTACTGTTACTTCCAACCTTTTATGTGTAGTGCCCATCACTGCAAAGGCTGAGTTACAGGAGAGATTAGCTAAAGATATTTTTTAATTTATCATTTGTTTATCTTTAGGATTTATTATTCTAAAGCTTGAAATGATGTATCTTTTTTTTAATGCATAATCCATCTTTATAGATTCTTTTCTTCCTCCTAGAATGAGTTGAGGTTGTGGTGATATAGTAAAATTGTTTCGATGACACAGCTGCATCAGTCACAAGCAGCGATGTGGAAACTGACTGGCTCCATTGCTCAGGATATACTTTGAGCCCAGTGCAGGGCACAAGTTTTAGGTGGACATGAGATATGAATTTCAACAAAGGATTTGAAAATTTGAAGGATTTAAAGACACCCCTGTTACCTTTCCTCTTTTGGGTCAGTTGGTTTAGACATCTTCACTCAGGTCCAGAGAGTATCTGCAGTGAGGACATGATTGAATCAGATACCCTCTAGCATACAACTAGTTATTGTACAATAACTATGTACAATAAATACCTTTGTATACCTTTTAAGATTTTCCATTCCTCAGTTTGGGAACCAGGAGTGGGATATGAGCTCTACCAGAGGACTGATTCTTTAGTGAGAAAAATACAAAAAAAGTACATGCATTGAAAAGGCAATAAATACATCCAGAGCAATACACTGCTTTGGAGGTTTGGGATGTCCTCAGGTAAAGTACAGAGCTTAGTAACCGTTGACTTTTATTGATAGTGAGTGTTTATGATAAATGTTTTCCTTATTGCTCTTTCTGAACAGATTGTACCATGTTTATTATAATCATAGTGGGTGAAAAGGTGACATGTATTCTGCTATGCAACTGATTTTGCATACACTGGACTCTAATAATGTGTGAAAAAGCGTGTGTGTGTTTACACTTATATTTGAAGCTTACCTAGGACATAACCTTTTTTCAAAACAAAACATTCCTAAAATGACATTTGTTTCTTCATATTAATTTGAAAGAAACTTGTGTATAACATGATGCCAGATGTTCACCTCCATCACAAATCACTCTAGAAGAAAAAAAAAATGTGGGCATAATTACCTAAGGAAATAATGAAGCTAGAAGTTTGGGAGAGTCATTTGTCAGGTAAATGAATCTCAACATGAACTGTATGAGCATGGGGTGACACCTTATTTGTCAGAAAGCTGTTACCTACTGGGGAGGACAACTGCTTCATTGCTCCCTTTATCTTCGCTTCTCTTCCTGGCTTTCCCTTAGTAGACCATAAAACTCTGAACATCCAAAGTGACAGGTATGAAAAACTCTGGAGCTCAGTGAAATAAAAACTGATGGAGGAAACTCAGAGCCATGTGGCATTACAAAGACTCTGCTGAAGAGTCTTTGTAATGTTGAAGAGCACAATGTGGCAAAAACTTATTGCTTCTATTTTCTTATTCTTCCTGAAATATTACTCATGAGTAGATTTTTTTTTTTTTTTTTTAAATGCCAAACCTAATGTAAAAACAGTTGTTTGCAGATTTATTTCAGGTTCAACATGCAGTTTGAGCAAATGCGGGGGGAATTCTTGATCTGGAGCCTTGAAACAGTCAGATACAGAATCAGTTCAGATTGAACCAAAACATTTATTTGTTTGGGAAGAAAAAAGTTCAGTCCAAACAAATAATTGTGTTTTGGCCAAAAGAAAAATGTTTTCATCTGAGGTAATGACACCTTTGTATTTAACATTTTAAACAAAAACCCTCATGCTTTTTAAAATGCTAAACAATCAAAAGGAAGTGAGACTATGCGATGACCATGTGTGTGATTTGTCAGTCTAGAAATTTGAACTTGTTGAGCTATTTTAGCCAGATTTGATGTGGAAGTAGAAACCTCGGAGTTGTTACTATGCAATGTATCTTCTGGGAGAGAGGGAAGAGGGAGTAGGGGCATAGCAGTGTTGCTAGACCTGGCACTTCACTTGCAAAATTAAAGCCAGAACAAACGTATCACTTAAAAAATATTGTCTGCTTTTTAGAATAAATGAACAAATCAATCCAGTGAAAAGGCTATAGAAACATAATGCACTTCCTCTAAATAGGACATAGAATAAGATTAATCAAAATCATCATCTTGGATGAATCAAATTACATTGGCTTAAAAACTTAAATTGTTCATTTGTGACAGCCTCCTAGTTTCCAGGAATTCAGACACTGGGAATAACATCAACATGTCAGTTAAGCTGCTCAGAAACAGACTTATTTGAGTTTTAAGAGACTTCCTGTTATTATTTACCTCTTATGTAAGTTATTATGTAAACAGAAAAAGGTTGCTTTAATATTCTCATGCAGCATGCTGTTCCCATCCGTGTATACATGCACACACTCATGCAAGCCATGTTCTGCGATCCAGCTTCCCTGAATGCTGGTTTCAGCAAGTGCTGTGGAGGGGTGTTGCTGCTTGTAAGATCTTGCTGGGGTTTTTTCACACTATTCTGCTCTGGCTTCTTAGGGTATAATTTCATGCTGTCATGTCTCAATCAATTTCTTTAAGGAAAGCAAAGCAAAGGTTGCCTGTCTTGCGTTCCTAATTGTGGACATTTTTGCTGTTCTGCTTGTAAACAGCAATGACATTTTCCCCCGTTTTCCATAATAATAAAATGAATGTATGTGTATGTACACGCTTTTGCAAGGAGAAAGATGTGGATTTGAAATAGGCTGGGATGAGTATTTAGATCTAGAGACCCAAATATTTTGTGATTAAAAAGGATTTACACACCATTTCTTGCTTTTCCCAAACCTCAGAAGTCATTGGAGCAAGTCTTAGAGAAGAGTGGCAGATGTGAATGTAGTGGAGCAGGAGTGGTGTGTAGAGAGAAGAGGGGTACAGCACCAGTTCTTTTGGAGATTACCAAGAATAGAAGATTTTTGCGAAATAGAAAAATGTAATTTTGGGAAATAAGAGTATGATGGAAGGTATTTTGTATGATATGGTACCCATTACTGGAAACGATGTTTCAAATTTTTCTTTTTAACTTCCATAAATATATTTAAGATCAAATGACAGTATTAAACAACAACTAGAGCAAAGTGATGCATGCAGTTGTATTTATAGGATGTTTTTCACCTGTTAAAGAAATATAATATTGGTGGTAAGATGATCTAAATTGCTGATGTCAAAAGTCATAATGTGGATGTAACTTTTTTGGTCACCTGTAGACAGTCATCACCGAGAAGAATGAAAAGCAGTAGTGACCAAACCTCACAGCACTAATAGAAATAACAAACTAAATAGTTGGGTAAGATTGTTCCCTAAAAAAATATGAGTCAGGGAAGAATAAGAATTGGGAAAGCAGAACAAAAGTTTTCAGAATGATATTGTTAATTAGCAGGATTTGGAGCTCTAGTAGAATAAGAACGGGAAGGAGGAGAGAATCCACTTTGAAAAAAAGAGAAGGAAAAAAGCAATTGCAAAAAAAAAAAAAAAAAAAGTTGGGATGAATTCACCTGGGGGTCCAAATATTTTGAAAGTTAAAAGAATTTATTTTCTTTTGAGGTTCATTCAAAACAGTTCCCAGTGCATTATAAACCCACATTGCTAATTGTTTCTCCCACAATGTATGACAAGCAAACAGACTTTTAAATACTCTTTCCAATTACTGCCACAAACCCCTTTGTATTGTATCAGCACAATGAACTAATTTTTCTGCAGCTTGCTATGGTGTAGCAAATAATGTATACTGCATTTTCTGCTTTGCTATATTCTACCATTGGGAGACCCTAGATCATTTATTGAAATAATGTTTCTTATCTGAAGGCAGCTTCTCAGTTTATAAGTTGGTGACCTTTGGAGGCACAGTCCTGTAGTGGCTGTAGGATGTTACCAGTAAAGCCAACAGAGCTGTGATCACTCGAGGATAAGGGGGGAAAGGATTAGCGCATCTTGATGTACTCTCTTTCTGCTCTCCCATTATGTGAAGGCACGAGTATCTCGGGCACGATGTAGGTCTGACCATCCACCATTACAACTGCTCTTTTTGAACCAGCTGTCTTTGAAGTGGAGCTTTGCCTTTGTAAATATTTTGGGAAAATGCTAGCCTAGCATTCCCGAGGGAGCTCCCTGCAGTGTATTGGGTTAGTGCCACAGGGAGCAATGAAGGAGCAGGGATCCACCGGGCCAAGCATAGTCCAAAGATGTAAACGAATCCCTGTTTCAGATCTTTCTTAATTTAGTATTGTGGCAAGGTGAAGACAAGCACAAAAATGGAACAAAGAAATGAATGGTAGTATACTAAAGTAATTAAGGCTCAATTATTTATATATTCCCGGGAGGAGAGTGTGAAGGTACGGTCAACAGTGAAATCTAATCATTGCTTTGTTCAAAAATGAAGAAATCTATTATTTTCTTTGTCCTCTGCTGTGAGTTCAGGACAGCCCAGGAATTGGCGTTCGTGGAGGCTATTGATTAGATTTAGATTTAGCTTCCGCTTTACTCTCCTGTTGGTTAGGGAGGGCAAGAGCAGCTGTCAGTTCAGACTTTGTATCTGATTTTATCAGTTTATTGCAAAGGAGTCTGACACTTAGCATTGGGTATTCTTTTACAGTTTTTGTTGTACACTGCAAGAAATTATTCAAATACAGGATTGAATGAGATACAGAGCGTTTCTGAGTGGGCACTTCAACTGTTAGAGAGGCTCATGAGTTGGCGTATAAAAGCAACTGGAGTCTCTTCTGTGCGTACCAAGAAAGGTGGGAGGGAAAAATGACCATCCTGAGACTAAAAAAGCATACCAGCACAGAAAATATGAAATGCCCAGATAATGTAGGATGCTCTAAATGGTTCTACATGTAGGTTCTCCTCTTTCATATTATATTAGCAAGCACTATTTTTATCTGATAAAAATATAATCCAATGGAATAATGTGCAAGATGTTGTGCAAGAGATATCTGTTGTTGCCAAGTACATGCTAACATCTGTTTATCCCATATGGAAAGCTTTAGAGCAGTCTACATGGAAATAATTCTACTAACTGAACGTTTGTTTTTTTTTTTTTTTTTTTTCCTGACTCATTTTTTTTTTTAAGAACTCCTGTTTGGTATAGCAGCTCTTTCTTTCTCAAGAGCT